>JAVJAQ010002462.1:386065-781561 GCA_032362365.1 Zygogramma bicolorata
TTCAAGTTTTATTTGGAGATTCATGTTAATTATAAATGTTTTTTTCTTATTTTTATGAAATCATTCTTCAAATATATAATTGATGGATATCCATTTTCTCACATTTTTTAAATAATAATTTTAAATATTTCTGGCGTTTGCTATAAATTATTTATAGAAATCTTTTTTATTATTTCCAGTTTTATCAAATATATATTTTTTTATAAATCATTATTTATTATGTCATCTATAGATGTGAGTTAATTGATTTGAATTTATTTACGGTACTTTTATAAAGTCAAAATTCACACCAAACCTGAATAGAACTTCATTAGTAATCAAATCAGTTTTGAAAAAATACTTCAAAATTTTCAGTGAGTATTACCTATATTTTTATTTATTAATGTGAAATGTTATTATAGCAAACTATGATGAATAAGAAAGTCAACTAGACATACTATATTTCAAAAAAGAACTGAAATTGAACCACTTTTCAATTTACCAGCCTGTTCCAAAGTTTAGATTGGACCAGACCGAATATTGAAAAATTGTTATTTATTATACAAGGAAAAAAAGTCTTAGATTTTAGCACGAGATTGTGCTAAAATCTAATATTTTTCTCGTGTACAATACACAATTTTTTTCTGTGACGGGAAAAACGACGATTCAATATTGAAAAAAAAACACAATTTCAACAAGAATATTTGACTATTGTACCAAATAGTTCAAGGAACATATCAATCATGCAATGCAAATTTAATAATTATTGTACTCTTGATATAAAGGAAATGTAACTTTTGTATAAGAAAATATTCTATAAAAAATATTTTTTTCATTCTCTCGAAAATAACGCCAAATACTCTAGTTTTACTCGAGTAATTGGCGTAGTATTATTCAACAAGAAAAGCGAATGACTTTTCTCGGTCAAAATTTAAACCAAATTCTTGTATAAAATTAATTTTAAAAAACTTGAAAGAATACTTATTATCTTAAACATAATTTACATTTCTATTACCATTTCATTTCCTCTTATCCATTTCTGATTAGTGTGGATGAGATAATTTCAAATTCCAATTAGAGATCAAGAACAATCTGACCGAATATATTGGAAAATTTTTATTTTGAGCACCACTTGGGATTTGAAGTCAGTCAAAGTGGGACTAAAGGTGGATTTATGCAACAACATTACCATTTCCACTAGAACATGCTCTCTTGTTGTTGGTTCATTTTTCTCAGAGCACTCAAAATTGCATTACAAAACATTTTATGTAATTTTATTGACACTTCAAGGATCACTTTAATAACTGAGCTTTATCATTTCTAATGGTCGGTTCATACACCACACTTTTACTTTATCTTTTACTTTTACCTCAAGAATGGAATTGGACCGTTCATACACCAGTGTTAAAGTAAACAGGACGCATGCGCAGTGATCAAAAACAAACGAAGAAGAAGTAATCGTGGGTTACGTCATTGTTATGATTTGCAATTTGCTATTTTGTTTATATCTGAATTCACAGAACACCCATTTTATATCATTTCTGTAAAATATTCAGAAGAAGAACAGGGCTACGTTTCCTTATAATGTTGGTGGCACTGCTTGCTGCGATGACTTCACATGCACGCATGCGCAGTCCCTAAAATTATCTCATTCTAAAGTGAAAGTTCTCATCCTTAAAGTAAAAGTGCCGTGTATGAACGCTTCAATTGATTTACATTGTGACAACTTTCTTAAAGTAAAAGTAAAAGATAAAGTAAAAGTAAAACTGTGGTGTATGAACCGACCATAAAATCATGATATGGTTGATCATAAAATTCTATTGGTAATATTATATTAAAATAGGGATAAGGGAAAGAGTTCATGCCTGGTTTCAAAATTATTTGTTAGAGAGCATTTTGTGTATATTGGCGAAAGAACCAGTTCACTAAGAACTGTCCTATGTGTCCCTCAAGGATCCAATCTTGGACCGGTTCTTTTCTTCGTGTATATAAACTCTCTCCAATCCAGATTTGAAAGGAAAAATAAAAAGGTTCATAATAAATGGGGCAAATAATAAACAAGAAATTAAAGTTAAATGTTAAAAGGACCTTCAGAAAATATCTTGGCTGATAAGTGTTATGAATTCCAAAACATACTGACTCTGGTTGCATTCGACCAATTCATGTTTTGCGTTTCAGGAAATGCCTTGCAAACTCTGACAGCCAAAGACAAAATAAAAGTGCTCACTGTCAGAGGTACCAGTTTTGAACCCGCCGCTCTGGAAGGGGGCTCAGCCAAATCTGAAACTTTAGCTGCTGACGGATGCGCAACAGATTTGACTGTATTTGTAGGGCAGGAGCTGAGCAAATCAGACAGGCCGGAACTCACGAGTGCCAAGGTTGTTGTGAGTGGAGGTAGGTTATTAACGTGTAAAATATTTTTGGTTTCATCTATACATTTCCTGAGAAAGTTGGTCCGAATTTTGTAACTCTTCATTGCAAGCGCCATCTAACTGATTTTATGGAACTTGGAGCCTATCCTCACAAAAGGCATGTGTCGCCAATTTTACCCCAAAATTTCACGGGTATAAATCCCAACAGCAGTGTTTTTAGGCATCTTACCTAGAGGATAAATTGCAGAAATACTCTGTCGTTGACTTTCATCTATGTAAATAAAGATTAGGATTTTGAAACAAGTTTGAGGAACACAAATATTTAGGCCTTATGATTGATGAGAATTTGAATTTTGTTTTGCCTGTCAATAAAAATTAGAAAACAATTTTTTTAAGTTAATATCATAGGTATATCACGACCTATGATGGCGGTTTCAGAAATACAATGTCCCGTTGTTGTGATAATCATTATTATTATTGTAAAATTTCCGTCCAGCAATTTTCAAGCAAGGATAACCTCTTTTCCAGGAAGAGGGCTGAAATCAGGAGACAACTTCAAGCTTTTGTACGACCTTGCCGACAAATTGAACGCTGCTGTTGGAGCTTCCCGTGCCGCTGTCGATGCTGGCTACGTCCCGAATGATTTGCAAGTGGGGCAAACCGGAAAAATAGTGGCTCCCGTAAGTATGGTTTCAAATATAGAAAGCAAAGAAGGGCAATTCATATGCAAACAAAAATTGTTAATTATCAGGTCATAATTCGTACTATTTTTACATTTTTCTATTTCTAGTCCCAAATGCCCAAAGCATGTTGGGCAACACTGGACTCCTCTAACATTCGTATCTTATGTGAGCATAGTGCTCTTTGAACAGGGCTTTTATAGATCGTCGGCTCTGACCAATGTAATTATTTTTGCAATCTTGACAACTGATTTGGTAACTTCCCGACTCTTCTAATAATAATAATACTTTATTTCCAGTCAGACAATATACATTGTATAGGGAGTGTCAATATAATACAAAAGACAAGAAAAATGATTCAGGTAAAGAATTCCGTTAATGTATAACAACATTTCTCCACTAAATAATTTTTAAATAAATATATTTTTAATTCTAGTGTCATACTGATAAATATTTTGATTTGTTTTGAAATTTAGTCCATTTTGGTACACATAAATGCATAGTTCAAAAATGTAGACCGATGTTAGAGATGGAGATACTATACTCCTCAAAAATTGCCCTGCAAGATTCTCTACTTGTACAATGTGCTATGCATCGCAGGATACACTTTTGCGCTATAAAAACTTTTTCTACTGAGGTACTTCCGCCCCAGAAACAGACACCATATCTAAGTCTAGATTCAACCTGTGAATGATATATATTGAGCAGCAAACTCTTAGTTAAAACTGATAGTAGGTTTATGAACAGAAACTTAATGAGTTGAATTTTGGAGTTAGTTGTTGACAATGAGCTTTCCAGTTGAGAAACTCATCAAGATGAATACCCAGGAACCTCACACTGTTGTTTGTATTTCTCAAAGTCACATCGTTTACTTTGAAACTTATGTCTTCAACTCTATGATTGCCTATTATGAATACGAATAATTCCAGTTTTTTCAGCATTAAAGAAAAACTCATTACTATTGAAGTAATTTGCTACCTGAGTCATTATCCTGGTAGATTTGCTTTCTAATATTTTTGTATCTGATGCAGATATAACAAGTGAGAAGTCATCTGCGTAGGCAGTATAATGACTTCCTGTTGCTATTGAATCAATACTATTTACGTAAAGTATTAACAGCATGGGCTCCAATATTGAGCCCTTTGGTACACCCATATCATGATCAAGAGTATCAGTATCAACTCTAAAAGTCCCCTTCATCCCATTCACCTGTAGTGACATAAACTGTTTTCTATTTTCAAGAAATTTTCAAGAAATTATGTTACAGTTACATCGCAGAGACGTCCCTGCGATATCACGACGAGGCGTGTGACGTCCCAAAACTTGTCGCAGGGAACTTGCATTTACGTCGCTCACATGTCGCGATGTCACACTCAGGCGACATCGCCTGTGACGAAATTGCGACAAGTTCTGTGACAAAATTGCAACAAGTTTTGTGACGAAATTGTGACAAGTTTTGTGACAAAATTGCGACAAATTTTGTGACAAAACTGAGATCAATTTTGCGACGTAATTGCGACAAGATATGCGATGACTCTGCGATTTATTTCGCTATCAATCTGCAACGTACCTTCTGCCTTTAATATGTGGGATATATTCTGAAATCTATCCAGAAATATTGGCAGGCCTGTATTCTGTATCATTGATATTTCATGGATATTACCAGAATTATATACACTGGACATCATAAGAGCGATATCTACTGGATGTCACAAATATCACATCTACTCGATATCGCAATAGTTACATGACAAATGTGTACATCGCAGCGACCCAACAAAAGTAATGTATCAGTGTTACTTGATAGTGACATCGCAGGGATGTCATGTCACAGATGTGTTGGCTGGGATGGACGCGCCGTGTCCTGGACTGGAAACCGGTAGTTGGAAATCCGACACGTTGAGCGTGTATTTACTTGAAATAGTCAAATAGTACGTAAATACTTTGCTTTGAACGCCTTATTAGGTCAATCTCGTTTTTCTCATTTTTTCAACCCAAACTCGAGCGCCCCCAAGCTCGTGCGCCCCTGGGCTGCAGCCCAGTCAGCCCATTTACTAATACGGCACTGTATTGAGCAGCAAACTCTTAGTTAAAACTGATAGTAGGTTTATGAACAGAAACTTAATGAGTTGAATTTTGAAGTTGGTTCTTGACAATGAGCTTTCCAGTTGAGAAACTCATCAAGATGAATACCCAGGAACCTCACACTGTTGTTTGTATTTCTCAAAGTCACATCGTTTACTTTGAAACTTATGTCTTCAACTCTATTATTGCCTATTATGAATACGAATAATTCCAGTTTTTTCAGCATTAAAGAATAAGTCATTACAATTGAAGTAATTTGCTACCTGAGTCATTATCCCGGTAGATTTGCTCTCTAATATTTTTGTATCTGATGAAGATATAACAAGTGAGAAGTCATCTGCATAGGCAGTATAATGACTTCCTGTTGCTATTGAATCAACACTATTTACATAAAGTATTAACAGCATGGGCTCCAATATCGAGCCCTGTGGTACACCCATATCATGAAGAGTATCAGAATCAACTCTAAAAGCCCCATTCATCCCATTCACCCGTAGTGACATAAACTGTTTTCTATTTTCAAGAAATTATGTTAGCCAATTCAGCAAAACACCTCTGACACCATACATTTCTAATTTTGAGACAAGTTTTTCATGATTAACACAGTCAAACGCTCTACTCAAGTCACAAAGAGTTACTGCTGGACATTCTCCCGCATCAAAATGTTCAATAATTTTACTAAGCAATGAAAACATAGCCGTGTTTGTAGATTGTCCTGAGCGAAATCCATGCTGCATTCGACTAATTATGGAATGTTTGTCCAAAAAAGAACTGTGTTTTCTAAGTTATTTCTTTTGGATTACCAAGGAGTTGTTGTAATTCATGAAAGTTTCATTTGCAAGTTCAACTTTCATATTTTGTTTATCGAATATCTGTTCAAGTCCTCAAGGGATTACTAAACTCTTTACTGCCCTTTCAATATATACATAATCTGCCAGCAGTTGTTGCAATATTATTAATATGACTCTTCCAATCCAACTTTGAATCAACTAGTTTGCACAGAAAGAACTGTTGAGGAACAGATTCCAGCATTGTTAAAACGTTGAAATTACTAGTTAGCACCATTAGTACAATTCCTCGAGAATGTTATAACTTTCGTTTTAATGGTGTTGAGTGTCAGATTATAGGTGAAAAAGATAAGTTCAAGGAAGAAAAGAGATTGTGTTCCAGAGATGAAGGATCATTTTCACTGAAAATAACAGTCATCAGCATGCTTTACCATAAATTCGTTCACACTGTCTGGTACATTGTTGGTTTACAATATTTACAGTAAAGGTCCCAAGATTGACCCCTGGGGTGTACCTCTGAATATAGTTTCTTTTTCTGATGCAATAAGGTTTTCACATCTTTCAAAAACACACCTTCTTTTTTACATTCTATCAATTTAAATGAAATTCTCGTATGCCATAGATTGGCAACTTATCTCATAGTACCTAGTGTTCAACACTATCAAAGGTTTTTTGACAGGTCCAAATTAACAGTTGTAATTTCATTTCTATAAATGGATTATATTACATATAGCTTGATAGTTCGCTCTTATGGTTGATTTATTTTTCCTAAAACCATTCTGTGAACCACACACAGAAATCAGTTTTCAAAATTTTAACAGTCATTATATCGGTCAGAGTCGACGTGCTCTAAAAACCCGCTGAAAGGAACACTATGCTCACATAAAATATGGAAGGTGTCGCCCAGAATGATCTGGGAAGTGACCATAGAATTAGTGAGATTAGGGATGTGCATGATAGAAGGCTGCTCATTGCACTCAGGACTCTTGAAATAGCAAAATATAATAGCATGAATGTTGACGAAGGGCCCATCAATATGACTGTTTAGTTTGTTTTACACCTAAGGTTCCAATCTCATTTTTTTTAATCTTTCCATTTCTAGGATCTGTATATTGCTGTTGGCATTTCCGGAGCTATCCAACATTTGGCAGGTATGAAGGATAGCAAAACTATAGTCGCCATCAACAAAGACCCCGAAGCACCGATTTTCCAAGTGGCCGACTACGGGTTGGTGGCCGATTTGTTCAAGGCCGTGCCTGAATTAACGGGGAAATTGTAATCGTCGCAGGCTATATTGTTACGTGTTGAAATATATGAAGTTGAATTTTTTTAATTCAAAGAAAAAATCGAAATATTTTCAGTAAGTGACCTTATTTTATATTTTAAAGAGATTTTTAATAAAGTACATATTTTAAAATGAACGGACGTTTTATTAATTCGGGAGTTCCACAAGGTTCCGTGTTAGGGCCCATTCTTTTTTTTATTATATATGACCTCACTAAGCTTAATATTTCTGGGAAGTTCACCTTATTTGCAGATGACACAACCAGAATTTGAAATTTGTGGATCATGTTAAACAACTATTCCTTCCTTTTTGTGTATGGTATAATGTCTAGAATGATTTATACATATCAAAAGAGAGAGTTTGTTAATTTGATGTTACTTTTTTTATAGAAGTGTTTTATTTTCTTTTTCTATATAATGGAAGTATTATATTATCTTTACGTTCATTTGGAAAAGAAACACAAGAATATGCAATCTCAAACGTATCTATACAGACAAAGGAGTATAATGAAAGTACAAAAATATAAATACATAGAAGTTTTAATACAAACTGCATTGAAAACGTTTAATGTTTAATCATAGTTAGTTCTCAGATGTTCAATATTTTGTTGAGAACTACAACAATTTTCAAATATTTACATACGAATTCGAGATCTGAATATACAAAAAATGGCTCACTGAAAAAAGTTGAAAAACCTTAAAAGTAGGTTGTTATAAAAAAATGAATCACAAGCATATCAGGAGAATACAGACAAACTTGTGACGTTATCATTGTCATTCCACTCATCCGTTTCTCAATCAAAGCTAATATCAAAAAATATGGCAACAGTAACATTCTCACGATTCGTAATGATACTAATCTCACTAACACTGTACTTAGGAACAGTAATTTTCTTGAGTAGCAGCTATATATTCATCCACGAGATCCTGGACAACTTCCCTGCTGGAGTCTAGTTCGTCCAGATTATCTTTGAACATATCTTCTTTACGGAATTGGTCCAAAAAGGCCTCTCTCTTTCGTAGCTTGTCGTATTGGGTCAAGGCTCGATCAAACAACTGGAAAATATCGGGAATAGCCACTAAAGGAATTTCCATACTCCATTGAGAATTTTACAGGGTAGTTTTCTCTGATCAAAACAAGCTTATCGGGGTTTGAGGAGTAACTGACTTATTCTTGGATTGACTTGGAGAATCAAAAGTTCCTTATAATCCACAAAAATAATCATTTCTCAATAATATCTTATAAGTGATATTGGAACACTTGGTTGTCTCACGTGGCCTGCAAGATCACCCGACCTAGCCCCCTTTAGACGTCTTCTAGGTCCTCACGATTTGTCAGGAAAGTTCTTATGAAACAAAAGAAAACTTTTGGCGTTTCAATAAAATAATATTGTTAATTACTGAATACATTGTTGAAAATCGTACTGAACAGAAATAAATTGAAGATGTTACAAGTTTATAACAAAAACAAGAGTGCAAATTCACAAAATTCAGAGGGAGTGTCGACACATTGTTAGTGATCACCCGTTGTACTCTCAATGATATCCTGCACGATAACGTCCTACCAAAAAATTACTTCAAGCGTCTAGAGGGGTTAAGTCGGGTGATCTTGCAGGCCACAACCAAGTGTTCCAATCTATTATTCAAATATCAACTTTGGGGTATCATTGGTTTCAGAAAATTATATGAATTAAAAAAATGCAATAACATACAGGGTGTTCCTTTGGATAATCAAATATTGACATTGAAGAAAAAATGATTCAAAGGTGACTAAATACCTGGCACATCATATAAACAGGGAAGTAGTTCTTCTGAAGAAAGCAAGTTCCTCAAAATTCTCTACAGTGTAAAAAGTAATTTGAATAAAAGCCCATCATAAAAAGGCTGCACTTACCGAACTGATGTTTGTATGATTCGCAAGCATGAGACCGGATACCCTGTGGGCTGATTGGATATAGGGCGACTTCCTAGAAAGCGCCACTTGAATACTGGCCGGACCCCAGGGAATGAACTGGGCCAATTTTCTCTCACGAATTCTCTGCAGTGATTTGTGCACTTGGGTAGGATCGACTTCGCCCTATAATGATGGTGATGAATTATTATGACGAGGTAATACTCAGTTTATCGGTTTTAACTTCACCAATAAAAAAATTACAGCAACCGACCTCAAGCAATTCTTACAAAAATGTAGAGCTAAAATATGTTTTACATTTTGGCTTTGTTTCAATGTAGGTATTTGGCACGCCTATCATAAGTCACTTTCCGTCATATCTCACGAGGATTGCTGCAAATAAGCCACTTTAGATTACTAATTGAACTACTAGCGGATTTTTGGCGATAAAAATGGACCGGCATTGAGCGAAGGAGAGCAGTGGCTAATACAACGGTAACGTGCTATTTCTGGAAACTACTATCGTAGTTATCCAATACTCATTGTTTTTTTAAAGAACAGTTGAGATAGAACAGTTTTGTGTTATAGCTGTAGAAAAATATACTTATGGAATACATGAAAAAAAAGGTAGGTATATTGTTAACAATGAACAATTTTTTTTTGGAATCAAATCAAGCCGATAAATTTTAATATCCTAAATGGAATGTGTGGCCAATTCTTCGTTGATTTAAATCTGACAAATTAATGTTAATTAATAATACTTTTTCTTCATTATTTATCAGTCACACCGTGCTTTTTTCTCACCTGAATGATATTCAAAATCGAAATGAAACAGTGCTGGGAACTCCTATCCTGAGCAGTCGAAACCATCATGTTTTTCGGTTGAAGTAATCGTCTCATAACGTCCAAAACTGTGGTTTTTCTGACACTGACTTCATCGGTATCCGTAGACAGAGGTGTGTAGCCTGTCATGAGGAAGTGAAGACGGGGTGTTGGGATGAGAGGACCAAGAAGTTCCATCAGGTCATTGTTCATATACGAGGGATATCTTGAAAATAAACATAGTTTAAGTAGGAAGTAGCAGTTGGTAATTTCCATACTGATTCCGAAGTTCTTGGCTTTTTCGGACATAGAGTTGAGATCAATATATTTGAAAGAATATAAGACAATGTAATGCTCTAGTTGTTGATACAACTATTCAAAACGTTTTGTATAGATCAATTACCCAAAAATCAAATTGATCAAACTGGATATTAAATTAAATTCTAATTAGGGCAGAGGCCATTTGTCACCTTTCATACCGTTTTCACATTTTGCTTTTTTCTGACTATAGAATTCATTGAGCAGTCTTGTATAATGAACATCCTTATTCAGTCTCAGATTTTATCTCTAATTCTATGGTCATTGTCCTGAGCATGCTGGGCACTACTGGACTTTCATACCCTTCCCTATGTGCATAGTGTTCCTTGAAGCGGGTTTTTATAGCTCGTCGACTCTGACCAATGTATTTACAGTTGCAATCTTGACAAAAGTTTTTGTTTATTTTCGACTTTTATGTATTCTCTAATTCATTTTTTTGGATTACCAAGGAATTGTTGAAATTTATAAGGGGTGTTATATGCAACTCTCATATTTACATTATAGCATATTTGTTCAAGTCTTCTAGCATAATGAGGTTCATAATAGAGTAGTAGTACATTGTTTACCAGGTCGAAAAAGTCTTACATTCCTAGACGACTGTGGATATTGTTACTCAGAATCCAGGAATGTAACTTTTCCTACAAGGTAAACATACTATTCTTCCGCAAATCGTTTAAAATTTGACAGATATTAACTAATTTTGAAAAAAATCGCGAATAATTTTATTCACCAATGAATGGTGCTTTGAAATTTGTAATGAAATTACTTGGGTAACTGTGGAAACGTATTAAGGTTGAATTATCAAACTTGTTTATAAAGTCAATTGCTGCTAAAGATTTATGAAGTGTTTCCCTAATTATTTTTTTTATTTATTTCAACTGACAGCCTCCAAACAGAATGGGGTTCTGGTATAAGGAAGTTAAAATACTAACAATGATAATTATATAACCTAATAATACATTAACAATTGTTGCTTGTACTTTGATGAACATCATTATTCTAGTAGTTTGTTCTTCAATTTTATTGAGCTTGAAATAGGATTGTTTCTACCCTTATTGGTGTGAATAATGTTTAGATGATAATTATTGAAAGTTCTAGTATTATAATTGTGTACAGTAGAATTTTTAAAAAACAAAATATTACTTTTCTGAAGTTTTTTCGTTTAATTGTATGTATATTTGGCTTTTTTTTCGAGTTTTATCAAACAGTTCAACGTCATGTTATTAGTCATTTTGTATAATTCCGACGACGGAGTGTCCCATGGTTTTTTATAAATTACTTTGATTGCTCTGTTCATTAAATGATAAACTATATTTTTTTGTTTTAGATTGCAATAAGACCAAATTGTGATTTGGTACCTTATACATGAAAGAATATATGAATTATATAATAGAATTTGTACATATTTATTCAAGTTAGGCATTTTTTTGATTGCTCCTAGAAACGGAAAAACCGTTTTTTAAATTTTATTTATGTTTCTCAAAATTCAATTCATTATCGATGATCAGACCTAAATATTTATGATTTTGAACTTCTTTAATTAGCTTATTATTTATTTTTATATCAAGTTTCACATCATTCATATTTTTCTGTTCAAAAATTATATAATTATCTCATCTACTATCGCTGGGTTAAAATTTTCACTTAATACGTTCTTAATCACTATCTTCTCATTATTGTACTCATCTTTCTTCAAAGGAGATGTTATGAACCCATGGACAAGTACTCAGTAATGAACAAGAACATATTCATGTTTCTCCTATAAACATCAAATTCTTTAACATTCTGCTTGTTTCTATTAGGAAAATTCGTCCAAATATGGCAGCTGTTACTCATGAGTAAAAACAGACAACAGTATCCATTTTTATATGTATTGGTTGGGAGGAGCTAACAAAATGGTAGAGAAACTTTTAGGAAAGATATGAACACATTCCTAAACTACTCTAATTATTGTACACACCATAACAGCACTGTAAATTCTGATTATATACAATCACCTTTCAAAATTGCAACAATTGATACATTGGTCAAAGTCGACTAGCTATAAAAACTTGTTTCAAGGAACACTATGTTGCATAGGATGCTCTGGACAATACCACAAAATTAGTGAAAGCAGTATAATAGATTCCATTCTGAAAGACTCAAGCTCAAGCAGAAAGTCAATACTGATGTACGTACCTTAAGCTAGTTGTTGAAACTGACATTATAGTGCTTACTAAACTATTGATCTGGGTAAAAGTAGGATTCTGTATCTTCAGTCGATCTGCTGCTATTCGATTAAGAGCAGTATTATCTAAGACCACAACTGAATCAGCAGATTCTGTCAGCCTTTTCAGGGTCAGCAATGAGTTGTATGGCTGGACAACGACATCACTAAAACAAATATTGACAATATATCTCCACTATTTGGAGAATATGGCTCACCTTATCTCATCCAAGTTCGGGAACACACTATAGGTCTGAACAAGTTTTTTTGGGAATCTATCAGATAATTTTTCTAGAATATTTGATCCCATTCCCGATCCAGTACCCCCAGCAATAGAGTGGCAGAGCACGAAACCTTCCAAGCTATCACTACCTTCGGCTTCTCTATCGATGATATCAAAAATTTCTTCATTCAACTTTTCACCTTGTGAAAAACCTGATGCCCAGTTATTTCCAGCCCCACCACCGTTTTTCGAGAGAAAAACATTTTCTTGGTTGTATAATTTGGAGTAAGGCGAGTTTAGTATGGTGTTAATGACTCTTGGTTCCAAATCTAATAGGACAGCTCTAGGAATATAGTGTTCATCGTCTGCTTGATAGAAAAATACGTCTTTTCGATCTATCCCTGTAATACGTTGAACTTTAAAAAATCAGTTTGTTGATTGATTGAGAAATACCTTCTGTAGCATAATCTTCCAAAATCCCTTCAGGATTAATACCATGTTCTGCACAAAGACGTTTCCAAAACTCGAATCCAACTGAAAATACAGTATAATAACAAAATAATTAAAACCACAACAAACTCAGTACTTTGATTGCCGCATTGGCCTAGTTGAAGGGTGATCATTTCACAAGGCATTTTGAAGCTGTAATTGGTAAAAAAATCAAGTCGAACCGTTTATTTATAATTCAAATTGAAAAATTTTAATTTTAGAAATATTTTGTACACAAAATAATTCGAATAATGACAGTATGTCAACATTGTCAAAAATCAAAATTTCAACAGATTCTGATTGGTCGGGATAGTAACCGTCAAAGGTCAAAGGTGTCAATCAGAGGGTTATGGAATTTAAAGAAATTCGAGCCTCCATCTTTGGAAGCAGATGACGGATTGCTTAGGGCGCTAAGTTTAAATTGGCAAGCAAATCATACTTTTTCATCTAACAGATATTTTTCCTGTAGACATCTGAGAAATGATGGAACTATAAGTATATAACTGACTGATTGTCACTTTTGTGAGTTCGCATATATTGGAATTGCAAGATAAGCTATATGCCCTCTGTTAATTAATTTGACGCATGTCACTTGAAATTTCTCAGAGTATTTTCCTATTGTCAAAATTATTGCCAAAGTTCGATCAAGGTCAAATATTTTTGGGACAATAATTGTGTTAGGTTACCGTTTCGCATCTGCATATAGTAATTAAGTATTCTGTGACATTTCTATTATCGCATTAGCAAGTTTTATAAGTGATATTTATATATAAAGATGTTCAACTGTATATTCAATATAATTTATGAATAAAAAATTCAATGAATTAGAATAAAAAATAAATGATGATGAATAAAAAATGAATTATTCTCAAAAGTGAAATATTATTTCATCCTGTTTATCAGTGCCTTCTTGTTCATAAAATACAACGTACGCTTATTAGTTGACGTAGTTGGATGTTGGAATATGATTAAAATTATTACTAACGTTTATAATATTCATAGTTATCGTTAACATAAAAAATGAAAAAACCTTGAAAACTTTAATAGTCGCTCACAAAATTTTACGGTTTGGACTCTTCAAACAACATCAAAGTCTTAACTTAATAAGAAATATTTGAAAAAGTGGTGCAGATTACTTAGAGTTTTCTTGATCATGTGGCGCTGCGATCTTAATTTGGAATCCCAATGTAGAAATCTACCAGAAACTTCGCGATCCATCCAAAATTAAATAGAAAACGTTACTAACAATATGTCTCAAAAATTCAATTATGTTTTATAGAAGCGGTTTATTTTCGAAATCAAATGGAAGTTATGTTTTGGAATCCGCAACATTATCGTCAGTCACAAACCGTCATACATTTTGACGTTGGGAGAAAAAGGTCAATTTCAAAGAAAATTCCATACATCTACTTTTAAGCCAATAAGATACCTCAATTTTGACTAGATACCATGGCAACTGAAAAAATTTCCGTAAATTTTTTCGCGGCGCCACGATTTTTAAGTGGAAATTTTTTGATAGTTCAAAAAATAATCATATGATCTACAATCCTCAAATAATGTAGATATACCTGTGAATAATGCAAAATACATTTCTATCAACTAGTGACCTAAAATTATCAAAGGTCGATAGACTGAATTAGTAATACCTACATGAGTTTTAGTATCTGATGTAACTAAAGTTGCTAATTTTTTTTGTTTAACGAAATACCTACACAGCAATTTCTTTCTCCTGGAAATTTTCTTTCGCTTCGCGACTCGGGATAATTTTCAAAATATTCGTTTCTTCTAGAAAATTTCCGGAAATAATTTAAGCTCTTGTGTTATTATAAGTGAAAATATATTAATTTTCATCATTATCCATTTATTTCATTCTGAATTAGGATTTTTAGGTTTTCCATCTGCCGTTCATATTTGAAACGGAATTCTTTTAGCTTAGTTACTCGTCCAGTTTTTTTCCCAAAAATTCCCTCATCCAATGCAGCAATATTTTCAGAGAACGCTCTATGTCTCTTGGATCGTATTATACTATTCGAAAAGCCCCCTTGTAAAGGATTCTGCTTCGCGTTGGAGTTACCGAAAGAAATAAAATAATAATTTCCAATTTTAGTAATTTCAATACATTTGTTGCACTGATTTTGAATATTTTATCATTTCTGTAGCCTATTATTCGAAACCATCAATACAATGTCAGTTACACAACTTGCACCAATTTGTTGCAGAAATATGTGGTGGAAGCCAAGTAGATTTATCGTGAGATTCACGAAAATTCATGACCCATAGTGTTTGGAAATATACAAAGTTCCACCATATGCAAATCCTCTGTTTTTTACATGGAGTATCCTGCAACGCGTAAATTACTTTGCAAATTAAAATTTGTTTTAGCAAAGTCAGACTAAAAAATTGGCCATAAAATCTTTTTTTGCCGCTTGGTATATACCTATCGATCTAACAACTTCATTTGGTGAAATCTAATTACTCAAACTGTATCCGGGGTAACTCAAAGTTTTATCAATACAGAGACAAAATGTCAACTATCATAGCGGAGATTGAGAATGATTCTGAAAATCCTACCAATAAACATGGACGAACTCAGAATGCCGTTTTGGACGAACTATGTAGAGAACCAAGGTGAGAAAGCGGTTCCGAACCGTTACACCCATGCTTGTCTTCAATATATTTTCAGGATGACCAAAGAGTTATTGAAGAAGCATTGCAGAGAACACAAATTGTATCAAACGCCCTACTTGAATGATGTGCTGTATCTTCATTTTAAGGGGTTTTCCTACATCGAAAATTTGGAGGAATATACAGGTTTGGCTGAAGTTTCGTTTATGAGGCAGTTTGTAGTTTCGGAAAAAATTTATACGTTCTTACGTATTTTGATACGTGAAAATACGCGCCGTTTTTTAGTTGATTCTACTGTTGCTATCTCGGACACGGTAAGGCCTTTGATGTCGGTTGAGTTGGACAAAAGTTGGTCAAATTCCGTTTATGGAGTACACAAAGATAAAAAAACGGTTTGTGGGAACTTACGTATTTTGACCTCCTGAACAAAAAGTTCCGAAGAAATTTTCGGCGCTCTCAATTAGTTTCGGAGATACGGGCCAATTTCTGGGTGACAAATGGGATTTTCAAGTACACGTTTCTGCGGCAAAATAACACTCGAAATCTACACCCTCAATCATCCGTTTCACACAATTGTCCAATCGAAAAAATCGATAAGTTGATGATAATATGTAGTGAACGAAACGTCGCATTGAAAATTGTTTCATATCGGATTATAACAAATATCAAATACTGAACGGAAGTGGCCGTTACATATTACAGTTCCTGCTTGAGGAATCTATTTCCCCAGAATAGGAAATTTACCTCCAATTCAACAGACCCTATGGGTCTTACCGTATTCAAGAAAGCAATATAGTGGAATAAGCTTGAAAAACCTGCTTGTATATCCGGGCTCATTTTGTGGAATTATTGCTTGAAATATAAAAATCTCGGATTGAAATCATTTCAAATGTTATGAGCATGAAACCTTCTGGATCATGTTTCATACATAAAAAAGGCTTTCCCAAAAACCTGTTGCTTGTGAAAATATCTCTCTCAACTTTCGGTTGATGAACAGTACCTCTTTTGGAACCATTTTCTTAGTAGGGAATGTGCATGATTTTTTTTATGTCTCAAATTTATCATTTATAGTTATTTCCAATTAATAGGCATGAACACATTCAAAAAAGTCAAATTTTAAACACTGCATAAATTTGAGCCCTTCAAACACCACCCTATAGCGCTCGCTTTGTGAGACGTCACAGGACATGTCCTGTGTTTGTTTACTCTAAGCGTGCCATATACTCACACATATATATTCAGTTTTGATTGCTTCATAGATGATGGAAGTAGCTAACAAACCTTCTTACAAGTATTTTTTGTACCGGAGTGCCTAAACACTACTACACTATTTTTTGGTATTCCAAGCGATGCGAACATACGGAAACATTGGTGTAAGATATCGTATTCATATTGTTGAGAAGACCATTTTGAGTGTGCTAAATTTATAAACAGCTCAAGGTGTATTCATGCAGCTTCAATTATCAAGTGAACAAGTAGCTATCAACAATTATTAAGTTTAAAGTAATGAAAAAGAAGGCAGTTATGCAGCTAAATTCAACAATGATAAAAGCTTGTGGAAGGGGATCAACTTCAACCTCACATAAACTTTGGAGTAGCATATTTTATTCGTTTTTATATACCTACTCTAGCTTCGTTTTGGAATGTTGAAGATTGAAATTGAAATATCATGGTTTTCCTGAGAAAGTCCACCAGAATCGCATCTACAGTTTCAATTATTTCAACTCGCTCACATTCCATGAACAGAGAAACAATCGCGAATAACAAATTATTCGAAGAAAAATTTGGGTATGATCATATAATCCGTCACAACCTGCACATTAGAGACACATATTTTACAATTAAAGTAAGAAAGGTAAAAGTTGGCCAACTCTTGTTACTTGTTGATTGATAGTTGATAATTTGGTTGCATGAATCATCCACATTAAATTAGGCACTTCAACTCATCATCATCGATAATTGTTATTTGCTACTTGTCAACTGTTCCTTGATAATTGAAGCTGCATGAATCCACCTTTAGTATGGATAAGTCCGAAGTAATTTTTGCATTATCTAACCCATATCGAATTATATTATCAAATCACTTTATATTTATCTGACATTTACAAAAAGTAAATGAACGTATCATATTCGGGTGAACTTCAAAAATATAATATTATGTATTATTATTAGACGAAAACTTTGGTGCAGATTCAATGACAAATTATGTATAGGTTGGTATATTATAATTTAAAGTGTGCATTTATGATTCAAATCTATGTTAAAGACTGAAATATGTCATATAAACAAAATAATTACCTTGCAGCTTCCACTCCTTCGCTCCCTGCCCACATCAAATTGAGTTTTGATGCAAAATATGCTATCATTTTGTGTTTTCTGAACCTTTCTTTTCGACCAGTGGTGACGCGTCACTTTTATTCAATATTTTATCGGTTCGAATAATATGACTTAATAAAAAATTACTTTTGATTATAAATGTGACGATAACAAAGATTCTAGAAAAAAAAATATTTGAGACGAATTTAAATTTTATGCATATTCCCTATTCTGAGATCTATCTGCATTCAACACTCTCAAACTTGATGAACGCTTTATGACAAGTTCATATTGTCATTGTTGAGACGTACGTAGTATTTTTCTCAAAAGTAGATTCCACATGATAAACGAAACTTCACTTAGGTTTGAAATGTCTATGGCTCGAAAACAATGGCATAAAAAAGATCAGCGGTCTGGACAACCAAAAGGAACTACGCAGCCTCTTTCTACACTATAATTTGATAAAGAAGATTGAGAATTTGGAGAACTGCCCGATACTCGACACTTTGAACATATCCCACAATCAAGTGAAAAAAATTGAGAATCTAGGTGAGTAGATTTACATTTTTCAAAATGAATAACTTGTAGTGGGATTTTTTTTGGACCGAGTCATGTAAGTTCGTCAAAGCTTGTCAGTTTTACCGACAAAAAAAATATTTTATCTAGTCTGTAACTTTTGATTGTATTCAGTTCTTTTAGTTCGAGAATGAAATTGTCTCTGAAGAGAATCTATTTACGTAACGATATAGCTAAAAAAATATAGGTCAGTTGCTAAAAGTACAACTTCTCGTACTTTCATAACTATTTTTTTTATTCATAACTATTTTATTCATATTCATAATTCATTTCAATGGTACATAAGTACAAAATGTTTATATACCATTTTCTTAAATATTATTTTTAGGTATTAGTGTTACAATTTTTTTTTCATTAACAGTTATGAAATCATAATAGGGTATGTTTAAATTATTAGTTTCTATAAAGGAATATCATGAACAGTCAAACAGTTCCAAACTGGTATGAGACTTTATATTTATTACATATTTCATTGAATAGATTTTTTTCAGAATTACAAAGAAACAACAATCAGAGAAATAAAACAAAATATAGAAACAAAGAAAGAATCCATCAAGTTTTATTTTCTCATTTGGAGGAAATATTTTTTATTTTGATTTTGAATTCATTGATATTTCTACAACCTTTTATATCTTCGGGTATTTCATTGAATTTTGAAAGTGCTTCATGAGTGAACCTTTTCCGTCCAATTACAGACTTTGCGGAATCAAGGTGGAACAAGTAATGTTGTCTCGTGAGGTGATTATGAATTTATGATTAATATAAAATTAGATTTCATCATATTATTAATAATGAGATATGATACTTTCAGAGTATCCATTTCATAATGCTCATCCAAAGAAAATGTGTTTGTAATTGAATGTGTTGGAGTGTCAAATGGTAGACGATACAGTACTTTCAGAGCTTTCCTGTATAGAGCGGAAATTCTATTAAAAATATTTTTAGAACAAGATCCCCATATATTAATTAAATATTTGATTTTACTGAGAATATGTGAATATAAAAATATATTTGCTATTTTGGGATTCAATTTGGGACATCTTCTTAGGGCACCAATGATGGAAGATATTTTTTTCATTAGATTTTCAATATGTATATTCCACTTCAATTTATCATCAATCCAAATGCCAAGATATTTCTTCAAAGATGTTTGTTTCAATTGCTCATCTTTTATTTTTATATTCAAGTTGATATTTTGTTTATTTTTTTGTTGAAAAATCATATATTCAGTTTTCTCGGAACTAACAGAGAGCAGATTGGAATGAAGCCATTTTTCAAATTTTACTAAGTCCTCGTTTATCCTTTTTTCTAGAATTAAAGGGTTTTTATTTGCAAATAAAATAAAGTACTTGATAATGAAATGTAACTCATTTTGATAATTGCAACGATTTTGAAAAGTGATACTAAACTACGTCAATGAAAAAAAATTGCTATTTGCATTAGTCGGTGTGTCGGAGAAGAAAAAGATTTTTGAGGAATTCTCGTCACATCCCATCTTGTGAAAGTCGAATATATGGCTCACATTATGACATTTATTATCGATCAGTACAGTTTGGAGTAGCTATAAAGATATCTGTAATTTGAGAAACTATTTTTTGACCTTTACATTCTCTACAATTAAATATCCAAGTTTCTGAATGGATATTTGTAAAACGATGTCACAGCAAACTTTTCACTTTTGATCGTTTGTAGATTGCATAAAGCCACTCCACACTCTTAACATGGCTAACAATTACGTAGAAAAATTTGAAGACTTCGAACATCTGGCAGAACTTTTGGAGTTATCGGTATTGGATTTGTCGAATAATCACATCGAAGATCAACTCATAGTGGAGGTTTTGGGTAGGATGCCCGGGTTGAGAGTCCTGAACCTGATGGGAAACCCAGTTATTAGAAAAATTCCCGCATACAGGAAAACTTTGATCCTCACATGCGTAAGTGGTATTATTCTAAATGAAAAACGAACAAAAAAATAGAATAAAAATGCAAAACATGTATGACGTTAGAATTGTTATGTGTTTACAGGTTTCTGAGCCGTGGTCTGTAGGTTTTTGAGCATGACTTTTGCGTCTGTATCTGTAAGAGACATTTTCAAAGGCGATGCGGCATTGATCGCAGTCAAAGATTACAGAAACAGTAAACGCAAATAAACCAATAATTATTGTGCCAAATTTATGTAGCGTTTGTTGAGCCCAACCTTACAATGAAATTGAATGTATCCGAGAAAGCTGTACAGAATAAAAAAGGCAGAATTTTGTATTACCGACATGTCAGGGCAGATTTTCCTTAGTTGGATCGATCTCTAGAAACCAACAAATAATGAAAATCTATCTCACCCCCTAACTTACAACACATCTCATATGCAAGAAGCATATTCTTAGGAGAATATGATGTTATGTACCCTTAGACGACTTACATTATATGCAGTTCAAGAGAATTCACCATGTTCTTTAACTTAATTGGAATTTCAAGCGAATGAGAGCGTTATGTAAGTTCTCTCCCAGTACGTGACATTGTAAAATCCAAAAACGTACCCTTTGCTCACAAAATCTGGGTTGAAAATGTTAGTTTAGAGAGAGATTTTTATAGTTTAGTTGTTTGATTCACTCGATCCAAGTATATATGGAAAATCACTTGTTATTCTTGGAAAAAAGATGACTTTTCCGCGCATTTTTTGAGAAAACAATTGGTCCTCATCCATTTCCCGACTCACAGAGAACCATTTTGTCGAAATAAATTCAAACTTCATGCTTCACACTTCAAAATTTCGAATTGCATCTCAGATAGACGTCAATGTCAATTGACACCATCATAGAAGTTTGCGATTCAGTATCTTCACTCCCAACTAGAACGAAATAACCGCCATCAGCGCCTTTAGTGGATCCTAAGCTTACAAAATGTCTAAGATGAAGACGTCAGGCTTAAAAACCTGCAGACCACGGCGCAGAAACCCAAAAACTCTTAACGATTCTTTAGTTACCCGCCGTGGAAGCTTACAATCTTCGATGATGAATGACGTTTGTTTTGTCTTACAGAAAAATCTCCAGTATTTAGATGATCGCCCTGTTTTTCCGAGAGATCGAGCGTGCGCTGAAGCATGGTAAACTGAAGTGACTGAAGTTTGAATCCCTACTGTATTGTTTTTTGCAGGGAAAGAGGCGGAATGGCAGAAGAAAATGCAGAACGTCAGCGGTGGATTAACAGAGAACGCCAGAAGATCATGGACAGTGTCAATGGTATATGTTTAACTTTTGACCCCACAGAGCCAAAATTTACCCCCCTGTATATACCTTGTTATTTTGTATGGATATTTCATATTCGGTACTTTGATTGGAAGCCATGCGTGTACAATTAAGCAAGTATCAAACCATATGACACTTCCGGTTTGATCGAAAGCGCATCCAATATTCATGTTTCAAATCGAATCTATAATTTTTTTGAAAAATACGTTCTAGTGATATATCATATCATGATCATAATTCCAATTCATAATCATCTGGTATAAGTGAGATTTTATAAAAAACATACTCATTGTATTCCCTTCGTAACGGAACATTTTCATGGAAGTATGCTGTGGAATATTGAACAATATCATGTGAGTAAAAACAATTCATTCTCAAACTTTTCACACAATATTTTTTATGCAGATTGGATATTTTAAAAATTGAATTTTACTTCATATTTCAATATCAATCTATCATTTCTTAAATGCTCACGTAATATTTTTCAAAGTTGGTTATAAACTCCTATACAATCCATACTTTGTATTCCAATATGTATTGGAGTTTCTCACCAAATTTAAAAATTCCTCAACATTCAAGAAATTCACTAATATTTGAAAACTTGAAGAGGTATAATCACCAACCGGCAAATATCAAAAATGTCTCAGTATCACTACTTTTATCCGGGTTTGAAGGCCGTCGTGTTTTGGAATTTCTTCCTGACGTTTCGCTGGCTCGAGTGGCTAGCTTCTTCAGAGGCTCATTCATCTTGAAATTCACTCCGATGACTGGAGATTTTTTCTTCGCAAGTTGTATTTATGCCGATTCAGGTAGTTTTCGGTGCTAATTATTCCATTCGGATTAGGGGAATTGTCATTAATATTCATTACCTTGTTTACCTCATCTGGGTTCGGAGAATAATCATCATTATCTGAAGAACTACCTGCAGTTATTATCGATTTTCTTAAAATGGGATTCCATATTCGGTTGAGGTTGACAGCTTCTTCTTTTCTGTTGAAATTATCCGTGTGTTTGTGGATTTCTATTGCCTCCCGTACCAGTCGGCTATGGTATCCCTTGGATCGCACCTAACCAGGGATACCATAGCCGACTGGTACGGGAGGCAATAGAAATCCACAAACACACGGATAATTTCAACAGAAAAGAAGAAGCTGTCAACCTCAACCGAATATGGAATCCCATTTTAAGAAAATCGATAATAACTGCAGGTAGTTCTTCAGATAATGATGATTATTCTCCGAACCCAGATGAGGTAAACAAGGTAATGAATATTAATGACAATTCCCCTAATCCGAATGGAATAATTAGCACCGAAAACTACCTGAATCGGCATAAATACAACTTGCGAAGAAAAAATCTCCAGTCATCGGAGTGAATTTCAAGATGAATGAGCCTCTGAAGAAGCTAGCCACTCGAGCCAGCGAAACGTCAGGAAGAAATTCCAAAACACGACGGCCTTCAAACCCGAATAAAAGTAGTGATACTGAAAACCTCGGCCGCGAAAGCCTTAACTATTTTATCAAAAATGTCTGTAAAAAAATCATTTTCGAATTGTCCTTGCCTTATATGGTTTGATTCTAATATAAAATTTTGACCTTTTCCGTAATTAGTACCAATTTTAACAAATTTTAACTAACATTAATTAGGGTTTATTTTATTTTAAATTAGCTTCAAGTGGTTGACGGTGTCTGTATTATATACTTGTTCTTTTTCTGTTTATTTTCTATTTTATGACTATTTCATGGATTTGAATGTGATTGGAAATGCTTATCCCGCCTTTGTCTCACATGTGTGTATATTTGGGTTTATATTATTTATTTACACTGCTTTGTCTATAAGAATTATGTTCCTCGATAATAAAGAATATTTAATTTGATTTGAATTATAGACTTGATGATGAAATGAAGAAAAAATTGAATTTTAAAAATATCTAATCCTCATAATAAATATTGTGCGAAAAGTTTGGCCATGACAGTATAATATGATTGTAATATATCATGGGAAAGGTTATTCTACACTCAACCGTTATTTAAAAAAAATATAGTTTCCATCTGAATGAAAATTGGATGCGCTTCCGGTTAAACCGGAAGTGTCATATATGGTTTGAAACTTGCTGAATTGTACATCAAATGACATCAAATTGAATAACCGAATTTGAAATATAACTCTAAAATAACAACGAAGATACAAGATTTGGTACATGGTAAATTGGTTCCGGGACACCCGGTATTGTATGTCAGGTTGTGCTGTGATTTGTTTGAGAATATTGACTGACATCTGCTTACCCACCTTTTGTGTTAGGGTCACTGGATCTAGTAAGCTTCGCTTACTCGGGTACGGACAATGGGCGAGGCCCTGGCGAAAATTGTTGTAAATTGGCCAATCCCAGAAGATACCCAAAAATCGGCCAATCGCAATGTAGGATAATTTGTTTATACGAATTCGGAGAATATGAGAAGAAGAAGAGTTTGAGTTCAGGCGAGTTCTGAAATTCAACAGTAAATTCCATCAGTTCTGTCACTGATGCCTCTCTCTCTCTGTTTGTGACGAACGACAAACAGAGAGAGGAGAGAGAGGCATCGGTGATAGAAGTTCTATCACCGATATCATAGAACTGACGGAAGTTACTGTTGAATTTCAGAACTCGCCTTTCGTGTTCGTGTATGCTTGTTGAGTTTAAAGTTTAACAGAGTTCAACTCACACAATATTCTTCATTCTGATTTGAAATTCGAAATTTTCAAATGAAAATTTGTTCAGTTAAAAACTGTAAAAACAATGACAAAAGTCACAAACTATTTTCCATTCCTAGTGATGAGTTATTTACTATTTTTTACTAGATTATCACCGAATATAGTTTTGTATAGAACGCGACTGAAAACAAACCTCACCTTGAATTAAATGGACCTTTCTCGATGTTTACTTGCGACTTGGGTAGAAGTTATTTCTTCGAATGGGAAATTCTGAGAAAGAATCACCAAATACACAAATTTACGAAGTGAGCATTCACTATAAGAAGTTCAACATTACTATTCCATATGAACAATTATTATTCAGAAAGATGACCATTTCATCTTACTTGAAACTGTTGTATAAATCTGCTGTTAATCCCAGTAACTTGATTGAAATAGTCTTCATTTCCAAAGTAGGTACTTACTTCACTGCTTAAATTTTCAAATCAGGTTTATCATTTTCTTGAAAATTCCAGGAAAATCTTCAGAATTTACTCGAATTTAATGTATAGCGACCTAAAATATGAACTGTACTAAAGAACTCGTGGTATTGTTTCAAAATTCCTCTAGCCACGTTACAAATATTACTTGCAGTATTGTCACCATGGCGTACACATGCAAAATTATTGGAATTCAACTCGAAAAATTGAAAGGAAATTAAATTTATTCAAATATCCATAGGAAACACCCAAAATTTTAGTCGAAAACCCTTGTGATTGTTTACATTTTGCATCGAGAATCAAAATGTCAATGTCACGTCAATTTGAAAAATGACAGTTTGTTTTCTGCTTTTCTAATTTGTTTAAACAAATTACAGTGCAATGCCATTGGTCAATTTTTGGGTATTCGTTACGATAAGCTCCACCCAATGTCCGTACCCGAGTAAGCGAAGCTTACTAGATCCAGTGACCCTATTTTGTGTAGCTGAAAACGCATTCTGAAAAATTGGAAATAAAACTTCCTTCGTTTTTTACTACTACTAACTTTACTGGAGTTCCAATAAATCCTTCAACCCTATCTCACAATTGTCGGTAATGACTGAAGGTCATTATTGATTCAATTTCAATTTTTTTAGAGAAAAACAATCAGGAAGTGGCATTCAGGGTTTTGTTACATATAAACAATTATAATAAGAAATTATAGATATTATCAATTCAATTGAATATAGAATTGCCTTGAAACATCATCATCTCATTTGAATTTTGAATTTTTCACAGTTCTGATAAATATAGCTTTAGATATATTTTTGTAAATATTCTCTGCATAAACTTGTTGTTTTTTGGGTATAAACGATTGTTGATTGATTGAAAAAATGATAATTAAAAGAGTAAATTTCATTTCTCACTTTTCATGATGAAGTCCTACCAAAAAGTAACGGCTGAATCCATGCATTTATTACTAGAACACAATAAATCTTCAGTTTTAGCCACATCGTATTCTCCAGATCGATTTTTGAGCTTCCCCAATTTTTTTCAGCGCTGATAGCGATACGAGACAGGCACATTGAAGAACGTCGCCGCCAATGTGACAGCGGACATGGCACCTCTGTTGGAGACTCTGAAAGTGATTCCGAAGTCAGCGTTGAGAACGTACAACAGTTTCAAGACAACGATGATGTACCCCAGCAACACCAACAGGAAGAGGAAGATAGTTGTTCTGATGCTAGTGACAACGAAGTTTCTGATTACAATTATGGCAGAGAGTGCGAGAGAGAAGAAAAGGAATCATCCTCTTCGGAAAGTGACAGTGAAAACGACTTCATGAAAGACAGACAGATCGACCCCAGAGAGTACGCAGAATATAGGGAAAGAATCTTTGACTTCACAAGAAAAGGTTTGGTATAGTACATGAATATGTCTTTATTCTGAAACTTTCTTTAATTTTCAGACACTATTAAAAGAGTACTAGTAGAGGAATTAACAGACGAAAACGTTCCAAGTACTAGTGGAATCAATTCCCAGGCCAGTTCTAAAGAAGAGAGAGAAAACTCCAACGAGAATAAAGAAAACCATATTGAACTTGTGGGACAAACAACTGAAGAAGCAGTTAACAAAGAAGATGCTAAAGAAGAAAAAGGAAACAGTTTGCCAAAATTGATAGAAGAAATCAGTAAAATTGAGAATTGGGAACCTAGTGAAGCAAAAGCTGGAACTAAAGAAACAATACCTACTACAGAACAAAAGATCCAGTATAAAAGTGATACAGAAGATGTTTGTGACGAATACTATCTAAATAACAAACGTCTCCTAAAACAAATGGCTACCGATGTTGTCAAAAATGATGACATGACAGATTCAACTATGACATTTGAAGAATTTTTGGAAAAACGTCAAGTAGAAGAAACGAAGGTACCCAGAGAGGAGAAAATTATTGAGAGCAAAGAGGATGATAATATGGAAAAATCAGGTCTGAACTCTGGTGATCTGACAAGAGAAAATAACAAGATAAAAGAAAACTATATTGAAGCTGTAGGACAAACAACTGAAGTAGCAGTTAATAAAGAAGATGCCAAAGAAGAAAGAGGAGACAGCTTGCCAAAATTAATAGAAGAAATCAGTATAACTGATAATTGTCAACGTAGTGAAGCAATAGCTGAAACTAAGGAGACAATACCTACTACAGAACAGAAGATTCAGTATAAAAGTGATACAGCAGAAAATGAAGAATATCATCTAGAGAACAGACGTCTCCTGAAACAAATGGCTACCGATGTTGTCAAAAATGATGACATGACAGATTCAACTTTGACATTTGGAGAATTTTCGGAAAAACGTCAAGTAGAAGAAATGAAAGTGCGTAAAGAGGAGAAATTTATTGAACGCAAAAACGATAATATGGAAAAATCAAATTTGAACAAGGGTAATCTGACAAGAGAAAATATTTGCAAGATTTTGGACGACGAAGTGAAAAAAATAACCGAACACACAAGCATTCAAGAAATTTTAAGAGAAAACGTTGAAATTAAAACCAATACATGTGACAGTGATGATGGTGATGAAAGTGATGGTTCTTACGAAAGACTGGAATATACGTTTTACAAACAAATGGACAGAATTGACACGGCTGAAATCCAAGGCATGGGCGAGCAAGGAGATGGGCCATCGCCTTGTAATTTGGCAGCAAATGTGAAAACCAAAGAAGACTTGAAGAAAGTATTGACAGCGAAGCCTAAGAAAATGAATGAAGAAGATAGAAAGTATAGAGAGATGTTGGAATGGGACTTGAAAGTCCCCGAAGAAAACATTCAAATTTTGAAACCGATCGAAAGGAAACAACGAGATGCAGAGAATGATGAGTTGATCGAACTGTTAACACAAAGTCACAAAGAAGTCAAGCCAGAATTCGAAGTAACTCCACCAAAAGATATTGCAGAGGAGACCGATGTTATATTATATCCAAAAAATACAACGGAGAGCATATGCTGCACCAAATATAAAAGCATATATACCGAGACTGGTAGAGAAGTTAAAGATGGCGACATCAAGCCGCCACAAGTACATAAAATCTTGAAAGTATCTCAAAATTATCCGGTTTTTCAGAAAATCGATAACGAAACCATCGAAAATAAAATTGAAAAAGAAGAAAATGAATCTGAGAATGCTTTGATTGCGTGCAACAAAATTTCGGAAGTTAGGGAACAAATGTCCGACTTCACCAAGGCACTTGCAGATTTCAATGAGCGTTCTAGAAAAGCACGAGAAGAAATTGTGAAGGACTACAACGCAGCCTTGGAGAAAGAATTGAAAGTTGTAGATAAACTAATTGAAATGAATGAAAAGGCGTTCGCAAAGAAAATGTATCACAAAAAAGCTTCTCCCAAACGAAAATTGCGAGGTCTGGACGAAATACAAGATAGCGAGTTCAGAAAACATTATGCAGATATGGGTATGGTCCTGGAAGAAGAAGACGAATATACAGATTTCATTGAAAAATCAGTAGATGAGGGTGGAAGTGGAAAGCAATCAATAACCACATATCATGAAACTATCCAGCATCCTACTCTGATGAAAGAGGGTGAATCTTCTTCAGAAGAAACAGAGGAAGGATATTCAGATAGCAATGAGATTCGCAATGATAATGGTGAGAAAATTGAAGAAAATGAAACACTTATCGCAGATGCCAACGCGAGTCCTGAAGATTATCATTCAACAAATGAAGAGGAGCTGGATGAATATTTCAAATGCATCAGTATGCAAAATGACGAAAGTGATAACGCGACAGATGATGAATGTGAAAAGTACAAAGATATTCTACCCGAAGATGATATTCAAGATATTGTTGATGGTATGAAAGCCAACTATGACCCCCAGAGCCAATCATCTCAAGAAGGGCCTCTTAAGAGAACTGTTAAATGCTCTCTGGAGATGCAGTTGGCCAAAGAAACAATTTGAGTTTCGTACATTTATTGTTGTAATGATTGTTAGTATACAAAGAGGGTTGATAATTCCTTTCGTATTATTGATTTACTTTGTAATAGACGACGAATAAATACCTTCAAAGGAATCACTGAATATTTCATAACCCTCTCCATTGTAACAGGGAACACAATTGTTGCAATTCTATACAACCATATCGAGTGGTAGATTGTATGAGTGATAATAAATATATCTGATTGTTACAGATAAGCATGTATATTGAACATGTCATGAGAACTTCATTGAAATATTTTATTCGATGTCTTGCCTTTTCTGAATACGAATATGGGAGACACTAGTAACAATTCAGCAATCGAAAGTTTCTTTTTAAATACCACTTTTCATGGTTTCAGATTCATAGTGGAGAGAGGTAGACACTGGTTAGAAAGGTATATGCATTTTTTGAGGTTCACCATTCAAGCTTTAGAGGCTCAAAAGGGAAAAGTTGAAATACATCGTAACTTTATTTTCTAAAAGAAATCAGGTCAATTCTTCACATTTTTTTGTTTCAGACACTGCAACTTTTCTGAATTACAGCTTATCCAATCTATCTTGGCAAAGAACTACTGACCATATGACCAGCAATCTCTGTGAAGTGTAGTGAGATAAAAAAAACATCTATAATATTTGTTCACTGTGTTGATATTTATTCCTAGTAGAAGTTTTTTCTCTCGTCATGGTATGTACTACCAGTATGCAACTGGAAAAGGAGCAGAGTTTGTTCCAGGATAGATTGGATAAGCTGTACACAATTTTGAGTCTTTTTGAATGACTTGTCTCATATCTTGAGAATGAACTATTGGAAATATGTTTGGAAAGGGCGATTTCGAAAAGTTTATTCGTATTTTCGGTTTTAAATTGCCTGTTCTGACTAAGGATAGCAAAAAAAGATACTTTTCACTGCTCCATGATACGTGATGGTTAATATTTTCCGCATTTTATATTTGGAGTCCTAACGTAGAGTTCAAACCATTTTAAAACGGTATCAAATTTGTGTTGTATTTGAAAACAGGATTTTTTGGTCGATTTGCTGCATTCTGAGTGGAATAGCAACATGTCTCTTGGTCTATTCATCCTGGCAGGATTTTCAAAACAATGCCATCAGTTTCGTAGTGGAGACAAGTTATTTGGACTGGGACACGAACTTCCCCGCAGTTACTGTCTGTGAAACTGACAACCAAGAGAATATTGCTGAAGCTACAGATAAGTACGTAGATATTTTCTTTTGATTGAAATCACTTAATTACATACCTGTACCCAATCCTGGGGTATTTCATGGCTTAACTACTGATGGGAAAGAATCATCTTTCGACCGAAAAGAGAAATTATGAAAATTGTTACTTTTTTTATATGCAGATTCACACGAAAGAGATTGAAATGGGATAAACATATTGACTCCCTCGTTGAAAAAATTTCTCCTATTATTGGAGCATTACGAAGATGTCCCAAATTAAATTATAAAATAGCCAATATGTTTCTTTACTCACATATTCTCAGTCGGATCAAATATCTCATAAATATATGGGGTTCATGTTCAAAGAACAACTTCAATAAAATATCTGCTTTATATAGAAAATCTTTGAATGTACTACATCGTCTCCCATATGATACTCCAACAAATGAACTATATTCAATAACGGGCACATTTTCTTTGGACGAACATTTCTTGATGGATAGTTTGAAAATTTCTCATTCCATTGTTAATAAACTTTATATTAACCAGGAATTCAGAAATTCATAACTATCATACTAGGCAACATAACTTGTTTCATCTTGATACTGCTGGCTCTGTAGTTGGACAAAAAAGATTTGTTTATGAATCATTACCTAAGTACAATAAATTACCCGAGGATTTAAAAAATATTAGTAATATAAATCAATTCAATTTTCGATTGAAAAAATTCATTCTCCTCAGAAGATTTTCAAATTGAATCAATGTTTATCTATTTGACAATTCTTTCACTTATCCTTTTCCTCATAAAATAATTTTTTTGCGTTGATTTGTATATTTTTTTCTTTCATTTATTTATTACATTGAAAAAAAGAGTTTTTGATGATTCGTGAGCAATCTCATACCAGTACAAAAATACTGTTTGATTGTTCATGCATTACCAATGAAATACTACCAAATATATTGTATTATTTATTGTGTGATTTGAAATGTAATGGAATGAAATGAAATTAAAAACAAAAATACACCCTGTGAATCAAGGGACAGGAGATACGAATTATCATTCATTTTGAAGTTTGTAAGCCTCAGGCAAAGCCTCTTTCGGCAAGGAGTTCCAAGCTCAGCTGTTCTATTGAAAAGAGATCCCTGAGCAAGAGAGGTTCGACAGGTTTCCAAATTCACAAAAAACGAGTGGAAACTCTGTACTCATTGAGTCATCCGTGTATATATGGCCAAGGGTGGAACGATTGATAACAATTCAGAAGAGTACCGACTGTGAGAATATCTAAACAAGAGAGACAAGTCTCCGACCCTTCTACGATGTTCCCATGAAGTGAGCGAGACTGTGAGTGGAGAATCACCAATAAGACGGATTGCCTTTCTGTGAATAGAATCGAGGAGCCTCAATGAATTTTTTGTTGCTGAACTCCACACATGAGAACTATATTCCAAGACAGGTCGTATCTGAACCTTGTAGATCATAAGAAGCTGACGAGAAGTGAAGTATTTCTTCGCACGAAATAGAAATCCAAGTTTCTGAGAAGCACCTTTAGCGATCGATCTCACATGAATTTCCCATGAGAGATTATCACTGATCGTAATTCCTAGCATCGAGATACTTGACTTTGTAGGAATAGTTACTCCTGACATCCGAATACTAGATGATGATAAATCGGCTTTCCTTGAGAAGAGACATGCCTGGGTTATCTTGGCATTAAATTCCACCAAGTTCATGTTACCCCATTCTATTATTTTTTTATTGACGTGAATGTTTCTATGAATTTTCGTCTCTCATGCTGGTATGAAGAGTGCTGTCGTCCGTAAAACTATGTAATGAACAAGATGTTTTCTTGGGAACATTATTATATTTGTGGAAGAAAGGAAGTTTTTTGGAAGTGATTTTTGGGTTTTTCTTTTCCAAGTCAATGCAGAGAGAATACAAATATATATTATTATATTTTTCTCTGAGCAAAACGAGCTTGTCTGGGTTTGATAATGAAATGTTATCCCAATGTCCTTAATGTACGAATTAAACAAGATATTGGTTCTAGGTCTGTCTTGAATCCAATATTACACTAAGATATTTCACCTCGGTCCAAGTCACGAGTACTGCTGCATAATATGTTCTTTTTCAACCGTACATACCTCAATTTTGATACTATGTTTTCGCATGAAATAGCTGTAAGTTTCAATATTCCTTAGAATACGTAGTCTATCTATCTGCAACTTGTTTAGTCCTTATTGCTCCCAATCATGTGATAACAAAAGTAAGAGTTTGTTACAGACTCCATGATAGCAAATTGCCAGCCTTATGTGAACTTGACTCGTGGGGAAATGAGCTAGAGTGAAATCTGTATATCATTTTCAATCTGGTTTTCGAAAACTTGGAGAGTAAAGTGGAATGAAGCTAGCCTAGTTACAAAGGTTATCTTTGAGCAAAACACGCACTAGCTGTTGGAGTGAGATTGTGAAACTTGGGACGATCGTAACAACCTTTTGTTCCAGGGCATACGGAGATCCACATGACTATAATTTGGATGAAATGGTGAAGGAATTGGTATTTTACAACGGATTATCTTTTTATACTCTTCAGCTATGTGGACCGAATGTTCCCAATAGACCACAGGACTGCTTCCTAAGGAATCTAAGCTCTTTCTCTAATGAGGTATTGTAACTACAAGAAAAGCGATAGGTCTATTCGGAGAAATGGTTATGTTTTGGGTGATGTATTTAAAGATTGAATCTTTTTGTTTGCATGTATGTTGAGTACCTGACGTGAAATAAATACATCGAAAAATTCAAAAATAAATAGCTTCCCTTACTGGAATACTCTGCAAATTCAAAAATTAATTATCCCTCAAAATTCTCAGAAACTTTCATTCCAATCTTTTTTCATTTTCAATCACAATATCTTACATCTATTTGGAGATACAGTTGAAACATCTGTAATGAAACTTCCAAAAGCTCTACTAAAAAAATCGAGTGAATTTACAAATAACCTCAATCAGGACCAATATCAAAATTACATTCCCAACTTATTGGACTCGAATTTTCTCCATCAAATCAAAATTAGGTATTTGCCCTATTGGAAATACTAAAATATCTTATTTGAATCTTAACTCAATTAGTTCCTATAAGGCAAACCAACTCGATAGGAAAAAATGAAATATAGTCAGATATGGGAAAACTAAGTCAAATTGGACTGTTCGATACTTGATGAAAATCTATATTCAACAAAAATATCACAATTCCTGTACGATACAAAAAATATTCCTGCTTGAGGACTCTATTGTATGAAGAAACACGTGTCGCTATTTTGTACACCCATTGTTAGTGGGAATATTTGACAAAAAACATGGATTGGCTTCGAGTGACGAGAGCGCTGAATCTTTTTTGCTTAGCCAGTAGAAGTGAGCTTTGGCAAACTTGATTTCATATTCCGAGAATTTGCTTTTTCCACGTTTGAAGAAAGAATAGCACTTGCAATTTAGACAAAAAGTTCAGTCGGCTAATTTTCACGTTAGCCTCACTGAACACTACTTTTTTCAATAACACGTTATTCAATTTGTTTGTATAGAATAGAATTCGGAATTTTCAGGTCAGAAGTTCCTGTAAAGATCTGTTTCAATCATGTAAATGGCATGGAAAAGAATTCGACTGTTGCAAGTATTTTCGAGAAATTGATTCAGAGTTGGGGAGATGTTACGCTATAAATTCTATACAAACCAGGTAATTAATGTATCATATCTGAAATCGCTACTATTAATACTTAGCCTAGAAGTTCATTATATATTTTTTAGGGAGAAATCACCGCCCGTTTATAAAATGGTTTCCAACAGACTCACTGGGATAGGAACTCTATACTTGGAACTGAATGGTATCACGAATGTAAGAAATTTTTAATGTTTTGTTGAGGCTGCAGTTTCAAAACCATATACATGGCGTTTTTTTAACTAATCCCAATATTGCTATCTGCTACGACGGTTACATTGAACAAAAAATCAATATTATGGAAACAAGATTAATCTCCCGCCTAGAATTGTCGAATTTCGTTTTTTTTCGGCTCCACTTTCGAATGATTTGAAAAAAGTCAGAGGAACACTCAATACTGCTTCATATCTATACTAATATTATGAAGAGATTCGTTTCTGAATTTGTTTGTATGTTCGTTTATAAGGGGTAAATGGGACAACATGATTCCTAGGTCCAATCTATTTCAAATTTTGCATCAACATTCTTCAACACAATTAATGAGAGTCGTGTTTCGTATTTCATTGAAATTAATCGCCTAACGGGGTTAAAAAGGGGTGGAAAGTGATTTTGGGGGTGAATAAACGCACAGCTCAAACCGTTGATGCTAGAGATCTGAAACTTAAAGGGGAATTTCTTTGCATGACCAGGGAATCCGACAAGAAAGGGTTTTCCGAAATACTACCCCAAAAGAGGTTAGAATCGGGGACAAAATTGCTGTGGAACAATGCGATTTCTAGATCTACTTCAAATTGTGCATGAATATTCTTTAACAAAATTGATGGAAATCGTGTTCTGTTTTGTATTGAAATTCATCGCCTAACACGGTGAAAAAGGGGGTTTATAACATTTTCGAGTGCGCCCAGAATGCAGAGCTATGACCTGATAAAACTTAGTACTAGGTACCACACAATAGAATTGCGTCATAAAAATAATTAACGGCCAACTAAGTGGGCACAGGTCAGCAAGTGTGTTATACTTTGATATGAACCAACTTCCAATGCGAAGTTTCGTCCTTCAGATTTCATCATCAACTTTCTTTTCTTTAAAACGATTTTTGTAGCCACAGTCATAACAAATTCAGCTTTGTAATAGAATACATGTGTTTCTCGTCGTTTTTCACATAATCACTGTATGGTCATACAATATCCAGCCAGAACTACCTCCGGGGGCCAATAGTTTTTGGGTCTACAGAACTCACAGCTATACATGAACTCCACATGTCGGAAGAAAATGTAATATACCAAGTAAAAAAGCAGAAAATTGATGTCAAAATGTTTCTAACCATCAAACACAGGTGTTTTAATACATACATATCGGATATTGATATGACAGTGACTACGAAAGTTGAAAAATCTAGATGTTCGTATTTGAAAAAAAATAAAGTTGATGAATTTCAATGAACGAAACGTCGCTTTGAAAATTGGTTTATATCAGATTATAACACTTGTGAACAGTATTGAAAGTTCCTCTGACTTATTTTCAATCATTCTAAACGGGGGCGGTGGAGCCAAAAAAAAACAAATTTTGATAACCTTGTGGGTCTTAACGTTTCTGAGATAACAATAGTGGAATCAGCTGAAACGGCCTGTATAGCAGTAGTAACTGATGGTGGTTTTATTTTCAAAATCATATGGAACCTCTTATGATAACAAACTGGTTAGTTCGAAATTAAATGAGGAAAACCTTGATGAAAAATAAACAGTAAACAAGAGTGAAATGCAAAAAATATATTTTATCATCAAAATGATATATTTCAGAATTCAATTATATTGATCATTTCGACAGTCTTTTTTCCATATATTTCTTCTACATGATAATATTTTGTTTTATTTCACTTTTTATATATTCAATATCCCTGTAAACTGTAAATGTAAATGTTTCTTGAGATGAGTAAGTGATATTATTATTATTATTATTATTTGATATTGTGATATATTATTTTTCTTCTTCCCACTCTTGCATACTTGCTACTTAAGTTTTCAGACAGCAGAAAAGCTAAAACATTCGACATAGTCGATGCGGGCATACCTGAAGAATGGCATTTACTGGAATTACATCCACAAGATGCGATTTGAGGAGAAAAGCTTGAGCTTAAGAAGATGCCTTAACAATCATTTTTCATTTTCTTCTCTGTGTAAGGTATACATAAAAAATTGAAAATAGTTCCTCATCTCAGGAATTCGTATGATACTAGATCAGCAGAACAGTTACGAAACTATTTATGGCCAATTATTTCTATTTCGAGGGCAGCCCGCTTTCTTCTGACCTGCCTACCTACGCCACTGGTTCGAGGAATTTTCATTTCCCATTTCCGATTTGTTTCGAATTCTTCTCGAAAGATGGAAAACCTTTGAATAAGAAAAAATCTTAGGTTTTCAAAGTTATTGCCAATAAAAAAGACAAAGTTTTCTTTATTGATTCATTTTTTGACCTACGTCCTATCTTATATCCTATATCCTACCCTTCACTTATATTCATTTTTAGCTCTACGCCTCCGGAGAGCAAGAAGTTCCTTCTCTAACCAGCATTGCGAGTGATGTTATGCAAATATTGCCACACATTCACTATAAACGATACTTCGCAATCAAAGAAATAGAAAACCAACCAGCAGTAAGTATGCATTGATAAATTTAGAGTAGATGGATCATACTCATCAAAGAATATTACTTTGCTTCTCTCACATATTTCATTTCATTATATTCATAATTTCAATTTCCTAAATATGAACACTGAAATCACTCGTTAACGAACTTTATATGTTAGTTAACGTTTATTGATCCAAGAAACATGAATGTTTATAGAGGAACAATTGAAAAAATACATGAATAATATCATTAACATTATCAACAAATACACACAATGGTTAAATCAGAATATGATATGTATACACACATACATACATATATATATATATATATATATATATATATATATATATATATATAAACTAGATTTGGAAGTTCTCAGGTTTGCGGTCTGTTTACTAATAAAACTCATTTGTTCTTGATCTCAATATTTCGCTAATGTTTATTAGCTTCATCAGGAGAAAAGCTACAAAGAATGTGACAAAATTGTACAAGATTGAATCGAAAATAACAGTTCTACTTACAATCATAGAATTAATATTCCTAGTGTGTTCATTGCCTTGGGAAGCTGAATCAAACTACCCATGCTCGCATAGTTACTGCCTCACTTAAACTGAATCAGCTAGGCAAAATCCATGTTTATAGGAGTCCCTCAGCTGTACCAGGCAATGATGTAATTAACGTTAATCTAAGGGTTTTTATAAGTAAGCACATGTCTGTCCTTATTTTTAAATATTACAAAAGTGATTAAATAGAGCTCAAAATATTGCAATAAATGTTACTTAACTGACCTGTATCGGTTTTATAATTAACTGTATTTGGTTTTTTGTTAATGTGGTACATTTCAAGGAACAACCTGGTTTTTTGGTTACTGACTCTGTCTAGGATTTTTACATTTGCATAATCAAATTGATGGCCGGTTTTTTGGGAGTGGTCGACTGCTGCACAAGAGTTTTTTCCTAGCCGGGCATCGCTCTTGTGGAGGGCTATTCTTTGTTTGAGCCACTGCGAGGTCTGTCCCACATAACATTGGTTACATCCACCACACGGGATTTCATATATAACGTTGCTGTTAAGTGGGACAGGTGTTTTGTCTTTGACTTTTGAAAAGAGATCCGAAATTTTTGTGGTGTTGTATCTGGCTATTTTTATCTGTGGAAAATCTTTGAAAATATTTGTGATTTGGTGGGATAATTTGTCTACAAAAGGAATTGATTTGTATTTGAACTGTATGTTACAATCTTCAGTTGGTCCGTCATAGAAATTAGAGTTGTAAATTAGTTTCTTTAGGATATGTTTAGGATATCCGTTGTTCGTGAAGATGGCAAATAATTTCTTTAGGTTCTGTTTTAAAAAAGTTTCATGACAAATATGTGTGATTCTGTTTTTCATGGCAATAACTGTATTGTATTTTTGATTTGTGGGGTGATTGGATGCGAAATTAATGAATCTACCGGATGCAGTTTCCTTTTGATACCAGTCCAATACTATCTGGTTTTTTTCCGTTCGTATTAATCTGGTGTCTAGGAACGGGACGCTACTGTGTTTTTCTTGTTCTACTGTAAATTGCAAGTGTTTATTAAATGAATTGAACGTGTCTAAAGTTATCCCTACACTGTCAACCGGCACTGCACAAATAATATCATCCACGTATTTATATAAAAATGGAAATTTGAACGGTAATTTTGGGATAATGGCATCGAGTAGGTAGTCTAGAACTATCTGCGCTAAAATTGGACTAATTGGGGAACCCATTGGGGTACCAAATATTTGTTTATAAAATTTGTCATCAAAACTGAAATAAGTGTTTTCGAAAATAAAGTTGATAAGATGAATGAAGCTATTTTTTGAGATAGTGGTGTGTTTTTTGATATGGTCCCATTTTTGTTCAAGAATCATTACTGTCAATTCTAAAGGAATGTTTGTGAATAAGGATACCACGTCTAAAGAAATTAGTACGTAGTTTTCTGGTAGTTTGAAGTTTTGGATCTGATTAACGAAGGAGAAAGTATCTTTTATATTGTATTCGGAGTTGTCATCAAAGGCGGATTTGAGGATATTGGCTAGATATTTCGAGGTATTGTAGGTAGCGGCGTTTATGGAACTTACTATCGGGCGTAATGGTATGTCAGGTTTGTGTATTTTGGGTAAGCAATAAAGTTTAGGAAATGCTGAGTTGTATATTGTGAGGTATTTAGCGTCAAGTTCGGTTATTTCAGTGTTATTTTTCAGTTTTTTGATTATATTATTGTGTTTTGTTTGAATGGTTAAAGTGGGATCTCTTTTCAGTTCAATGTAGGTGGCGTTATCTTGTAGTAGTGTTGAGGTTTTTTCTATGTATTCTCTCCTGTCCATTGCAACAGTACAATTACCTTTGTCAGACTGAAGAATATAGATATCTGGGTTTTCTTTGAGGAAGTGTTTGGTTTTGTTAAACATTATGTTGGTGTAAGTAGGCTTATTTGCTCGGGAGTTTTGCATGAAATTGGTAAGGACGTTAGTGGCTCTGGCTCTCAAAATGTCTTTAGAATTTGTTGGTACATCTTCAATGATATTCTCTACATCTGCTAATAAATGATTGAGTTTTAGAGTGCGACTGGTGTCTGGAATTGCGAATTTGGGTCCAAGAGAAAGGAAATCTGAAATATCTTCAGGTATATCTGCGTTTGAAATGTTTTTGAACCAATTTTTATTACAACTTGGTATTTCACTGTGAAGGTTTTTTGATAATCTTGTTAATTGTTCTAATTTGTTAATGTTGGTCTTTTTAATTTTATTCAGATAATGTTCATACGTTTTTTGTTGTTTTTTGGAGAATTCATTGATTATGTCCTTTGGAAGTATTTTGTTCAATTCAAGTTTAATTTCACGTATGTTTTTGTTGTTCCTTGAAATGGTGTTGCAAGTAATTTTTATTTCTAACGAAAGTGTTTTTTTAGTGAGTTTGGTGATGAAATTCTCAATGCTATTGGTAATAGACATGTGGTTACCTGTTAGAAAGAGGTTTTGGATGTTTGTTCTTCCATCCTGAATGTGTCTGGGTATGATTCCTAATGTTCTGCATCGTAGTAGGAAGATTCTTCTGTTAACGTAGCTGGCTAATTTCCGGTTCAAACTGGCCCATTTTTTTCAAATAAGCCTACTTACACCAACATAATGTTTAACAAAACCAAACACTTCCTCAAAGAAAACCCAGATATCTATATTCTTCAGTCTGACAAAGGTAATTGTACTGTTGCAATGGACAGGAGAGAATACATAGAAAAAACCTCAACACTACTACAAGATAACGCCACCTACATTGAACTGAAAAGAGATCCCACTTTAACCATTCAAACAAAACACAATAATATAATCAAAAAACTGAAAAATAACACTGAAATAACCGAACTTGACGCTAAATACCTCACAATATACAACTCAGCATTTCATAAACTTTATTGCTTACCCAAAATACACAAACCTGACATACCATTACGCCCGATAGTAAGTTCCATAAACGCCGCTACCTACAATACCTCGAAATATCTAGCCAATATCCTCAAATCCGCCTTTGATGACAACTCCGAATACAATATAAAAGATACTTTCTCCTTCGTTAATCAGATCCAAAACTTCAAACTACCAGAAAACTACGTACTAATTTCTTTAGACGTGGTATCCTTATTCACAAACATTCCTTTAGAATTGACAGTAATGATTCTTGAACAAAAATGGGACCATATCAAAAAACACACCACTATCTCAAAAAATAGCTTCATTCATCTTATCAACTTTATTTTCGAAAACACTTATTTCAGTTTTGATGACAAATTTTATAAACAAATATTTGGTACCCCAATGGGTTCCCCAATTAGTCCAATTTTAGCGCAGATAGTTCTAGACTACCTACTCGATGCCATTATCCCAAAATTACCGTTCAAATTTCCATTTTTATATAAATACGTGGATGATATTATTTGTGCAGTGCCGGTTGACAGTGTAGGGATAACTTTAGGCACGTTCAATTCATTTAATAAACACTTGCAATTTACAGTAGAACAAGAAAAACACAGTAGCGTCCCGTTCCTAGACACCAGATTAATACGAACGGAAAAAAACCAGATAGTATTGGACTGGTATCAAAAGGAAACTGCATCCGGTAGATTCATTAATTTCGCATCCAATCACCCCACAAATCAAAAATACAATACAGTTATTGCCATGAAAAACAGAATCACACATATTTGTCATGAAACTTTTTTAAAACAGAACCTAAAGAAATTATTTGCCATCTTCACGAACAACGGATATCCTAAACATATCCTAAAGAAACTAATTTACAACTCTAATTTCTATGACGGACCAACTGAAGATTGTAACATACAGTTCAAATACAAATCAATTCCTTTTGTAGACAAATTATCCCACCAAATCACAAATATTTTCAAAGATTTTCCACAGATAAAAATAGCCAGATACAACACCACAAAAATTTCGGATCTCTTTTCAAAAGTCAAAGACAAAACACCTGACCCACTTAACAGCAACGTTATATATGAAATCCCGTGTGGTGGATGTAACCAATGTTATGTGGGACAGACCTCGCAGTAGCTCAAACAAAGAATAGCCCTCCACAAGAGCGATGCCCGGCTAGGAAAAAACTCTTGTGCAGCAGTCGACCACTCCCAAAAAACTGGCCATCAATTTGATTATGCAAATGTAAAAATCCTAGACAGAGTCAGTAACCAAAAAACCAGGTTGTTCCTTGAAATGTACCACATTAACAAAAAACCAAATACAGTTAATTATAAAACCGATACAGGTCAGTTAAGTAACATTTATTGCAATATTTTGAGCTCTATTTAATCACTTTTGTAATATTTAAAAATAAGGACAGACATGTGCTTACTTATAAAAACCCTTAGATTAACGTTAATTACATCATTGCCTGGTACAGCTGAGGGACTCCTATAAACATGGATTTTGCCTAGCTGATTCAGTTTAAGTGAGGCAGTAACTATGCGAGCATGGGTAGTTTGATTCAGCTTCCCAAGGCAATGAACACACTAGGAATATTAATTCTATGATTGTAAGTAGAACTGTTATTTTCGATTCAATCTTGTACAATTTTGTCACATTCTTTGTAGCTTTTCTCCTGATGAAGCTAATAAACATTAGCGAAATATTGAGATCAAGAACAAATGAGTTTTATTAGTAAACAGACCGCAAACCTGAGAACTTCCAAATCTAGTTTATAAAGTACGGTCGAGAATACATCACATATATATATATATATATATACATACACACACACACATATAAAGATCATATATATATATATATATATATATATATATAAAACAATTCATAAAAATAATGATTCAGTTGTTCAATATATATCTTTTCAGGCCATTCTTGAATTTGGTCAAGGAATTAGTTGATCTAATCTTATAAGGCAAACTATTGTAAATGATTATTCCATGAGAATGTAATGATTTTCTTCCAAATTCAGTTCTAATTTTTACAGTTTTAGGATTACTAGATTGCCTGGTATCATAATTATGAGTATCTGAATTTATCACATAAGATATTGAGGAATGTTTGTTCTTATGTTTTGTTGAATGGATGAAAATGCAAATTTTTATTTTGAATGAAGAATCGAGGTCTAAGAGATTTCTTGGTCTATATAAGTTCGAAGTTGGTAGCAAAAATGGTAATTTGAAAATGCACTTGATTGCCTTGTTTTGTATAGACTTGAGAGGTTTCAAAATAGATTCATTAGCAGTGTACCAAATTGAGATTAGGTATTGAATTTTTGAATATATCAGACTGAAATATATAATTTTTAGATATTTGATAGGTACAAACGATCTCAATTTATAAAGAATTCCAATAACTGGAGAAATTCTTTTCCTGACACTTTGGACGTGCTGTGACCATGAGAGAGATTTATCCACAAGCAGTCCTAGAGAAAGAAAAGAAGATTTTTCAAAATTTAGCGTTAATTTATGCATTTGCAACCATATTGAAATCAATTTGAGGTCATACTCCATATTCACTTCAATTTCTCGAATATTTATTTCCATACATCTATTTTTATTTTCAAATTCAAAGGGAATGGATTTGTCACTTCAGACTGACCTGAAATTTTGGAAATATTTTATAACTTTATATGCTCTTTTATACTACGTTTTACCATTAAATCTCTCGAATTTGTTATTTCAGTTAGCCCTGAAAAAGTTTTCGAATGAAACGAAAGCTTGTTTATATTTTGGAAAAACTTTTCATTTCATCAAGAGCATTCCGACTGGCAAACCCACCACACGAATAAGTTTATATATTTAGCTTATCATTAGCTATTTCTAGACTTTCGAATGCATCAAGCAGCCTCCTATTACATTTATCACTGATTCGTCTGAGAGTCTGAGATTTCATTCACTAATTTCAAAATTATTATTTGGAGCATGCAGGCACACTTATGTGTGAATCAAGCTCCTTGAAGCAAGTTTTCATAGCTTGACGACTTTGACCAATGTACCTACTTTTTATTGCAATGTTGAACCTAGGAGTTTTATATTCCTATTCAGCTACATACCTATTCACGGTCTCCTCAGTATTTCACATGTCCTTTTTCATCAGGTGAAAGATGTGAGCATAAGGCAAAGGAAATGTCGTTTTCCTGAAGAATCAGAAGACATTGACGTTCATCGTCACTACAGCTACAGTGCTTGTGGTGTGCAATGCAGGAAAGAAGCACAATTGCGGACGTGTGGTTGTTTACACCATCTCATCCCGAATACAAGTGAGTGAATAGTAGTTTACCTAACGAGTGCAAAAAGTGATACTTTCCCTCATGCGATTGCAGATAGCAGAACGATGCTTGAACGGAGTTCGGTCAGCATTTTGACATTTTAGGCAACATTTCTTTGAGAAAAAGTCAAGATTTCCTGTAAAAAATAGTAGTTTTTCTACTCCCACCTGTAAATATGTCCATTATAGTTTAATGAACTTTCAATTGATCAATTATTTCAACGCCAAATGAAAATTCTCGCAAGAGAAGTGCTTTTCGTTAACCAAGTCAGCATCTTCAATTTGCCCCCCAGAAGATGCTAAAGAAGCGAAACTGACCAATGAGTGACATGAATATGACGTTAGGGTACCTATTACACGAGTGTTCATTCAGAAACACTTCAAATTTCAATTTCTTTGAATTTATCAACAAGCTATTCATTTTTTATTTTAAATTTTTTCTATTATTTTTTTTTTCAGCGTTTGACCAACACTGTACAATCGAAGGTCTCCAGTGCTTGAGCGAAAACTATAATCAAATAGCAGTTATGAAAGCTTCTTGGGCCAACAGGACCGGACTCGTGTGCGGTTGCCTGCCCAGTTGCACGGAAATAGAATTGTCCACCATCAGGGATGAAAAAAACGGGTAATACATATTTCCGTGAATCGTTCGGAATTTTTGACACTCCAGACAATAATTCCCAAAGAAAAAGTCAAGACTTCCGTATTGCAAGGAAATTATATTTATTATTAATATTATTTATTACCGGATGAAACATACTTTTTATAGGGTTTCAAAAATAGACGAATACGCCTATAATGGCTTGCCATTCCAAATATGATCCACACTATATACAGTGGGAATCAAAAATTTCCACCAAATGGAAAACTTTATTATCGATTCGTCAGAAAATTTTATTCCTCATAAAAATTGGTGCGTTTCAGAATACTTGCATATAAGTTGTAAAAATTTCAAATTTCCTAACAGTGTACAGGAAAGAACGAAAAATAAGAATTTTGAACAAGTGTAAACCACATCTCATTTTTGAAAAAATCAAAAAGTTTATTCAAAGGAATTGTTCAGAATTGAAATCAATATTCAAATTTGGAATCACATTCTGGGTAATAAGAAGAATTGATTTTCTAGATAATCAAATTCAAAATCTCATTTATAATGCCCATATTGTCTCACATATTAGATATTTAATAACAGTATGGTCATCTTGTAGTAAAAACCAAGAAGAGATCATTTATCGTTTGATGAATAAAGCAATAAAAGTTATTTTTAAAAATCCGTGGGAAACACCTTCTTTACAATTATATAAAGATATCAAAACTTTCACATTAGATAAACTAATAAAATTTGAAAGAGCAAAATTTGCATACAAAGTAACAAATAATTTACGAAAAGGTAATAGTCATTTAAAAAAAATTAAAATTACATAACTATAATATCAGAAATGCCAATAATTTCCACATAAATAACATTCATTCGAATAAAGGCAAAAACAATCCTATATCTAGTTGTATAGAAACAATAATCTTTCAGACGATATTGAAAATTCAAAATCCATAAATGTTTTCTTGAGAAAACTTAAACTAGAATTGATATCATAATGATGTTCATCAATCAATAAACATGTAAAATTGTTTGTAATTGTTACTTTTCGTTCATTTTGAAATATTTGAACTTAATTATATACAATGTATTATCCTCCTTGTTCTCTTCGGAAGGTGTATTTTGTCAATAAATAAATCAATTATAGGTATATTCGTCTATTTTTGAAACCCTATAAAAAGTATGTTTCATCCGGTAAACAGATAGGTGAAGGTCGAGCTCTTTTCCGTCTCTTGGACTATTAGTATTGTACATAAATGATTGCAAATAAATTGTTTATTTGCGATAGTCTATAAAATATACTTTTCTCCAGATTTCTTCGACAATAATTCTATTATTGTATTCAGTATTCACTGCCTCAACCAGCTCGGGAGGAGTCCCAGGAATTAAAATTCAATTTAGAGAACTCCAGCAGTTGAATTTTTAAACTTCAAGTATGACAATTCAAACCTAATACGTTTCCACAGCAACCCAATTAATTTTATTATGAATTTCGAAGCACCATTCATTTGTGAATGAAATTATTCGCGATTTTTTTTAAATCAATTAATATCTGTCGAATTTTAAACGATTTGTGAAAAAATAGAATGTTTACCTCGATGGAAAAGCCATATTCCTGGACTCTGTGTTGCTAAGTCTCGGTTTGGGCCTCGAATTCTTCACAGTGGTCCAGGAATGTAAGGCTTTTCCTACCTGGTGAACAATGTACTATTTGTAAACTGTACATAATATAGATCGTTAAATTCAAAATTATTTTCAAGGATAACGCACGATTACGCCATAGTGGAACTGTCCCTAGAAACGCTGCCAACTGAGATGTTCAAAAGGAAAGTGGTCAGAGGAAAACTTGATTTAGTTGGTAAGGAACAAAGGAACGAAACTTTAATGAATATCATAAGTGAATAATGGCCCTGAATTTTTATTTTCTGCATGCATTGAAAAACATCTATTTCATATTGCGATTTCTACCCTCGTGTCACGATGAACTAAGTGAGTTTGTAGAACGAAAACAAATTAAAACATTTCTCCTTAGATTCAACTCGTGAAAATGGTTCATAAATCGAAATTAACGCATTTTCTTTCTTGTTACCACTTTTTTACCCCTCAGGATCCCTATTTGGAAGTGAAAAAAAATTGGAATTATTAGCCTTATTGTTATCAACAATTTCTTTCTCTCGAATGCTGATCTGGAGAGGTAAATTCATCATGTACGTTGATGACGTTCCAAATATTACTCCTGAACTTAAATTGTTTGTACATATTATACAGAGTGCTCCAATAAAAAATATGCAGCTTTTCTCCTTTATTTGGAATTTGAAGTGAAAGGCTCGGACACGTAAAGTTTGCTTTCGAGGGGAACACATTTTACATATAATTTTCAAACTCTGTCCTCAAACCCCTAGTAAGTTGGTGTCACAACCCTAAAATTTTAAATGAAAAGTGGGTAGAGTAATTCATTATGTGGAAGGGTACAAAATTATATATCCAATGATATCCTGTTCTTTGAAATTCATCCAAACATTCAATGCAAAATCGGCTTTAAGAACATCAACCCGATTATTTTTGTGCTGATGAAAAATGCAGATAATTTTTGGGATTTGAGAATCAGAATGATTACAAACATTTCTGACTTATTTCATTTCAAAGAAAGCAAGATATCAATGTTGAAATTTTTCATTACATTCAAATCCCCCATTTATCGTTTGCTTTTTTGCTAAAAAACTGCAGATGAGTGTAAAAATATAATTTAGGAAAGGTTTATTTCAGTCTTGTCTACGATTCGGTTTGGATTCTTTGAAAATTATTTCAACCTCACCATAAAACATGGTTCACAGGTCTATTCTGTAACTCATAGCGATGTCGTTATCCAACGATAATCGTTAAATTAACGATCACTTGTGTCAAATCTTATGGAGCTGGCTACCGACAGTCGTTTGATAACGGATCGTTCATTAACGGCGTTTTACGGAATAAACCCGGAAGTAGTTTTGTGGTATTCTTGGCATATTGTTCAGACGGATCATTGAGAGCTAGCCCTCGACAGTCTTTTGATAACGGATCGTTCATTAACGGCGTTTTACGGAATAGACCTGTTATTCCATTCCAGAACGAGTTGAAATTGTTCATTTTCCACTTTCAGAAAAAAATGTTTGCTAGACTTACTTCTCGCTCATTCGAGAACATTCATCCTGATAAAATGATTCATATATTGCCAAGTTAGTTAGTTTATCGATACCTGATCGTCTGTAATGTGAAACACCAACTATTCCAGAACCCCATCAGAACTTAAAAAATTAATTTCAACAAAATCTATATTATATGGAAGCAAATGGATGACATATTTAAAGCTTTTGTTGAAGTAATAACGTTTCAATAAATCAAATCAACAACTTTTTCACATTTTTTATAGAGATATTTTTCAAATAAGAAACATTGAAACCTACTACCAATTGTAATTTTTTTATTCCTAAAACCCGAAACTTATTTGTAGTTTACTTCTTGTAAATATCAATTACCACCAAACTGATATTATTTGCACTCGACGCGCGTTTCAGTAACAAGGTTAGCATCTTCAGGAGAAAAAACTGATACTAAATCTGAAGGTTTCAACCTCATCGTTTATTACTAAATCTGGAAACTAGGGTTAGCTATTCATATACTTAAAAATCTGAGGTAATGCAAAAACTACCTGCTAAGTTTTTTGGTACGATATAGACTGATTATTCTGATCAATCTCTCAACAATAAATTAAAAAGCGGGCCAAAAGGGATAAGCTCGATAAAATTTCCAATATTGAATTGGTGGGATAATCAAATGGCAGTCAAACAAATTTCGTCAAATTTTTGACATCAACTATTTCAAAACTGATAACATTGTTTTTCGATTGTTGACATCGACAAACAATGAAAGTTGGCCCTTAAAACGAAGACTCATTATATGAAATTTGCTGTTGTAGTAAAATTTTCGAATGAATGACTAATGCAAAAAAAATCATTACATGAAGAAAACTACCATATGTTGCTGACTTTGTGTGAATCATTCTAGAACTTCTATGATCAATTAAAATGAAACATCGTCTTCACTTCCACCATTACTAAGATATAAATATTTCAATTAAATTCTCGCCACTCTTAATACCAAACAGAAATTCATATGATATTCAAATAATCAATTTATTTTCAGTATCAATGGGAGGAGCTATAAGTTTGTTTCTCGGCGCCAGTATTTTGAGTTTTGTAGAAATAATTTATTATTTCTTCATAAGACCTATTTCTGACTTGTCAAGACAGAAAAGCCGAGAAGAATTGGAAGAAGCGAAATTTTCTCTGGGGGATCAACAATAATCTAAATAACAAAACCAAACTGGAGTTCGAATGGACTTGAAAGTTGATGCAGTATGCAACACCTTGCATATTATATTATCTCTCTAACGTATTACAAATATTCCTCCTTCAATTCCAGGATAACATACTTGAAATCACTGGTACTTTGTTACGTAAAAAATTCGTGTGATTTACATATGCACTGTCGAAGATAAAATAACTGAATAAAATTTCTGAATGTACTCTGGAATTCCGAGAACTATATTGATATTCAAATCAACACTTGAACATTCAGGAATGGTTTCAGTAAAATGAAATTACGAGGAAGATACTGAGATTGCCCATTACATTCGAATTTTTCTTTCGTCGAATAGTTGATCTTAGTTACTTATTATACAAGAAGATACAGAATTTTATCAAAGAGTATATTATATTTTTTTCTATAGCGCACGTTTTGTAGAAAAACTTGAGAAAAATAATTCAAAATTACTCTGCCAACTCCTGAATCGTTTCAGTTGTTGTTATGGGATTTGCTTATCATCGAATTTAATATTTTCGCATCAGAAAAACTGTATAAAACGTTGATGATATGCGAATTAGCTCGATTTCGACTAACATCTCGAAATTAGTGCTAATTTAGAGTTACAACTCGAAATTAAGCTGAAAAATATTGCATGTCCGCTCTACGCTCTCGTAGAATTGTAGTTTGAAGATGAATTAAAAAAAGGTGCAACTTAGTCTACTCTTTCGAGTTGATAAAAACTCATTAACATATGCTATAGAAAAACATTATTCATTAGAATATCTAGTCTCTACACAATGTATATTGTTTGACAAATAAATTTTGAATGAATCTACCTTGTTTAATTTTTTTTTCAATTCATATTTTTTCTTTCTTGAACAGGCAGAGCCTTGTGGGTCGATGGATCATCTTATAAGAATAAGAAGAAGAATATTTATTAATCCCAAGAAACATTTATAGTTTATAAATAGGGATATTGAATATATGAAAAGTGAAATAGAACAAAATATGATTATGTAGAAGAAATATATGGAAAAAAGACTGTTGAAATGATTAATGATCAATATAATTGAATTCTTAAATATATCATTTTGATGATAAAATATATTTTTTGAGATTGTGTTTGAACTTTTTGATATTTTTAATAGTTTTAATTGAATTGGGTAGTTTATTGTAGAGGTTTGTTCCCTCATGAAAAATTGATTTTTCTCCGAATCTGGTATGTATGGAATGTACAAGTTGTCGAGCCTGTCTAGTGCCTTGAGAATGTGTTGTATTGATTTCATTGAAAAGTATTGCAGAGTGTTTTATTTTATGTTTCACACATTGAATGAAAGTACATGTTTTCAAGTGATATGTAGAATTAATGTCAAGAAGATTATGTGGTTAATAAAGATTCACAGTAGGCTCCCTGTAAGGCAATTTATAAATATATTTGATGATTTTATTATGTAAATATTTCAGCGAATTCAATATTGAAGCGGTTGCCGTTGCCCATATAGATGTGAGATATTGTAGACTAGAATACACCAAACAGAAGTATATTAATCTCAAATATTTGAATGAAATTTCGTTTCTTATTCTGAATAGCACTCCAAGTAAAGGTGAAATTTTCTTACGTGATTTTTCGATGTGAGTTGCCCATGAAAGATTTTGATCAATGTGAAGTCCCAGAAGTTTGGTAGTTTTAGAAAATTTTATCAAATCATTTTTAAATTCAAGAGGGTTACAGTGCTCAATTTTAAAATATTTACTTGTTAAAAACAAATATCTGGGGTGCAGAAGTGGGTTTATGGGGTGTCCTACCGATATTCATGGTAGCACGTTTGCTATTTCAACTATAGGGGAACCCAGAAAAACCCACACTGCTACCGGGTCGGTTGGTGTATTAATTCCAGATATCCCATCTACAAACTATCCTTAACCTAGTAAATTCTTGAAAATAGTCTCGATGTTTCTGGTTCTTTATAAATCAAATCCGTAGTTCTAGAACATCGTGAACAGCACTGATACCATGACCTTGCCACAGCTTTCGTTTTGTGAGGGGATTGCTCCGAGGCTTTCAAATTTAGCTTTGCCATTGGTTGGAAAATGACAGAGGTGCAAAAGTCTACCAATGGTGAAGCTTAAAAATTAGGAGACCTGGAGCAGTACCCTCTCAAAAAGGAAGCAGCAATTTGTTAATAGGAGTGACAGCGGAACGATCAAGTCAGTCTTGACAGTTCGGAGCGATACTGAGATCTATTTTTTTTTGCCGTTTTGAGCATAAATCATTTATTTTTTACACATGAGACATAAGCGGTGGGCACTCTTGAAGACTGGCCTTAAATCAAATCAACTTTTTAACAATTCGTTCAGGCCAGTCTCGAATTACCTACGCAGTAGGTTCTGGCAGGCACCTGTCAGAAAACAACTACTCCCCTGGCTGATACCACGACTGGCGTTGCATTATGTCTGACCGGTGCCGGTACGGGTATTTTCACAGAAGAAAATCCTGCCTTTGCTACCCCTCTCCAACCCCTTAAGGATGGGATTTTAGTGAACCCTTTCTTGACGGATGCCTACGTCATACAAAGAACACACCTCCAAGTTTCAGATGTCTACGATCACTGGTTTAGGCTGTGCGTTGATTAACCCATAAAATAACTTTCTACTTCGTTGGACGATTGATTTCAATAAAATACAAAACACGTCTTCCATCAATTCTGTTAAAGAATGTTTGAGCAAAACTTGAAGTAGATTGGACCTAGGGATCACGGTATCCCTCTCAAACTTTGCTCCCGTTGTTCCCCTCCATTAGGGATGAGATTTTGAGGAACCCTTTCTTCAAATCATCTCCTGATGATTCACCCCCAACTAACTTTCTACCCCTTTCCAACCCCTTTATGCGATGAATTTCAATGAAATACGAAACACGTCTTCCATCAATTCCGTTAAAGGATGTTCATGCAAAATTTGAAGTAGATTGGACCTAGGTATCACGCTGTCCCTTTCAAACTTTGCCCCGTTGTTCACCCCCATTAGGGGTGTGATTTTGAGGAACCCTTTCTTGTCTGATGCCTGTGTCATGCAAATAACATAACCTTCGAGTTTCAGGTCTCTGCGATCAGCGGTGTAGGCTGTGCGGTCAAGGGCGCCGTTTCTCAAGGGCAAGGGGGGGCTGGCGCCCCTCCCTGGATTTTAGATTTTTCAATCCATAGACCGCGTAAGACACGATATCGACTAAATTTTGATTTTTTGGTAATACTTCGGTCGCTATGAGCACTTTTTTGAATTTATTTTGTGGAACTTACGTAATTCGGTCTCCTTTACAAAAAATCCAAATGAAATTTTTGTCGGTCTCGTATATTTTCGGAGATACAGGTCCGTTATGTTGTAAAACTTCACAATTTTTCACATCAAATTTCTGTTGTTTGAACACACAAAATTTGCCATTCTTCTGATCAATCACAACTCCCTCTCTTATTCAGTCGTTCTCAACATTTTTAAGCAGAAAAAAACATTAGTTTTTGAAAAAATCCAACTTTCTCCAAAAATCAAATTAATACATTCAGAGAGGCAGCACTGCAAATAAATCTCTTTCGACTGTCATTGCACTATGACATCACAACAAATTGGGTATGGTTTGAAAATAAATGCATTTTTTGAAAAACTAATGGTTTTTTCTGCCTAAAAATGTTGAAAACGAGTGAATAAGAGAGTGAGTGGTGTTTGATCATAAGAATGACGAATTTCGTACGTTCAAACAACAGAAATTTGATGTGAAAAATTGTGATTTAGGTACAACAAAATGGACCTGTATCTCCGGAAATATACGAGGCCACCGATAATTCCATTTGGATTTTTTGTAGAGGAGACCGAATTACGTGAGTGACTTTTTTGAAAAGTCTATACCGAACCGTTCAGTCAGCAACACCATAAAAGTGTCACATCTCGCCTGCTTTTTTTCGACTCATTTACATATTATTCTATCATTTCTCATTGAATTTTTTGATCAATCGTAATAAAATAAAGCCTATATCACTTTTGAATAGTGTATCTTTCTTTCAGTGAGAGAATTCTCATGATCGTACCAGTACTTCCAAAAATTACCCCCTACAAACAAAGTCAGAAACGAACCTCTTTATAATATTAGTATAGATTCAGATGTCAGGAATATCGTACCTACGAAGCCAAGTATTTCGAGGTATATCTCTCATGGGAAAAACCATGCGAGATCGATCCGTAAAGGTACTTCCCAGAAGCTTGGATTTCTATTTCGTGTGAAGAAACACTTCACTTCTCGTCAGCGTCTTGGAACATAGTTCTGATTTATGGGGTTCGACACCAAAACATCCATTGGAACATTTCAATTCTATTCAGAGAAAAGCAATCCGTCATCTTGTTGCTTATTCTTCGCTCACGAATTCGCTCACTTCGTTGGAACATCGTAGAAGGGTCGGAGACTTGTCTCTCTTCTATAGATATTTTGACGGTTGATGCTCTTCTGAATTGCCGTAAATCATTCCATCCTTAGAAGTATCAACAAGGATGACTCGAAAAGTGTAGGATTGCCACCCCTTTGTTCTGAGCTTGGAAACCAGTCGAACCTCTCTTGCTCAGGGATCTTGTCTAAATAGAACACCTGAGCTTTTGAACTCCTTACCGCAGGTGGATTTTCCTGGGGCTTACAAATTTGAAAATTATCCTGTCTCTTTATTCACGCGTTGTTCTTTGAACATTAATAGACTTCTCTTTTGTGTGAATCTACAAAAAAATAATATGCATTGCATTTTCAAAAAATAATTCATGACTTTTTCGGTCAGCCACCTATCATCAAATATGCTACACAGACATAACCCTTTGAATGATACATTTCAGATATTTTTCTGCAACAGTATCTGAAGCTTAGCATTTCGAATGATGAATGATGAAAATCTCAATAATATTGACTCCTGAAACAAACTATCAGATCACAACGAAGCTTCGATCCACTGATACCTAACAAAAAATCAATTATAATCTTGTCCCCTCGTAAAACTGCAACGATACAAACTATTTCAAGTATAGGTAAATACGAATAACTCACATTCCGGTAATATTCAAATCGGGTATAAAATCAGTGGAATATCAGTGAGTGTTACTATCTAATTTCAGCTGCTAACTGGGGAAAGAGTTAGCAAAGATCAAACATGGAAATTAGGGTAGCGTTCGCCCTCTGTTTGCTGATTCACTCATCACTTTCCTTGTCAGGTAAGTTAAGTATTATTATTAAGCTTTGTCCAATGTTGTATATCGTTCGATCAAAATTTGAATTATTGTTACTATCCATTTTCGGTCAGACTGTTTGAAATAAAGTTGTTTTCCGCAAATCGCTAGGAAATATCGGTATAACAGACAAAATTTCTTAAAGAAAAAGTCAAGATTACCTCACAGTTCTTAGTGATCTACATAAATGATTGTTTATATACGATAATATATAAAACGTATATTTCTCATGATTTCTTTGGCAATAATTCTGATGAATCAGTATTCACTGCCTCAACCAGCTCTAGAGGAGTACCAGGAATGGAAATTTCATCATTATTTATATTATTTAATTTATCATTATTTATCGTGTGAATCTGCATATATGAAAAAAAGAGAATACCAGAAATTGAATTTATAAACAAATTTGACAATTCAACCTTAATACGTTTCCTTAGTAACCCAAGTAATCTCATAACGAATTTTGAAGTACCATTCCTTTTGAATTGAATTAATCGCGATTTTATCTGTCGAATTTTAAACGATTTGCGGAAAAATAGTATGTTTCCACTTAATATAGAGTCTATTATCTGGCAGCCAAGTCGTATTTCGTTTTAGTTTGACAACAGGGATTCTAGGCTACTGGATATATCGAAATTTTAGTACTATGCTTACTTAACACGGTGCATAGCATTGCTTCCACAGTGAAAATCAAAATCCGAATTGATTAAAGATGTTGATATTTCAATGTTATGTAGCAGTGACAATTTAACTCATGTATAAAATATCCCATAATCCGCCGTGATTTTGTCATTATGACAGCGAAAAAACTTTGCCCAAAGTTTTTCAGCGACAAAACGGAACCTAACTCTTGAAAGCATGGCAACCAGAATTGTAAACAAATCTTTGACGGCGTCTTTGTCAATTTTTCATTTGCGTTGTCAAAAGAGTCTATCTGATCAGTGAAAATGAAATATAAGAATTATGTTTTTAACAATTGTACTTTTCCGTTGAATTGAATAAACTTCTTTATTATTTGTCACAATATTAATTTTTACAAAACAACACTAAACTGTATTCATTAAATTGTCGTACCGGATTACACTCGAGCTTTTGTAATTATAAGTGAAAAAAAATATTATACCTAGGATGAGAATACTATTATAACTCACAGTTCGCCTTAGCTGTATTATATATTATTTCATTGAATATTTTCATTTTTCACAAATATGAAAATTGAAAATAAGAATCTTCTATGAAGCTAATATATGTCAATGTATTCATATGGTTTCCAAATGGTCATATTGACCAGCCATTGCAATCGTTACACGCAAAGTTATTATCAAGAACAAGCAATCTTTGTTATTTCTTCGTCAATACTAATCTGAAGTCGAATAATTAGGAATATTTCTATCAGATGAAATGGATAATTCTTCTTTTAGGTGAATAGTATGGACTGATTCCTAATATAAAATAACTTTACTTGGATACTACTGTAACGAATTCTTCTTCACTTGGGAACTATGTGGAATTAACACTTTTTTTATTTATTATTTATTATTTATTATATAACAACTCATAATATTTCATCCCAACAATAATAAATTCGAATTTAAATTGAAAATATGAAAAATTCAAGTCCTAGTCGAAAATCACTAAAGATTTTTGTAACAGGAATAGGTACTATTAAGTTGAATAACAAATCTGTTTTATATTGATCGAATAAGACAGCGCATATAGTACCTACATATTTTTCACTAGCTTCGATATGGAAATCAAAAATAGTGAAGAGGAAAAAGTTTAAGCAGTTTCAAATAACACCAAGATAACATTTAACCACATGCTTTCTCAGGTTTTATAGTTTCGGTTTTTGAAAAGTGGCAATACATTTCCCATTTTCGACCGTCGACTATCAAAGTTTTTCTTATGGTGATGGAACTACAAATCTTATTATACTATTCGCTTGATGATCGAAAAATATTATTGTTTCCATTTTTTTTATCCCGATGCTTTATCTTCATGTAATTCAAAGTAAGTTCCTTGGTCTCATCAAACTATTCATTTCTTCATATCATATTTATTTCGTTTTTAATCGCGTAGGTACGTTTCGATATATAGCCTTCTTCAACTTCTGTTGGTTCAGAAAATTATGGAACTATTAATCGTAATTCAAAACTATCTAGAAATAAAATAATTCCAAAAAATTAATATTCTGTTGTGATTGAACTGGTAGGGATTTTATTTTATTCACAATGATTCAAAATAATGCTTGTTTCTAGCCCACTTTCAGACCAGAAAGTAAACAAATATAACATAAATAATCTGAATCCCTCCAAATTCAATATGAAAATATGTTGCTTGAATATACATTTTACTCGATCGTTGAATTTTTTCAGGTTGATTTAGGCAACTCTACTTATTATGATTTCATTTTTGCTACTTATTGCCATTTTTACGTTGTAATTTGACGATTTCCATGCTTGTAATGAGTCTCAGGCAATTGATATTGATTAAATGATTATTATATTTTCAATCACTAAATAGGTAAATGACATGTGCACACATAAAATATAAAATGACATTAACCTTGCAAATATTAAATTTCTTGTTCATTTTATGAAATTATTTCGAATGTTTGTGAGTGAAATAGAATAGAAAAGATGAAATATTCCTCTCGAGAACTAATAAGCAATTTTTTTCTCTCGGGAGAAATGATAATTTTTTCCTCTGTATGTAATATACTACAGTTAGATAATAGGTGATAAGTTTCCATTATACATTTTTATCTGAACGTAAAATTCAATTGAAATTAGTATTAACGTTTACCAACTCATTTTTGAAGTAAGTGGGCTGTAGTATTACTAACATATGAATACAATTCTGGTTGAACCCTCAGAATAACTACCCGAATTTGTGTTTTATGAAATCTTGTAAACTGCCAATAGGGTTTTTACCGGTCATATCCATGGTACAATTATAAATCCTTCTAATAATGACTATGAACCACTTGCACAAATTTATCCGAAGATGTCATGAGAAGACATCAAATATTTGAAAATATCTTGTATTGAGAGAGTTTGAATTAGTTTCTGATTGTCAGACCTGGTAGCTCAGTGGGATATTCGATATTTTGGTTACATAGACATGACAAGATTTTGGTAATACTAACCCAAGGTTGAACCGCAATAATGTATGTTACATGGGTTAGATTTCGTGAGTTTTGATTGGCCAATTTCTCAATCTGAGTCAGTGTGAAGTGCAGTAGTTTCTTTTTGTTTCTGAGCCAACTTTTACAGGTTCCCACTTCAGGAACATAGGCACCCGACACCATGGCGGCGGTCACTGCCATATAGTATGCAAACGTAAGTATTTTTTACAATACATTCATGACCATCACACGGTTTGAATCCAATTCTATTTTCCAGCTGTGGATGGAGGTTCTACAAATGGTACTACCCTGCCAACAACGGTCACTATCGTAACCACTAGTAAGGCTCCCTTTCAGTTTACTACTCGTTTCAAATTGTTTTTAAAACATGATCCACCCAGTTCAGACATTCGATAACAAATTCTAAATTGAGCTGGAATTCAATCTGAAATTGAGCCATGTAAGTGGCATATACCAGAGAATTTGTAAATTTTCAACTCCTTCATGAAAACTCCAACATTTTAAGTCAGAATCGTGTTTTTCATTCAGAAGCCCTATTGGATATAGAGCATGCAATTTTTTATCCAGCTCACGTCGAATGTTTCAGGCTACAAAATACATAATCAAAATTTCAGTACACCAGTGCCAGTTTTAACTCATTTAAAAACTGTAGATTTCTGAGTATATCATACCATTATATGGGACACCATTAGTTTCTTGTCGAATGTTCCTTCATAATTTATGACTCATCAGAAATCCTAACTCTGTTTATTTCTCAAGGCACTGCAACCCCATGTTCTGACGAACCAACTACTCCAGGAAGATCATCAACAAGTGGATCTTCAGGCGAAACAACTGGAACTTCTGGATCAAGTGGTTCCACTGAGTCAGGTGAAACAACTGCTAGTTCTGGTTCAAGTGGTTCTACTGGTTCGGGCGAAACAACTGTTAGTTCTGGTTCCAGTGGTTCTACTGGTTCAGGCGAAACCACTGTAAGTTCTGGTTCAAGTGGTTCTACTGGTTCCGGCGAGACAACTGTTAGTTCTGGTTCAAGTGGTTCTACTGGCTCAGGCGAAACAACTGTTAGTTCTGGTTCCAGTGGTTCTACTGGCTCAGGCGAAACAACTGTAAGTTCTGGTTCAAGTGGTTCCACTGGGTCAGGCGAAACTACTGTTAGTTCTGGTTCAAGTGGTTCTACTGGTTCAGGCGAAACCACTGTAAGTTCTGGTTCAAGTGGTTCTACTGGTTCCGGCGAGACAACTGTTAGTTCTGGTTCAAGTGGTTCTACTGGCTCAGGCGAAACAACTGTTAGTTCTGGTTCCAGTGGTTCTACTGGCTCAGGCGAAACAACTGTTAGTTCTGGTTCAAGTGGTTCTACTGGCTCAGGCGAAACAACTGTTAGTTCTGGTTCCAGTGGTTCTACTGGCTCAGGCGAAACAACTGTTAGTTCTGGTTCCAGTGGTTCTACTGGCTCAGGCGAAACAACTGTTAGTTCTGGTTCAAGTGGTTCTACTGGCTCAGGCGAAACAACTGTTAGTTCTGGTTCCAGTGGTTCTACTGGCTCAGGCGAAACCACTGTAAGTTCTGGTTCAGGCGAAACCACTGTAAGTTCTGGTTCAGGCGAAACCACTGTTAGTTCTGGTTCAAGTGGTTCTACTGGCTCAGGCGAAACAACTGTAAGTTCTGGTTCAAGTGGTTCCACTGGATCAGGCGAAACAACTGTGAGTTCTGGTTCAAGTGGTTCCACTGGGTCAGGCGAAACAACTGGAACGTCTGATTCAAGTGGTTCGACTGGAAGTTCTGGAAACACTGGCTCTGGCGTAACAACCGTGAGCCCTGGCGAGATTACAACTGGAACTAGTGAGTATTATTTGAGATTATTCAAAATTTCTAAAACACTCTCCAAAAAAACAATTTTCCTAAATGAATTACTTTCGTGTATTGTTGCATTTTCTGCTCGAGAAATTTGAAAACACCTTTATCGTTTTCAGCTCTACCAACATGCCCTTATAGGTGCATACCTTTACCTGAATCAGAGGGACGTCATCATGGCAGCTACAAACACCGCGCACACCAGTATACCCACGAAGGCAACAGGAAACATTATCCAGGTTGGTAGGCAGAATCTTGGGCTTTGTGAATTATTATTAATGATGTAAACTCTTGTTGTTTCAGCTCACGAAAAGCACCATGGTAGTCATCACCACAATCTGAATGAGAAGGAACACGCATCTCACGGTCATCATGGTGTTCACGCTCAAGAAAAACACCACCATGAGCTCCATCCCCATGAAAAGAACCACCACCATGAGCTCCACGCCCAAGAGAAACACCACCACCACCACGAGATCCATGCCCAAGAGAAACACCACCACCAACACCACGAGCTTCATGCTCAAGAAAAGCACCACCACCAACACCACGAGCTTCATGCTCAAGAAAAGCACCACCACCAACACCACGAGCTTCATGCTCAAGAAAAGCACCACCATGGGCAAGAGAGACACCACCAACACAAAGCACACCCCCACGATGCTGAGGAGAACAGAATCCGTGGTCATTAGAAAACTTCGAAGAACCCAAATAAAAGTGAACCATAACGAAAATAGCTTAACGAGAACGGATGATACCATTTTAGATTAAGACATTGTAAATACGACTTGTGTACCATTTATTTGTAAGATATTATTAATTACAGTAGATATATAATTTGGAAACGTGTTTTGTTGTTTTCTGGAGTGAACACTGTTGACATTTCGATCCCATGAGCACCAGTGGCAAAATCAAAAGTCTGAATGAATATTTGGGAAAAAATCTAGTCGAAGAGTTATTCCGTTTTTCACTAGTAGTTGAATATTCCAACAGAGATCAATTACTCTAAAACTAAATCTATAAATCGCCTTCACTTCATTTGTAACATCTGAGCTACACTGAATATTTCCATTCTTTAGTATCGGAGAAGAGCATGATGCTCTTTAAAACGGATTTTGAGAGCTAACCGACTTTGACCAATGTACTTCTTCATTCACCACGAAATAATTACAATCAAACAGAACATTTTTCTTATATCCAAGATGATTGATTATTCTAGTTCATCGTCTGGGTTCTGAATTAATTTACTTGAAAATCAAATCGAGTCCTCCAGTAATGTTCATATGGACATACTACAAACCTTCCAGAACTCTCATATTTTCGGGAAGAGAAAGATTCAATAAGTATATTATTGTCTAACATTTTCTTGAGTTTCACTTCAATTATGATATTTGCTGCGTTGGGGGTATATGTAGGAGTGCAGGTGATAGCAAAAAGAATTCGCCAAGATGTATGCAATGTTTGCCTGCTCGAAAATACATTTTCCAAACTGAAAAACTCTTGAGGCACTGATCTTGCAGCTTCTTTACCAGTAAGTAGATTTGAAAGACCAAATCCTCGTCGAACAGGTAAGAAGAATGTAGGTACTCGCAAAGTTTGAATTGGAGATTAAAGCAGCATCCGTGATAATGTTCATTTTTGCAAAGTCTGGACTTGCTGTCATTCAACAATTTCCAGTCCCAGTCTTCAGGATTCAGTTCATTGCCAAGCCACACTTTCCCTTGTCAGAACACAGGAAATAAGTGTTGATAAACAGAATTAGATGTTGAAGGAAGATAACAGTACTCTTTTATTGTCCCTCATATTTTTAACTCAATCCAACAATGTCTATCGATTCCATTATTTCGGAGACCCTTATGAAGCAAAGAGTAAGCGAAATCATTTTTTTTCTCCTGAAGATGCTATGTTTGTTAGCGAAACGACCTCGGGTGCAATTAATACCAGTTCGGTGGTTATGCATGCTAAATGATCTTCAGAAAAGTCTCAGCATTCACACCAAAGATTCAAATCTCATCGTTCAGTTCACATGAACGTATAAAATAGTTATTTGTATGCTAAGGCCGCGAAATACCTCTTTAACGTACCGAAAGAACAGTTATCGCCGAGGCCGCTTGCGGCCGAGGCAAGATAATCTTGAGGTCGTTAAAAAGTTTCGCGGCCATGGCATACACACTATTTTTCGTGCAATCGTTAAAATTATTAAAATAGATAGTTGTAAATAAATATATTATTGCTCTAAAATCAACAGCATTTCAATTCATTTAACAATATCACCGTGTGCTATGGAAATGATATGTTTCAATATATATTTTGACAGTTCTTGTCAAAACGCAAAATGTCTGATACTGATAGCGGAAATGTCAAATTTGGAAGTGACGTTTGGTTTCGCGGCCGTTGCTATGGGTAACGGCCGCGAAATTAAATTTCGCGGACTGTGCTGAGAACGCGAAATACTGGCTTCGCGTGCGATTGCACGAAAAAGAATATTATACACTACGGTGAGAAGTGAGCTACTATGTAGCAAGCACGTTTATAGATATTTAATAGCATTCTCACCTGAGGTATATTACATATATTTCATTCACAACCATATAAGTAATGCTGTCATTACTAACGTCATTGAAAGTTGGGAAGTGTCACATTACACACCTCTACTTCCCGCTCTCATTTCATCTATTCTAGACTTTATCTGTCATTTATTGACTTTATCTGACATTTATTTATATTGGTGACAATCGTATATCCCGTAGTCACGGTAACAATATATCTACTTGATTTGTTTCGTAGTTTTCTAGGTTTGAAACCTACCACAATCTGAAAAAATAAGAAATAATATTGGAATCTATACAAGTGTAATAATAATAATAATAATAGGGCAGATTTTCAATCTACCCCGAAAAGTTGCTGCGTCTATTGAAAAACAGTTCTTTCTGGATAGAACATGTCCAATTAGTCAGCAACTTCTCGTATAAATCAAATTTTGACTATCAAAAAAAATAATAAGGACTGATATATATTAAAAGACTCATCTGTTAACGTTTCGGAAACTAAATCTGCTACCGTTCTCAAAACTTCTTGGCAAATTCCTTTTCAAATGCAAATATCTAGTATAGAAAATTGTTTATTGGAGATATTTGCATTTGAAAAGGAATTTGCCTAGAAGTTTTGAGAACCGTAGCAGATTCAGTTTCCGAAACGTTAACAGATAAGTCTTTTCATATATATCAGTCCTTATTATTTTTTTTTGATAGGCAAAATTTGATTTATACGAGAAGTTGCTGACTAATCGGACTTGTTCTATCCAGAAAGAGCTGTTTTTCAATAGACGCAGCAACTTTTCGGGGTAGATTGAAAATCTGCCCTTCTACACTTTCTATAGATTCCAATATTAATTCTTATTTTTTCAGATTGTGGTAGGTTACAAACCTAGAAAACTACGAAACAAATATTGATCCATCAAAATAATGACGTTGAAACAATATCTACTTGATTCTTCTGAGAAAACTACCTTCTTGGTTATTTGTCGTTGAATGTAATATTTTAGATATGTTCAGAACGAAACAGAGATTTATTAACTTTAATCGAAATATGATGGTTGTAAATAAAATAGCATACAAACCTCGGTAGGAAGTTTCATTCCTGTCTCGAGATCATAGCTAACCTCGACGCTTTGCTTCTCGCTTAACTAACTGATCTCACGACAGGAATGAATCACTTCTCACTATTCCATTACTCACACTGAAATATCAACATATTTTATAATTCAGGTATTTATTTCCACTGCCAGAGCAAAGCAATTAATCTCGTTTATTTAGCAATTACTGAAATTTCGATATACCAAGTAGCCTAAGTGTCCAGCTGTCAAACGAAATACGACTTGTCTGTCAGAAAATAGATAAAAAGATGATGTATTCAAATTCCACATGAAAATGTAAATTGAAACAAAAAAAAGTGAGAATCGAAGTGATAGTGATATATGAATGGAAGCAGTAATACCCCTCCTGAATTTAGGAAGACGGCAATGGATGCAAGTAGCGATTTGTTGCTATCCAAATCGAAGCGACTTAATTATTGACAGTTTTTCATTATTTACGTGGGTAAAATTTCTTTATTTACGACTAATACATAATGTAAGTATTATCCTTATGGTTTCTGCAGTATAATGCCATATATTATTCCCTTGGGAAATACTGGCGAAGGATTAATAATCTCTGCCTTTATTACTCTATACTTATTTCTCAAAAATTTTCTCGAATTGAATATTACCATGGAAACGATATCAACCAAACTTCAAAGTGTCAGTGTCAAACGCGTAGGTAGTGTTTGTGTATTTGTATCAAAACGAATGAAACTGGAGAATCATTCATTCATAATAAATAAATTTGTCGTAAATAAAGTAGAGTATACTACCCGCAATAATAACTATTATTCTCTCGGAATATTAGTCTCTCGCCGCTGACGCGGATCGGTTCGTGAAAATTCCACAACAATTTCCTAATATATTCACTTCTTGGAGATATCTTACCTAATTTACTGATTTCTACCATTTTGCAAATTACAGGGTGTTCTATTGTAACAAAGTTAAAAATTGCATTATTTTTCATAGAAATTAGAAATACCAAAAACCACTGTTTATCGTGAAGAAGGGAACCGTCGTATCGACCCTTAAGGTCAAATCAGCCACATAAAAAATAAAAAGTCGTAAAATAACTGCTTCGATAGTCTGAGAAAGATTAACAAAAATCAGTTTTATTACGCCCAAGTTTCTGAAATAAGGTATAAACTCTGAACCCTATTAAAAATAACTACTTAAAATGTCAAATAAAGAAAGAAATTTATTCGACAAAGGTCAGGTGACGCTGACCTCATGTGGTACGCGAACACAGCATAAGAGATATATGGACAAACGGCCATCCAAGCGACATCTAGGTGTGAGTAGTAAACACTCCATTCTTTACGAAACTCAGGGAATAGAGGATTCTATCGACGATAATTGTCAACTTATCCGTCGAGCTGAAAGAGGGTACCATCTCGAAAGTACTCAGGGCGCAACAATTTTCACCCTATGAGATGCGTGGCCTGGAAGCTTACAAAAAATAAGTGAGTCGGGAGTCGGGTGCCAACTCACTAGGGGGTAGGTTGACTTTCCTACTTAGTCCGGGGAAGTCTAAAGTGGATTGAAATACGATTTATTTCAAGTCACTGTTGCGCGGTGTGAATTCGGAAGTTAAATCTATTCGGTTGAATTATTTGGAAGATTTGTTTTATAGTTTCAGAAATTAAGAACCGATTTAAAACAGTTTGGTCAAAATTATTCGTGTTTTTTTTGACATATTTGTTGCGAGAGAACATTTCGAGTTCCGAGTTGTTTCTGAAGTTGGAAGTGGCTGTCCTTATCCTCGGTTCTACAGGAGAGTTCCAGCTTTGATTACTGGGTGAGCGTATTTGTAAGATTCACCTCTTATACATGTTTTATGTACGAAATTTACAAGTGGCACATTAGATATTTTTGAAGTCTGATAATCTACAAATCGGGTTCCCTTTTTCCCCTTTTTGTTTATATATATATATATATATATATATTTTATACAGGGAGGAATGATTAAGTGGGCCTCTTAATTTTCCTCAAATTTGATACATGTAAATTTTTCTTAGATTGCCTCAAGTAAATAAGCGGAGTTAACTGAATGAGTTTTTGTTTGAATTTGACAAGGAATACTAATCCATAAGTTCAAATAACTTCAGGGGAGGTTTTATGAATTGTTTCCTTCAGTAATTTATAAGCTGAAGATTCTGTATTATAATTCAATGATTGACATTATTTTTTATTTCACCTTGTAATCACAAAGCCCCCAGTTCTGTTTATTTTTCATTGCTAATTTTGTTTGTTTATTTAATTTTATTCCTGATAAAATTTTTCGTACTTTATTCGTTAATAAAGTTGGTTTGTAGAAGCTCTTCTAATATCATTTCATTCCCTCAAACATCTAAAAGACCATGCATTTAAGCCGTGGCCGAGTCCAGTCTCTGAGGACATAGCCGACCGCCCTCTGTGCAGGTAGAATAATAGAATTACCAGCAGCTGACCACGCCTACCATTACTTATTCTATATCCGTGTGATCAAAACGGATTCCAACTCAACATTTGATCTGGTGGCAGTACTTATCACGCTACCACATTTAATTAATAAGTAATCCTTTCGGCTGAACGATCCCATATACAGGGTAGGTTAATCTTCTAGTGGGGATACAATTATTATTATATAGGACTAGATGTTGAAGGGATCGCTTTAGACCGTAGCTTATTACAACTGGTGGTCTAGCGGTGGGATCTATTTTATTTGAGGGAGTGGAAAAAAAAAAGGAGGTCCAGAAAGAAACATAATAATAATATTCTTCAATTTTTTTTTATTATTTTATTTGGGTTGATAGCCTACATCAGAAGTTATTCAGAGTTATCAAAGTAGGGTTAATTCAGGGAAAGATAGGGAAGTTCAGGATAGGATAGGAAACCCTAGAAATAAACCGATTTGTGCCTATAAGTATATAATTTTTATCTGAAGTTTTGCAAGGTGTCCAGTTGGGTAATTATTCAGATTATTGAAATGACTACTCCAGGAAATGTACCAGGGGCTGCACCCGTAACTACACCTGTTAGAGTGGCCACCCACTATTCACTAGGGATGATCGCGGCAACCCTAGATGATTTTTCAGGAAAGGATGTTGTAAGGTATTTTGAGAAATTAGAATTGCGCGCCAGACTAGATAATTGGTCGGAGGAGCAAACCCTCCAGCTATTTAAATTCAAACTTGTGGGTGACGCCCATAATTATTTTAAATCGGATGAGCAGTTGGATACAATAAATTTCACTGATCTTAAGAGTAAATTCATAAAAAAGTTCACTCCTTTCAAATTACCAGGCGAAAATCAGTGGAATTTGAGTAAATGTTTTCAACGACATGACGAAGACGTATCTTCGTTTTGTACTAGGTTAAGAATTTTAGGTTCTAACTTACTCAAGGAAGATTTAGCAGGAGCTAACGCTGACGAGGAGGCTGGAATAAAAAGGAAAAACCGGGAACTTATTCTAAATCAATTTAAGGTTGGGTTACGAAAAGACCTTATGAAAGAAACTGGCGTTTTATTGTTGAGTGAGAAGGATTTGGATTTGGAGAAGGCTGAGGAGTTGGTTACATTACAGGAAACAACACTGATGATGATCCAAGGAAGATGTGCGAACTTGAGAATTTCGACAGTAGATAGGCAGAGCGAGTACCAGGCGACAGTAGATAGGCAGAGCGAGTGCCAGGCCTGTGGCGGACATTTTGAATACCGGTCTAGGATCAAAAGTGGGGGGAGAAATAAAAACGAATATGGAAGTTCCAGAGGTTATGCGAACAGAAATAACCCACCTCTTGGGAGAAATTGTTACTCGTGTGGAAAACCAGGTCATTTTTCCAGAGAATGTCGCAGAGTCCAACCAGATAACAGCAATGGATGTTATGTGTGCCACCAAGAAGACCATTGGGCAAGAAATTGTCCGAGAAATAATCAGAGTAGGGGTCGGTCAGATTTTCGTAGGCATGATAGAGGAAATAGGGTAGCAGAATTTCAACCACGTACAGGGAATCTAGTCAGAAACGAAGTTGGAAACGATAGAAGTGGAAGACCGAATTCGGAATCTGAAACCAGTAGAAGAAACAACAACAATCCAGCAGGCAGACCAAGAGCACAACATGAAAATAATGGAAGGAGCATGGATACAACACGCATGGAAACACAACTTGTACCGAAAAAGGCGTATTCCTCGCGAATTTTCGAAAGAAGGTCGATAGCCGAACCAACATTTTTTCACCAGCGGGAATCAGTGAATAACTGGGCTCGTTGGCTTCAAAAAGTGAAAACCTTTTTCGATAGTAACAGAAGGCAAGTTCAGCAGACAGATCAACTGGAGACAAATAGACATCAACATATATCAGAAAGGCTAGAAAGAAGAGAAACCACCCAGCGAAGCAATGCAGAGGAGACTGAACCAATAACCAAGGCACCCTTAGCCGTACAGGTTATAACAACAGAAGAGGCAGCAGCCGATACGACAGAGAAGGTGACGGATATAGAAGGTGTCGAAAAGAAAACTGAAGACATCAGCAAAATCGAAGATGCTGGCATAATCGTTCCTCAGGAATCAGGAAATGAAATCGCCAGAAAACCACAGTTACCTGAACTTAGAGAAGATGCCGGTACTTCTAAAACAAATTCAGGAGTGTTTCCACCATACGTGAGACAGAGTGAGTCTGACAGTTGTCCTGGCGAAAAACAAACATCAGAAGAGCCAATAACAGAATCAGACCTAGTAGCAATGGAGGATCTGGTAATTCCCCCAAGAACAGAGGCGTACATACGAGGAAGTCTGAAAGTACCTGTAGAAGGTTGTTTTCTAGTTTGTGAGCCCTTCGAAATAGGAAACCCTCAAGCACACGTAGCACGTACCGTTGTCAGGAATGGAAAGGAAATCCCAGTCAAAATTATTAATTTATCATGGAAAGAGGTTACTCTGAAGAAAGGACAGAAACTCAGTAGGGCAATTGCGGGCGAGGAATCACCTCAAATTACCACCTCTGATAGCAACATTTGTAAATTGGATTTTTCGAACGATGAATGGATAAGGAATGGATTTGACCTACACCATTTGGATGAAAAGAACAGGGAAGAATTGTTCAAGTTAATCCAAAAGTATAAACATCTATTTCGGGACGAAGATGAAGAGTTGACTAGCACGACAAAGGTAAAACACAGTTTGACCTTGGTACCAGGTGCTCAACCCATATGTAAAGCTCCATACCGCATACCGTATCGTCAACGAGAAGTACTCGAAAAGGAAATAAACAGATTACTGGAGATGAAAGTCATAAGACCATCATGTAGTCCGTGGTCTGCACCCGTAGTATTGGTAACCAAACGCCTGCCTAACGGAGAAGAAAAAGTAAGAATGTGCATCGACTACCGAGGACTCAATAATGTAACCAAGAAGGAGTATTATCCGCTCCCTAATATATCGGATTTGATTCAAGGACACAAAGCAGGTACTAACATGCTATTCTCGGTCATTGATGTAGCCGAAGCCTATCATCAGATAGATATGGACGAGGAGTCGATACCGTTGACAGGATTCAGTACGTTCCAAGGCCATTACGAGTATACGAAAATGCCATTCGGTCTTGTAAACGCTCCTTCGACTTTCCAGCGGTTCATGAACATGACCCTCACAGGGTTGACCCCAGAGACATGTATGGTCTACTTGGATGATATCATCATTTTCAATACGGAAGGTGGAAAAGACCACATTGGAAAAATTGAAAAGGTTTTCGAGAGATTGAGCGAGGCTAACGTGAAGTTGAAACCAAAGAAATGTAATTTCATGTCAGAGAAAGTTAAATATTTGGGCCATATTCTTTCCAAGGATGGTATACAACCCGATCCTGAGACCATAGAAACAATTACCAATTTTCCGCTACCAAAAAATATTAAGGGAGTGAGGTCCTTTTTGGGGATAGTGAATTGGTACCGCCGATTCATACCCAATATTACGGAGATATCAGCACCCTTGGTCAATTTGACCAAGAAGAACGTTAAATTCGAAATCACAGAAGAAGTGCTAGAAGCCATTAGGAAACTGAAGAATGTGTTGAAGTCAGAGTCAGTTTTGATTTTTCCCGATTTTGAGCAACCATTTATTTTGGCTACCGATGCTTCAGGATTAGGAGTGGGAGCAGTGTTAAGCCAACTACGAGATGGATATGAAAGACCCATCGCCTATGCGAGCCGAAAATTGAAAAAGGCAGAGTTGAACTACACGACGACAGAAAAGGAGTTACTGGGAGTGATGTATGGAATACAGACTTTCCGTTGTTACGTGTACGGGAAGAAATTCTCGGTAATCACCGATCACCGACCATTGAAATGGTTACTGACTCTGAAAGATCCTAGTTCGAGGCTGACTAGATGGGCACTTACCTTGGCGGAGTATGACTTTGATATAATCCATCGGCCCGGAAAACTTCACGGAAATGCCGACGCTCTCAGCCGAATGTATAATGAAGAGGAGAACTTTGTAGATGTGAAGTACGTGGATTTCGAAGAATATAAGAAGAAACATAAGATACCACGGTTCCAAAACTTGTCGTATCGTAAAGGAGATTTGTTCACGTCACCAGAAAATTGGGCGCTAGCTCACTGCGTGTCAAAAGATCTAGCTATGGGAGCAGGTCTCGCCAAGATTTTCAGGGAGAGATATGGAGGCGTGGATACTCTGCAAAGACAAGGAAAAGGTGTAGGGGAAGTAGCGACGCTAGTACTCCCGGAAAGAAATATCTATTACTTGGTCACAAAGAGTGATTACTATGAGAAACCCACCTACCACACCTTATGGGAGTGTCTTAAAGAACTCCGAAGGGAGTGCGATAAGAACCAAGATAAGATTCTGGCCATCCCCAAGCTGGGAAGTGGTTTGGATGGACTGGAGTGGAAAAAAGTGGTAGAGATGATTGAATTTATCTGGTATGGATCGGACATGGAAATAACAGTATACGACGGCAGTATCATTGTAGACAAACCTATCTGGTTAGTAGAAGAGAATGTAGTTATAGAACCAGTATGGGATCGAGAGACTCTGGAGAGGGCACAACGTCGGGATAAGTTTTGCCAATCCGTGATAGCTCAACTGAAAGAGGGAGAAGAGGGACACCAAGAATTCTATACAGATAAGGACGGAATACTGTATAAAATTGAAGCAGGAGAAGAGAAGCTAGTAGTCCCCAAGGAAATGATGAAGAAAGTTCTTGAAGATTTCCACAATATGCCTATGGCAGGACATCAAGGGCAACAGAAAACTTTGTGGAGTATCAAGAAAAGATTTTATTGGCCAAATATGAGGGCAATAATAACAAGTTATGTGGCAGCTTGCGAATCTTGCAATAAGCGAAAAACTTCGCCCCATCATAGAAAGGCACCTCTTCAAAAGTTCACGACGGCTTATGAACCCTGGGAACTGACGTCTATGGACATAGTGGGCCCTTTAGTGACCTCTTGGGATGGAAATCGTTATCTGCTAACTTTCCAAGATTACTTTACGAAGTACGTGGAAGCTATCCCTCTGCCAGACCAAAAAGCGGACACAATCGCACGAGCCTTCGTAGAACACATTGTGTACCGACATGGAGCACCTAGGAAGCTATTAACAGACAGAGGGGCAAACTTTACGTCTGATTTATTTAAGTCTGTTTGTCAAGTATTAGGTATTAAGAAAATTCAAACTTCAAGTTACGCACCGACATCGAACGGTCAAATTGAACGGATGCACCGAGTGTTGAAGGACATGCTATCGCATTACATAGCAGACAATCAACGCGACTGGGACACATGGGTTCCGGTGGTATTGATGGCTTACCGCGGAAATGTTCATATTTCCACCGGATACACTCCTTTCTTCCTTCTACATGGACGTGAGCAAGTTTTGCCTGTGGAGGACTTCATTCGACCGCAGCGAATCAGGTACGACTGTGCAGATAACTACGCTTCAGAGCTAGCTGCCAGACTGAAGGAGGTGTATTCGCGAGTTTTGAAAACATCCGAAAAGGCCAAGGATGACCGAGCAAAACAGTACAACAAAAAGACGAGGGAGAAAACTTATGAGCTCGGAGATCAAGTATATCTCTTGCGGATGCACGTTAAGCCAGGTATATCGAAGAAGCTCGTGAAGCCCTGGATAGGCCCGTATAGAGTTATAGAGGTAATAGGACCTGTAACCTACAGAATAAAAAGGGTTGGCGGAACAGACGAACAGGTAGTTCACGTAAATCGGCTGAAATCATACTCTACCTATAGTGTTGATGAGGATGATTCTGAGGCAAGTAATAATAGTGGCGAGGAAGAAGAGAGGAAGAGCAGTTCTGGCAGGACGTTTAGGTATGAACATAGTGAAGACGAAAATAAAAAGAAAATGGTCCCAATTATTCCACAGTGGATAGAATTCGAAGGTTACTCGGAAGAAGAGGCGACTGAGGAGGAACATGTTGGAGATGATGATGATGATGTGGAGGAAGGTATAGAGGAACCCCGACCGTTGAGGAGGTCGAGTCGGATTCGGAGAGAACCTAATCGACTAAACCTGTGAGAGAGAATATAACTGAGTGAATAAGGGAATGAAACCTGAATGACGGAGAGTGGAGTTAATGAGTAAAGTGAGGAGCGATGCGAGTAGACGAATGACTGAAGTTGGACGCGAAAGCGAGTCTGAATGATGAGAATGTTTTTGAGCAAATCAGATGAGTGCCGTTACTTGAAGAGCCCGGGGCAAACTCTCTTCAAGCTAAACTAATAATGTAAATGTTTGTCGAACTAGTGTCTATCTTTGGCCCAGAAAGACAGTAGATGACTCATGTAATGAATTTTATTTTTATTTTTTTTATTGTTTTACTCTGAATAATTTAATGATTGTACTGATTATGTTACCTCACTACAAAAATCGATGTTTTATCTAGGAAGGAGCGTCCCCGCACCCTTCGTCAGTCCTAGGTGATAAGATGGAAAAAGGCAGCGCGACCTGGATTTCGCTAATGATTGCTATCTTGTTGGTCATGCACTATTTTGTATCGGTGCTCGGGATAATAGCGTACGACTGCAGTGATGAGAGAGTGAACATTTCGACTGTATCTCTCAGAGACGTTAAAAAGTGCCCAGAACCGGAGTCTGCGTATGTGAGTGAATCTATTTCGGTAAAGATATTGCAGCGAAACGAGATCCGGCATCAGCACGTACGGACTTGTTTAATAGAAGTCACCAGACTGATGTATCACTGTGGGATGCATAGTCACACATCTTTGGTGGAAGGAGGACTGTCAAGTTATGTAGACAGATTGGGAGCCGACGAATGCAGTTTACTTCATCGTTATAGGACGCTGAAACTATACCAACAAGATATTGGACGAATAACTATGAATGGTTCAACCAGCGTAACGTTAACGCTATTAGGATCGGTAGATAGTACCGGAACCTGCGAAGGAGCAACCTACCATGAAAATGGGCGAACCTGGAAGGATGTGGTCATCTTAGCCGACATAAAGATTCAAGCAAGAGACTATATGGCGAAAGTCAATATAAATGAAAACGAGATCAGCTTGCAGGGTGGAATAACTTGTCAGTTCATGAGAGGCTATTGTTTCGACACCATACTTGGAGAAAGCGTATGGGACAGTGACGCTCTAACAACGTGCAATGATCATTTGAGTCTCTTATATGAAGGAAAAGCAGAACTGATTTCCAATAGACTAACTTCTGAGAAATTTCTAGTAGTCGAAGGAGAGCTGAAAATTATAGCGTTAATGCTCACCCGGAAAGAGATGCTTTGCAACATTGAAGCATGGCAAACCGAACACCCAAGGATCGTAGTAGCGGAAAGACAAGCAGGAAGAGATATTCGACCATCGATGAGTATTCTTCCCGAAAACACAGATTTGATGGCATACGTGAACAGTAAATTTTTATATGTGGAGCAGTCATATAAACGAGACTTGGACAAATTGTACATCGACACCATACATAGGCGATGCCAAACACGAAGGGAAATACTGAGAAATCGATTACTGATGGCTCCCCTTACACCACACGCTGTTAGTCAAATCTTGCAAGAAGAAGGAGGACATGTAGGAAGAGTTTTGGGGGAGGTACTGTACATCTTGCGATGCGTACCTAAAGTGGCGACCATTAGACGGACTGATCGCTGTTATCACGAATTACCCGTGGTCGTGAACAATCATTCCAAATTTGTAGCTCCAATAACCAGAGTCATCCAGGACTATGCGGAGGAAATAGACTGCAATGGACTGACGCCCCCGCTCTACTATTTGGACGACCAGTGGATAGGACTGTCACCATATCCCACAATTAAGAATGCCCCACGGGAAATAGCAGTAGATCCGGAATCACCCTTGCAATTTTCCCCAATACAACCCTTAAGTACTCGAGGATTGTATACCCAAGAGGAAATTTCTAAAGTACAACGGACCTTAACTTTTGGAAATGAACGCAAGGCAGTGGAGAATATTCTTACTCGGAGGATAGTAGGACTGCAAGCCGAAGGACAAGGCCTCACAACTCTCAATCTATTCGACACCAGCGAAATGAAGCAGTTGGCGAAGTCGACCATGAAACAACTGTGGGGTTGGTTTTCTGACATAGGAATGTTCATGAGTGGACTAATTGGCTTTTATTATATATTCCGAGTAGTGAAGTACACTGTAGGTGTTATCCTGAATGGTGTTCACCTGTATCAAACCATAGGCTGTGGCCTATCATTGCTAGCAAGCCTGTGGAATACCCTGACCTGGTGGGTAATTCAACGGGAGCGTCCCAAACAAACCCAACCAGACGAACCGACACCCTCGCCAATCATCGTAGAACCCCAGCAGACTGCCACTCACCCGAATGGTAGTTACCCGATCTTGACCCAGACACACTGGACGGTGAACAAAGACACTAACTAAGCAGTTTGAGTGAGTGCACCAGAAGGCTTTAATCAATCAGCGCGGCACAAAATCGTATAAAAGACTTAGCCTCAGTGTTTACTGAAATCAAGTGAAAGTACTTTCGTATCGAAACGTATCTAGAATAGTGTTCCGTTGACCAATAAAGAGTAGCAAATCACATGGAGTTAACTGAGAAGGAGATTCACCAAGGCGTTGGTAAACCAAATACCGGCGTAAGGAACTACAGTGGATCGTGAGTGAATATGGCCTCTATTGTGATGTGATTACCTAGTGTAATAGGATATACGATCATTCCTATTTTTCTCACTAGTACCATAATGATGATAGTTTTTCTTGTAAAATTATAGGGAATTATAGTTCATCAGGAACCCCTCATCATAGCACGCTGGGCAACTCCACCGAAAGTCACGTCATTTAAGGGAAACCTGTTCTGTTTTCATATTGGAATTTGACATGAGGTGGCGTTGTTATATTGTCAGGGAGTATGATGCAAGAAAAGTTATGGCAATTAAGCCAAAACTTTTTTAAAGGGGGAAGCATTGTAACAAAGTTAAAAATTGCATTATTTTTCATAGAAATTAGAAATACCAAAAACCACTGTTTATCGTGAAGAAGGGAACCGTCGTATCGACCCTTAAGGTCAAATCAGCCACATAAAAAATAAAAAGTCGTAAAATAACTGCTTCGATAGTCTGAGAAAGATTAACAAAAATCAGTTTTATTACGCCCAAGTTTCTGAAATATGGTATAAACTCTGAACCCTATTAAAAATAACTACTTAAAATGTCAAATAAAGAAAGAAATTTATTCGACAAAGGTCAGGTGACGCTGACCTCATGTGGTACGCGAACACAGCATAAGAGATATATGGACAAACGGCCATCCAAGCGACATCTAGGTGTGAGTAGTAAACACTCCATTCTTTACGAAACTCAGGGAATAGAGGATTCTATCGACGATAATTGTCAACTTATCCGTCGAGCTGAAAGAGGGTACCATCTCGAAAGTACTCAGGGCGCAACAATTTTCACCCTATGAGATGCGTGGCCTGGAAGCTTACAAAAAATAAGTGAGTCGGGAGTCGGGTGCCAACTCACTAGGGGGTAGGTTGACTTTCCTACTTAGTCCGGGGAAGTCTAAAGTGGATTGAAATACGATTTATTTCAAGTCACTGTTGCGCGGTGTGAATTCGGAAGTTAAATCTATTCGGTTGAATTATTTGGAAGATTTGTTTTATAGTTTCAGAAATTAAGAACCGATTTAAAACAGTTTGGTCAAAATTATTCGTGTTTTTTTTGACATATTTGTTGCGAGAGAACATTTCGAGTTCCGAGTTGTTTCTGAAGTTGGAAGTGGCTGTCCTTATCCTCGGTTCTACAGGAGAGTTCCAGCTTTGATTACTGGGTGAGCGTATTTGTAAGATTCACCTCTTATACATGTTTTATGTACGAAATTTACAAGTGGCACATTAGATATTTTTGAAGTCATTGATAATCTACAAATCGGGTTCCCTTTTTCCCCTTTTTGTTTATATTAGTGTTATATTTTATACAGGGAGGAATGATTAAGTGGGCCTCTTAATTTTCCTCAAATTTGATACATGTAAATTTTTCTTAGATTGCCTCAAGTAAATAAGCGGAGTTAACTGAATGAGTTTTTGTTTGAATTTGACAAGGAATACTAATCCATAAGTTCAAATAACTTCAGGGGAGGTTTTATGAATTGTTTCCTTCAGTAATTTATAAGCTGAAGATTCTGTATTATAATTCAATGATTGACATTATTTTTTATTTCACCTTGTAATCACAAAGCCCCCAGTTCTGTTTATTTTTCATTGCTAATTTTGTTTGTTTATTTAATTTTATTCCTGATAAAATTTTTCGTACTTTATTCGTTAATAAAGTTGGTTTGTAGAAGCTCTTCTAATATCATTTCATTCCCTCAAACATCTAAAAGACCATGCATTTAAGCCGTGGCCGAGTCCAGTCTCTGAGGACATAGCCGACCGCCCTCTGTGCAGGTAGAATAATAGAATTACCAGCAGCTGACCACGCCTACCATTACTTATTCTATATCCGTGTGATCAAAACGGATTCCAACTCAACATTTGATCTGGTGGCAGTACTTATCACGCTACCACATTTAATTAATAAGTAATCCTTTCGGCTGAACGATCCCATATACAGGGTAGGTTAATCTTCTAGTGGGGATACAATTATTATTATATAGGACTAGATGTTGAAGGGATCGCTTTAGACCGTAGCTTATTACACTATAAATAAACGGTAAAATATATGATAAAATATAGTTTAGGTCGCCAATGCCGTATAAGTTAATCACATTGATGACGTACCATGACGTCACTTTTACTTTTCCTCCCTAGGGAGGAAAAGTACGACTTTGATCCCTACAATGAGGCCAGGAAATGTAAACTTCAGAAGGAGGTAGGAAGTGGGAAAAAATATATTTTCTGTCACCGGAAAAAAGTTTGACATTTTATCTCTGATGACAGGTAACAAAATGTCACTTTTTATGAAATTACTTTTTTCCCGGGGAAATATGTATATAAATATATACATAAGTACAGGTAGAAATTTAATTTTTTATACAATATTTTCTTATACAAAAGTTACATTTCCTTTAAATCAAAGGTACAATTATTAAATGTGCATTGCATGAATGATATGTTCCTTGAACTATTCGGAACAACAGTCAAGTTTTCTCGTATTGAAATTGTGTTTTTTTCAATATTAAATCGTCGTTTTTCCCGTCACAGAAAAAATTTTGTATTATGTACGGGAAAAATATCAGATTTTAGCTCTCGGTTTTTATTTTGACAGCACAACCTCGAGCTGAAATCTAATAGTTTTTTCCCTTGTACACAATAAATAACTATTCCTGCAACTATTTCTCTGTATCACCACCAATTCTCTTTAGAGAAGCATTTCTGTTTTCATACCCAATGGATGTATTTTCGTGAAATAATTATATTTCAGCTTCGCAAGAAAAGCGCCATCATGACAAGGCTGCGCAACACAGTCATGACTTAAAATGGAAAGGAAATGCCAGGCAAGGGCAGTTTCAGTACGTGAAAGGACCTCCGAGGTGTAACATTGTATGTCCGATAGAGGTTATTTTCTCGCAGTCTGGCTACAGTGTGAGTCAATCCTCAGCCTTTCCACAGTACTCTACATCTTCGCCTTTGCAAGCGGGGACACAGGTAATATAGTGTACGCCACAGAATATAGAAATGAATTCAAAATGAATATTTTCCTCATATATAAAATGTCCCATAAGAGCAATGCAATTATCGAAAACTTACAGCGATTATTTCCCTCAATGCGAATAAACGATGAAACAGTTGAAGGCTAGACTGCTTTTACAGAGTTTTACAGCAATTAAATGCACTAGACCTTTTAACCGATTAAAATGTTCGAAATAAACCGGGCGTTTGGATCACTTTTCAGGTAGGTACTATCTCTGGTACTATATTGTTCCTGTGTTCGATTTTGATGTTTCCTGAGTTTACATGTTTTCTGGAAATAATCTAAACATATATCCCTCCTTCACCAAGTTCAATCGACCAAAATGCGTGCATTTCCATGATTTTCAAAATTTTGCTTTCAAGCAAATGCTTTCGTGTATAATAATTTAAAATAAAATCCCTCGACCTGCGGTCTCGGGATTTTATCAAATTATCATACACTCAAGTCATTTGCTAAGCAAAATTTCGAGAATCATGGAAGTGCAGCACACATTTTAACCGATTAAACTTGGTGCACTCGGGATATAACCCCCGATTATTTCCCTCAATGCGAATAAACGATGAAACAGTTGAAGGCTAGACTGCTTTCACAGAGTTTTACAGCGATTAAATGCACTAGACCTTTTAACCGATTAAAATGTTCAAAATAAACCGGGCGTTTGGATCACTTTTCAGGTAGTACTATCTCTGGTACTATATTGTTCCTGTGTTCGATTTTGATGTTTCCTGAGTTTACATGTTTTCTGGAAATAATCTAAACATATATCCCTCCTTCACCAAGTTCAATCGACCAAAATGCGTGCATTTCCATGATTTTCAAAATTTTGCTTTCAAGCAAATGCTTTCGTGTATAATAATTTAAAATAAAATCCCTCGACCTGCGGTCTCGGGATTTTATCAAATTATCATACACTCAAGTCATTTGCTAAGCAAAATTTCGAGAATCATGGAAGTGCAGCACACATTTTAACCGATTAAACTTGGTGCACTCGGGATATAACCCCCGATTATTTCCCTCAATGCGAATAAACGATGAAACAGTTGAAGGCTAGACTGCTTTTACAGAGTTTTACAGCGATTAAATGCACTAGACCTTTTAACCGATTAAAATGTTCGAAATAAACCGGGCGTTTGGATCACTTTTCAGGTACTATCTCTGGTACTATATTGTTCCTGTGTTCGATTTTGATGTTTCCTGAGTTTACATGTTTTCTGGAAATGATCTAAACATATATCCCTCCTTCACCAAGTTCAATCGACCAAAATGCGTGCATTTCCATGATTTTCAAAATTTTGCTTTCAAGCAAATGCTTTCGTGCATAATAATTTAAAATAAAATCCCTCGACCTGCGGTCTCGGGATTTTATCAAATTATCATACACTCAAGTCAGTTGCTAAGCAAAATTTCGAGAATCATGGAAGTGCAGCACACATTTTAACCGATTAAACTTGGTGCACTCGGGATATAACCCCCGATAATTGCATTGTATCAAGTCACCATAACAACACATTTGAAACCGTATCGCTAGACGTCAGTAAACAACACAAATAAATGTCAGATAGACTTCAAAAATAGAAAAACATTTCGCGTTTTGGTGAGTGCTCCATACCTACAATCTATAGAGGAGAGTATAATGAACAAAAAATAACATTTCCTTGAGAATTTCTTTATTCGTGAAATATTCCAATTAATTACATTCGTGCATAAAAATGGCCAGATAATTTTGCATTCAAGCGTGATATCTTAAACAAATTGCATTCGGTTATTTTCATATTTTGTAAAAGAGCCCTCGTTCTTCGGACTCGGCCACTTTCGCCAAAATATGAAAATAAACTTGCAATTTTTAGATATCACGCTTTCCTGCAAAATTATCGGTAATTTTTATGCACTCGTGCAATTATAACCGAAAACAGGCACCTTCCGTGTGAAATTTAAAAACTATGTGTGGATTTATGCAATCAAAAATAACAAATATCAAATAATTAATATCATGTAACAAATATCACGTATAAGTTAAAGTTCTTATTTTTCAATGACACTGTTTAGAAAGTAATTAACAATTATCAATTAACAAATAACTTTATTTGAACGAGATTTTCTCATTCTGCGCATCTAATACGCAGATGACAGCGGAATGGTCTATTCATTGACTTTACTGTGACAGTGGTTCGACTCACTCAATCCAAGTATAGAAAATACGCCCTCAACTTATCGATTTTACAGAATTCAAAGACGTTCGATTTATTCACAAGAAGAAAGAAAGAGTCTACCTAAAACAGCTCACATAAAAATCATACGTTTTCTTGCTTACTTTGTTTACCAAGTATATGAAACTTGAATCAAATAACGTAATTAAAAACACCTCATCGTGTGATTTGTACTAGACAGATAACGAAACCGCTACACGTGTTTCACTATACTATAGCTACTTCAAGCATGTTATAGTAGTAAAATAAATCCTTTTTCTCCATTTACATATCTTAATTACTATTATCTATATCCCTTCTGGAAAAAGTTAGGTATATAACAGATCGAACTGCTAAACTAATCCTATAGTTACTCATTTCGCCATGAGGAAACAAGTTAGGAAAGATCTATTCCAACAAGAATGAGTTTTACATCTTCCTTATCTGAATGCAATATACTTCATAGTCATGATTGAACTCATGTCCTTTCGACAGAATATGATTTGCAGATGTTGAATTGCTCTTTTCATTCAAAAAACTACTTCTACTTTCCTTTTTTTTTGGTGTGAGATCTTTGTTCAAATGAATTCACCTAAAATTATCAACAGTTCTGTAGACTATATGCCTACATAGTTCTTTTTTTTCAACGATAAATATTATTGGTGGGTTCGCCTAGGTGAGTCAATAGATAGGATAGGATACTTGTTTCTGTCATTAATTGAACATAATGCAGTCAACAACATTCATATCGTAACCATTGTTAACTACAGCTTATCCAATTCATCCTGGCCCAAACTCAGATACTTTTCCAGTTGCGCACTGGTAGTGCAGATCATGAAGAAAGAAAAAACACCTTCCGGGAATGAATTTCAACATCATGAACACATATAATAGGAGTTTTTTTATCTTACTATACTTCACAGAGATTGATCGGCATATACGTTAATAGTTCTGTGCCAAGATGGACTGGATAAGCTGTACAATCTTTTTAATACATGCAAGTTCTTGTTTTGCTCAGAAATAATTCTCTCTTGTGAGCAAAGGGATACATCATAAAAAACTTACTGGATACATCAAACATTTCCGAAAAAAAAAAAATTATGTTACTCTTCCATAGAACAAGAACAAGAAAACCCCAAAAACTATTTCATCGAATATGCTGCAATAAAATTTCTTGATTGAAAACGAGTCTCAATCAGAATATACAATTTAAAAAAATCGATTTCTCACCATTTTTATTATGAATTATTTCAGCAAGGACTATCGTCAACATTACCACAAATATCTTCAACTGGCAAGCCTGGTAATAAAACTGGAAATCGACCCAAAGGGCTTGTGAATCAACTATCCGATGAAATTTTAGGAACAGTCATTCCTAATATATTGGGCCACAACTGGAGTGAGTATATAATCATTTTATCAATATAAATCGGAAAACAGTAACAGAGTTTTTGGACCAATTTGTTATAGTCTGCCTTTGAAAGGGGAAGTAATTGAAGGTAAGACCAATAGTAAATGACAAAAAAATTATTCGCCTACATGTTAAACCCAGAGAGTGATTATTGACTATCGTCTGATATTCTTTCAATAAATGCTGGTGTTCCACAGGGTTCAGGTCTCGCGCCCTCTTTGTTTCTGCTTAATATCAATGATTTGCTGGAGAAAACATATCTTGCTCAGTGCATGGTTTTGCAGACGACAGTACTCTTCACACTACTTTCTCTTCCAGAATCCCCATACCAGCTCGAGAAACAAAATTTCAAAGAAATATTCACGTAAATAGTATCAAAAAAATAGAATGGGGTAACATCAACATGGTGGGAAAACCCAGGCATGTCTATTCTCAAGGAAAGCCGATCTATCATCATCTAATATTCAGATGTCAGGAGTAACTATTCCTACAAAGTTGAGTATCTCGATGCTAAGAATAATCTTTTATGGGAAAACCATGTCAGATCGATCGCTGAAGCTGCTTTCAAGGAGCCTGGATTTCTATTTCGTTCGAAGACAAACTTCACTACCCGTCAGCTTCTAATGTTCTACAAGGCCTGTCTTAGAATATGGTAGTACTCCTTTTGATTCTATTCAGAGAAAAGTAATCCGTCTTGGTGATTCTTCGCTCATGGAATCGCTCACTTCGTTGGAGCATCGTAGAAAAGTCGGAGACTTGTCTCTCTTCTGAAGATATTTTTTTACGGTCGGTGCTCTTCTGAATTGTCATAAATCAGTCCATCCTTAGCAGTATCATCACGTGTGACCCGACGAGTGCAGCATTCCCACCTCTTTGTTGTAAGTTTGGAGACCTGTAGAACCTCTTTTGCTAAGAGATCTTTTTTCAATAGAACAGCTGAACTTTCGAACTTCTTACCGAAGGAGGTTTTTCCTGAGGCTTACAAACTTCAAAAATTGAAAGCTAATGTTAATTCGTATCTCCTGTCTCTTGATTCACGAGGTGTTCTTTGAACATTAGAAGGCTTCCCTTTCGTGTGAATCTGTATAAAAAAAATAATTTACGCAAATCTCTGGGAAATTTCGACATTCCAGACAAAATTTCTTGAAGAAAAAGTCAGGATTTCTTTCGAGGAAATGATATTTCTACATAAATGATTCAAAACAGTTTCTAACCCAAGTAATTTTGTTACGAATTTCGAAGCACCATTTATCTGTGAATGGAATTAAGTATTCGCGATTTTTTCAAAATAATCTGTCTAATTTTAAACTATTTGCAGAAAAATAGTATGTTTACCTCATGGATTCCACATTCCTTGTACCTTGTCGAGGTGCGTGTCTTCTAGGAATGTTAGGCTTTTCCTGCCTGGCAAACAATACATTAATATTGAAGCCTTATTGCTCTAAGTACAAAAATAATGACGGTATGCTGTTTCAAATGATACAGGGTGACTAACAACTTGCTCGAATGTATTGCGAAAAAACCTAACGAAAACCAACTTTTCACAGTATGCCCATTCCAACTTGAACTAGTTTCATCGTAAGATTGACGAAAATTCATAGGGCATACTCTTTGGAAGGATACATCAGTGTTATATATTACAACAAACGCGACTTCTATGTGTGACGTGAAGAGTAATTTTTTTGCAGATAATGATTTGTTTCAACCTCAGGCTCTTTCAAAATCAGACTGTACGAAATTGGTCAATAAAATCTGTCACAGCTCGGTCTCATATTATTGTAACTGAGATTTCGAATTTTTATTTCAGGAAAGTCCAAAGGCCATCGCCATCACCTTACCGAAGGACAGAAGAAGAGGCTTGTACAGATATTGAAGTTAGCAAATGAACATGGTAGAAAGGTTTACAAATTCAGGCAATTGTTACAACCATATGGGTGTTATGTGGTATGTAATGAGATTGAGCTCTTCCAGGGGAGTGTTCTTGGTACGAGCACAAGTACCGTGGGCCCCCAAGAAGGTTTGTTGTCCGCTTTGCATACTTGGGTATTTTCATTCGGAAAGTGGGCGATTCTTCAAAATAAATATTTAGAAATGACTGTATAACCAAAAGTATTTTGGGAAGATTAAAAATTTTACAGCAAGAGACAAAAGTGACCTTCGAGCATATATACGTTTTCGAATGACATTCTAATAGCAATTGCTGTATAGTAATATAATGGATGTCATGACAGTGCATTGAACACATCCAATTTGAGAAAACAAAAAAAGTTCAAAAGTCGTACTAGATCAGTTTAATTTTCAACAAATCTTTCAATCCTATTGATATTTCTACCCCTTACAAGGATTAAGAATTGAATCATCTTTCCAACAATCTGTTCAGGCCAGTCTCAAATTACCTACACAGTAGGTTTCGGCTGGCACCTGTCAGAAAACAACTACTCCCCTGCTGGCTAATACCACGAAGGGCATTGAATTATATCCGACCGGTGCCAGTGCAGGTTTCTTCACAGAAGTAAATCCTGCATTTGCTTTCGTCGATACAAATGAAGGAATTGATTTTCAATTATAGGGACGGACACACTTGCAAGTGGATATAATTCAATGCTCTTCGTGGTATTAGCCAGGGGAGTAGTTGTTTTCCTGACAGGTGCCAGCCGAAACCTACTGTGTAGGTAATTTGAGACTGGCCTGAACCGATTGTTCGAAAGATGATTCGATTTAACGCCAGTCTTCAAGTATGCCCACTGACTATGTCAAGTGGATTAAGAATTGTTCAATCATGTATTTATTATAAGCAATAATGAACTGCTCACCCAGTGAGAATATGGCTCATTCTGCGAAGTATGCATACTATTTTTGTGCCAATTGTTCAATAATTATGTTACGATATTTCTGGGTTCGTTTATTTAAATAATACTCCTAACAACACTAAACAATTTTTATTAACTTCACTATAAAATACTACTGCACTAAATGAAATGACAAATACAAAAAACTTGCAAACTTCACAACAAGGTTCTTCTTCATGATGTGATTTTCTTGTATCTCTTCAGGTTCCGAAGACGAAGATGATGAAGACTCTGAAGAAGATTCTTACCAAGAAGGAGAAGACAAACCAATAGAAGCTACAATCGAACCAGCGCCTTCGTCTAGGAACAAAATCAAAAGTTCCAAGAAAGTGTAACTCGTTTTGCTATTCAGATTATTGAAGTACCAATGTTGTGCATGACTCGCAAATACATCGATTTTTCTCCGAGTTTTTTTTTTCTAATTTTAACATATAAAGTGACACTGTATGGAAGTGTCAAAACGCTGAACTTGGTAACTGGCATTGAAAACTTTCGATCACTTTTTCCTTTTGAAATAGACGTATTCGTATTTCACTGTTTCCTTAAACGTCTATAGTGAAATGATGATGGCATTCAGACAAATTACAATTCAAGAAAAATAATCCTTTTCAGGCGGGGTTCGAACCCACGTTTTAGTTGTTATATTTAATCGAGAACCTTAGGCGGTTTTCGACTGACGGAGGTGTTAGATGGGAAATGATACTCATTATTATAATTTGATTGATATTCATCCACATGCAAAATCGAATGGGCTCTCCAATGAGCAGTATTGAACGTTGATAAACCGACGTTCGACATAAAACGGAACTCATCGACTAAATAATTCATTAGACGTAACTGAACCATACATTACGTATTGTTGTTATACGTTTCTATGATATTGTTACGAATTCGACGATCAAAATAATTCTGCGAAACGAAAAAACCTCTCCTCTACGCCTATGCAAGTGATTCGGAGAAGACCAAGCCCGTCGAACGTTACCAAGATTTATCGAGAATGTGCGAGAAAGATAACAACCGCTTTCGATTACACACGCAAAGAACTATTACTATTTGTTGAGTTTATTGCAATAAAGTTGTTTGATTTTGCCGTACCAATTGTACCTTATTTTCGAACTCAGAGTAAATATACTGAAATTCTCATAACTAAAACACTGTTTAACGTTCCGAAAGAAAAAATGAGCATAATTAACCATGAAAATAGTTCACATGGATATTTGCTCTCACCAAAATTCAAAATTGCACGATAGATCGCTATGGAATATGTTAATTCCTCCACCATATCATAGAAGATAGAACATTCGCCAAATATTTGATCGATCTTCGAGGTAATGGATGGTTCAGTTTTTCGTCGTTTTTCCCGTCACAGAAAAAAAATTGTGTATTAGACACGGAAGCGGGGCGAGACAATACAACCTCGAGCTAAAATCTAATAATTTTTTCCCTTGTATAATAACTATTTTTTCATTGTTCATCAGCTGTTTAGTTGCAAAACTATCGTAAAGATGTCAGCTACCTAAAAAAATTTGTTCATTGTTCAGTCAACAGATGTCGACGGTCGACATATGGATGGAAATCGTGCAGATTTTTTGACTTTGACGTCTGTTGCCAACAAACACGGAACAAGCTTACTATTTTTATATTTTTCGACGAGTACAAGAATTTCAATCCAATTTGAAAGAAGAGGGAAGGGAGTTCATTTCTAGAATGCTATGAATCTTTAGGGAAGAACTTCTGTAATAGATGGAAAAATAACACTCTACAAGTTAGGTGTAAATTCTTGAGAAATTATAATACAACAAAAAACAGTGTTCTAAGAATCCTGTTCTCGTAACAGTCGATTAAATAATTGACCCAGTAGATAATTTCATGACAACCACCAGAAAAAACATGATATGACATGAATTCAAGGGGTGTTGGGCGTAGCATATAAGATCTATGGGTTTGGCATCAGACGTCAGAATATGCACGTCGTATTGAAATAAGCGAAAAAAATCCCAAAAAATTGTTCTGTGTCAAAATCCAACAAATAACAAATGACAAATGGCCAAATATCGAAATGGCGACTGCATTTTCTTACGAAGGTAAATAAATGAAGTGATTTCAATATCGTGATAAGTAATTTATGTGTGGTATATTTTGTGAATTTCAGATCTGCGAAAACAAGCCAGACAACTCGAAAATGAAATAGACTTGAAACTGGTAGCTTTCAGTAAACTAGGGGCTGGAATAAAATCACCAATTAGCAACAATGAAGATACTATACCATTATTGTCTGGAGAAGACACCTTTGAAACAATGTCTTTGGAAATCGAACAATTACTCAATAAGGTGCGTACCTCTTTTTACGCCAAGGGCAGTGTTCTACAGAGACATTATTTCAGCTAACAGTTGTAAACGAGAGGCTATCAGAACAGCCAGTATCTGGTGCTGCAATGCTCCATACCCTTCAGCGACACAAAGATATTCTTGCAGATTTGTCGAGAGAATACCGTAAAACAAATTCATTGAGGGAGAGTAGGAGACAACGGGAGGATTTATTGAAGGGCTCAGAAACATTCAGGACTGATGGAATTAATAATAGACGAGATATGTATCTGAAGGAAAGCCAGCATATTCATAAGTGAGTAATGAATGCAGTAGTATATTTGTATTTTTCAAAATTTCATTCAGTATCAAATTTATCTCTCCTTATTTGAATACCTCAAGAAATATATGATTGAATATAATCAATGGTGTAAATACATTACTTCTATTGGTGATTTCTTGGGACAATCTTAACTTCTAGCCAGAATGGAAATGATTTTGTTGTTATTGTTACGATATTTTCGTTTTCAGTTCTGATCGTTTGATAAATGAGCAAATATCGATAGCAATGGAAACCAGGGAGCACTTGACAAGTCAACGACAGACCTTCAAAAGACTGCAGACAAGATTCAATGATATTTCCAACAGATATCCATTAATAAACAGTGTTATCCAAAGAATAAACATAAGGAAAAGAAGAGATTCCATTATATTGGGTTTAGTGATTTCCGTGTGCACTATTCTGATGTTGATTTATAGTTTTAGCTCTTAGGTGAATCTGGTGATTTTCATAATTTTATATAATAAATGTATTTATATCACATGATTAAAGATAATTTATATTTGTTAAATGTTCGTTTTACTTTATATCTCTCAACGTAAAAATCATTGGAAGTATCTGATCAATTCATTGAAAAATGTTTTTGTTCGGAAAAAAATATTTTCTTTCAACAAAAAAAATTCTACTACTAATTACTGTATAGAGCTAGGTTGAAACCGTCACATAATATAAAAGTTGGGGATACAGTCAAAATCGAAAGGTTAGAAATGTATATCTGTATCTTTGTTAATAAAGCTGAATGGTGTCACCTTGATTTATAATAATAAATGCAATTTGAATAGCCAGAAATATTGGCAGAATATTTATAGGTACTTAAATTTCATTTTGAACTTTTCAATTATATTTCAGTTAAGGGAGGATTGGAAAAAGAAACATGCAAACATCCTGTTTCTCAATTTACTAGGTCAGTAATCACACTTTTTTCAATAACTATATTTCAAAATTCTTGGGTTATAAGCTCAAGTCCTGGATACGTCCCTGACAATCAGCTAGGCAGAAACGACGTTTCGCAGTGCCTTGTAATTTTAATTTCAGGCGATTTTAATTGTGATTATGATTATGCGATTTGCAATTTTTGCTCTACAAAATTCGAGTTCAATAGTGAAACTCGCTATTTTTTGGAATGGTGTCATTTTTTCACATTTGGCATCACTGATTATGTAAATGCCAAAAGAGATAGACAAGTTGTTGAATCCTGCTTCAGTCATATTTTCTAAAGATATTTGATATTTATTAATTCCATACTTTCAAACCTCAAACCATGTGTTAACCCAAATTTCTCGTAAAAACGATATTTTTCATACAATGGGAACTGTACATGCGAAGGTATTGAAGAAACTGTGTTCTGTAATCCGATTAACCTACAACTTTTCAGGCCCAAGAAAATTTCACTGAAGCACATGATTTTCCAAGAAACACCTTCCAAGACAACCCAGAGAAAGAGCAGATCAAAGAAATCGATCTTGAGGGAATCAAGGTGTGATGACTATGTGAAAGTATCCTTTTATCTTGATTGCCTAATGAACATGTCATATTCCATCTGATGTATTTTATTTTCGAATTCAGTTCCAGAAACTTGGTTTATACAAATTAGATATGTCAAACCACTGTCTGAAAGGCCCCAACTTAAAAATCCTACCCCAAAGAAGGTTCTTCATCATAAGAGCATACCAATATTTGATTTGAATTGCAAAATCGGACTTTCCCTCTTTGTTACATTATTAGGGGGTTACTATAGTGGTAGAATATATGAGGTTCATCGGAATCAATTCGTTATTGTCAAGGTCTTGGAGTTGAATAATCTGTGGTCAAATATGTGGACATATCTTTGACATTTCTATAAACCGTAATGCTATTGAAACCACAAATGAAACAATCATTTGAATATTGAAGATAAAACAGCTTTCCTGTTTGAAATTGAAAGTTTTCAGTTTATAATTCAGTCAAAACATTCACGTGATCTTCAAAGAAAGGTTTGATTTTAAAATTATTAAATTTATGTTGATCTACTAAGAAGAAATAATTTATTTTGAATATTTTCAGGCGAGAGTGGATAAAATCAACATAGATGGGTTGTCACGGACAAAAAATGACATTGTCGAGGACTGTATAAAAGAACTGTTCAAAGCTAGAGATTTTCAAGAAGTTCTCCTGAAAGCACATAGGGTTGGTATTAAATAAGTAGCAATGCCTAATTCTAATACTTGTTATCCTTAGGCACGAGTGAAATTGGATGAACTTGGATGTTTCAAGAATATATCAATTTTTGTTGACACAAGCAAAGGCCCCAAATCAACTCCTGATGGCTTAGAGGTAATTGTTGGATACAAAAAAAAGCTGGTACTTGAAAAAATATTAGATGAATCGAGAAGTATTACCACAAATCGAGCATTTAATTTATCTAATTGTTCTTACAAAGTTTTAGTACTGTGACTATCGCTTGATTATCTTTTGACCACTTGTACCCAAATAGTGAGAAAAAGTATATCTCCAGTAATCAGTGTCTATGTTACCGGCAATGTGTATAATTCAGGCATTGTATAGAATACCTAGGCATTCTATAAATTGCCGAGTGAATCCAGGCAAAGTATGAAATAAACTCATTTCTTAACAATTGTACAAACTTTGCCTAGGCATTATATAGAATGTCGAATGTTTTGCAGGCAAAGTATAAAATGAACAACATTGTTAAAAATTGTTTATTGCAAATAGCAAACATGAAATGTATTAAACATAGGATCTGAAAATCCTCATATTTTACTAGAGTAAAATTTAAAAGTGAAACATTAATTTAAGAAATTACTTGTTACAGCAGGAAAGAGAACTATGGTTAGGTTAGGTTAAAAATCTGTCTGTTCCATTGTTTTCAAGTTAAGGTTAACCTAACCTAACCATAGTTCTCTTTCCTGCTGTAACAAGTAATTTCTTAAATTAATGTTTCACTTTTAAATTTTAGTCTAGTAAAATATGAGGATTTTCAGATCCTATGGTTAACACATTTCATGTTTGTTATTTGCAATAAACAATTTTTAACATGTTGTTCATTTTATACTTTGCCTGCAAAACTTTCGACATTCTATATAATGCCTAGGCATTATACACAATGCCTAGGCAAAGTTTGTACAATTGTTAAGAAATGAGTTTATTTCACAATGGAACAGACAGATTTTTAACTCTGCCTGAACTCCAGCAGGCATTCTATAGAATGCCTAGGCAAAGTATGAAATGTTTAAAATTACACACTTTGCCTGCTTACTTTTGGCAATGTATAGAATGCCTAGGTATTCTATACAATGCCTGATTTTACACTTTGCCGGTAACATCTATATAAAATGAGATATTATATTCCACGAAAATACTTGAAATAATCCATTTTAGTTTGATATATTCAAAATTACTGTCTTTGATCATTTATTTTGTTGATATTTACCTATAATAATAATAACTGTAATGATCCCAACAAACATACATGTTTATACAGGGAGTTAAAAAGACAAAACGTATATGAAAAAATTGAGAAACAAATAAAATTATTATTATTATTATGTTAGTTGCATATAAATGGAAGGAGTGATGGATATAAAATAATATAAATGAATCAGTTGAAACAAGCATCATTGATACATTATAAAATGAATTTTGTGAATAATTAGTCATTATTATTAATATCCATGAAATATCTTTTGAACTCTATTTTGAATTTCTCAACAAAATTAATATTTTTTATGTGTGTAAGTAGACTGTTATAAATCTTTATTCCAGGAGAGTACAACGACTTTTTCCAAAATGCTTTTTATTTGTATGGTTTTCAAATTATTCAACTGTCTGGTTAGAAGATTATGGCTATCAGAACATAAGATGTAGGAAAGATTTAAATATTTATGTTTACTCTTAATTAAATGAATAATAACACAAATTCTTGACTTGAACAAAGAATCTATGTTTAATAGATTCCTCGGTTTGTATAGTTAATTTGTTGGCTCTAGAAATGGTAATTTATAAATACATTTTAGGGTTTTATGTTGTAACCATTTTAATGATTTCAATACAGGTTTTGAAGCAGTTTCCCGAACAGGTATCAAATAATGTAATTTTGAATAAATAAGACTCTAAGTAAATCATTTTTAGATATTCAATTGACAGAAAAGAGCGTTTTCTATATAAAACTCCAATGATTGGAGATATTCTCTTCCTAAGATTTTGTATATGTGTATTTTGAGTTTTCTGAACTTTCAATTGGATATATGAATGTAACTTGATTATTGGGGAATTAAACTGAATTTATGCATATTCAGCCACAATATATGTATATTGGGATCAGTTACCCAATGAATAATAAACAATAGCTAGTTTTTCTTTGTCTTCTTCTATTTTCAACAAATTCGTACAAAAACTCCAGCTTTTTGAATAAATTGTTCTAGTTCTCTTCTGACAGACTTTTCAATAGCAGGTGTGTAAAATACTAATTTTGAAATTTGATTTCCTCGCAAGGTTAAATTTATGGTATTTTGAATTGGGGTAATTGTTCATCTGCAAGCAGAGTTTTCATTTTGCAAAAATCTGCTGTAAGGATTTTACATAAATTAAGCTCTAGAGACTAAGGTAAACAATTCAATATTTTAACTATGGCGAGAATCTGTATATTAGAAACTTGTCATACGTTTTTAAAAACCATAATACCATGGCAGAAAGATCACATGATTATAATACAAGAAGGAAACACTTGTTACTACCACCATAACATCGTACAGCTCTGTTTCCAAAAAGTTTTTTACATTTGAAAAAATGAGAAAAAGATTTATCTTTGATCTAATAACACCATGTGAGATTGAGTCGATAATTAGTAAGACCACTAGTAAACCATCACCAGGTATTGATGAAATCAATGGCAAAGTATTATACTCTGTGAAAAAATTAATCAGTGTACCATTAGCTCATATAATCAATAACTCATTTGCATCAATATTAATAACCTGAAGACATCTAAATCAATTCCCATATATAAACATCAAGAGATGATATAAATATATACAAAATCAACTGGCAAAAATCATAGATATGGCATTCAACATGGCTTTCGACAAAATAAATCAACAACTGCTGTTGCAGAGTTATGTACACATATTTATGACCATACGAACTCAAAGAATGCTAATTTGTCATTCGGCTTGGTATTCTGGGGAGGTTCCAGTCATATTGACAAAATATTCACTACTCAAAAAAAATTGTCAGATGCATTAAAGGGGTCAACCAAAGAACGTCATGCAGGCAAATATTTGTTGAATTATCTATCCTAACAGTTCCATCACTTTATATACTTTTTACTATTTTAAATGTACAGAAGCAATTACAAGAATTACCTAAAAACAGCTCCAGTCATAACCACAACACGCGAGGAGCAGAAAACCTACATCAACCATTCTCAAGACTAACCATACGCCCAAAATTTCCATAGGCATGAAGGCATCTCATTTTATAACCACTTTTAAAACAAACTGGGTGACGAAATAAATTTTGAAGACAGAAAAAGCTTCAAATCTCTTTTATATTCATTTTTGATGAGAAAAGCATTTTATTCTGTGGAAGAGTTTATGCAGAGGTGAAAAATCTTATTAAAATCAAAAAAATATATATTTATTACAAAATATCTAAGATGTGTAGTTAAAGGTATGAGTTTTATATACCTATTACTCATTTGTAGCTCTATGTATGACTAGTCTAATAAAGTAGATATATCTGTGTATCACGAGGTGTTGTAACATTTTTGTACTGCTTTAACAGATGAAAAAATATATTTCTTTCTTCTTTTTTTCTTTCTTAGATGAAAATTGTACCATTTAAGAATTTTTACAGTAACATTTTGATCTATTATCAACCATTTATTGATTTTATAATTAGTGTAATATCAAAGGCATGTACCTCTTGACATCTTTCACATTTATTATTATTCCATTGTATCGTTGTGTACAATTTCATTTACTGACATAAATATTATATTATTATTATAAGGTCAAGTATCAAACAGTTTTTATACTCTAGCACCTGAAACCAACACTTGCTCTCAGTTCCCCTTTCGCCAGCCAATTTTGCAACATGAGGTTACACTTTCACACCAAAGATTCCTACGAAATGTTTCAGGTTACATTCAACGTGAAAGAATATAAAAGGATAACGGGTGGTGTCAGCACTCAGGTCGGCAACAATGAAGGTGCCTTACTCGTTGGTATGCGTGCTCCCAACATATTCGGCAGAGGCGAACGAGTTCAAGTAGAATACAGTCATGGCTCGAAAAAAACCAGCAACTTCAATTTGGCTTTCGTGAAGCCGCTGCGAGGAAAACATCGTCCAACGTAAGTTGAAAACTGTTACGAGAAAGTAAAGAATTAGAAAAGAAATAAAACGAGAAAGGTGTACCTCAAGGATCAATTCTCGGTCCGCTTTTATTCCTCATTTATATAAACCCATAACCAAATTTGGTGTTAAAGGGAGTTAAAAAAAGTCAAATTATTTGCCGATGACACCACCATCATATATTTTATTAAGTCAAACAAACTATAGGACCTAAATTCTCTTCATAAACTCAAATTCAGCTGTTTTATCCATTCTATCAGAAATAATACTAAAAAATCTAATCTAATTTTCAACGTAATTTGTCATATTCGCAATCACTCTACAAGACAAAAAAATTCATTGGCGAAGGATAAAATTCAATCAGATATTGGCAAAAGATCAATATATCATAGTGGTGTCATGATATATACCTAGATCAATTCCAAATGAAATAAAAGAATATCGATCGACAATAAAATTCAAGCAGAGTTTGAAAAAGTTTTTATTCAACTAATAGCTATAAAAAAAAAACATTTTCTTAGACTTATTGTTTTTTTTTTTCTTTTATTATTTTATTTATTTTTTCTTCGCTCAATTGACCTGTGCTCAAAGCAATTTCATTTTTCACAGCTCTTATGTATAGTTGAGGCTTTCGCGGCCGAGGTTTTCAGTATCACTACTTTTATTCGGGTTTGAAGGCCGTCGTTTTTTGGAATTTCTTCCTGACGTTTCGCTGGCTCGAGTGGCTAGCTTCTTCAGAGGTTCATTCATCTTGGAATTCACTCTGATGACAGTTCAAACCCGAATAAAAGTAGTGATACTAGCTCTTATGTATGTTTGTTCATTCATATTTCTATTTTTCCACTTCAAATACTTCTTATCATGATTTTGTGATTATAGTTATTTCATAATTATAAACATGTAATGTTTCTTGAGATAATAAATAACTTACATACTTAGATATACGCCATCTTGGTTTCCGACAAAGTGGATTGTCAAATTAAAATTTTTCTAAACAGTAAAGAGCTAGAATATGAGTGCAAGAGATTTGGTTGAATTGTTCATATCTAGAATTTGGGGTTCCATTAAAAAATTTATTATTTATTATTGGGTAACTGATCCCAAGAAGCTAATGCTTTTACAGGGATATACATATAGAAAAACATTAACAAAAAATCAGTGTTTACTATATAAATTGTTTAATGAAAAATAGGGTAATACTTCGGTCGCTTTGAGCACCTTTTTTTTTGATTTTTTTTGTGGAACTTACGTAATTCGGTCTCCTCTACAAAATTACAATATTTGATAGCTATTTGGGGTTCAGCTAATATTTCCCTTATCAAGCCACTACAAAAATTGCAGAATAAAACAATAAAATGTATTTTCAAACTAGATTTTCGAGAACCAACCATTAATTTATATAAGCCTAAAGAATTACTTGATTTGAAGACCACGTATAAATTCAAAGTGAGCATATTCATTCAATTTGTCAGGCACAAAATGAAATCATCTAATTTAAATTTTCGTGAAGTCAATGATTTTCATCTGCATAATACCCGTCAGAACACAGCCTTGAGATCCTGTATTTCCAAAACCAGTTTTGGGCAGAAGTCTATTCTTCATAATGGAATTAATATTTACAATCCAATTCCAAAAAACTCGAAGAAGATAAAAGCAAAATCTTATTCAAGAAACATTTGAAGAGATATTTATTGATTTAAAAAATAAAAAGGTGATATTCCTGATTTAATCATTTGTTGATGATACTAGTTAAAATTGTATTTATTATAACTCAACTTATTTTATTAAGTTTAGTTTTTAATTAAGATATGTTTGTTGTATCCTTGTTATAAACTGTAATGTTTCTTGGGATAATGAAGTGTTAATAATAATAAAAAATTGGAAAAATAAAGTACATTTTCTATCCTTAAAATAAAGTGTTACTTTTTCCACCCTTGCGGATAAAATGCGCATTTTAGTCGTCTCTTTATTCGAGTTGATTCTCACTTCAACATGTGCTATAGAGAAAATATTTTTCTAGCATCACCACAAGCGTGTTCCAGTCCCATTCGGAATGGCCGACGTCTGGTTACAAACAACTAGAACGGGGAGTCCTTTTCGATTTCGGTTTCCACTCGGCTTCCATGGTCGGTTGGCGCCCACTCTCCCGAAAATCACACCTATTTCTTCTTTCTCTTCTTTCAGCTGAAGCACAACATACAATGGGAGGCGAACGTCAGAGACCTGAGCGTTCTAACTAGAACAGCTTCTTTCGACGTCCGAAAAGAATCCGGGCTCAGCTTGAAATCGGCGTTGAAACATATCTTGTCGCTCGATTTGAGAGACGACGTCATCTTTCCGTCTGAGGGTTCCCTTTTCCAGCTCACTTCGGAGGTTGCGGGATTAGGGGGCGACGTCGGGTTCTTGAAGAACGAGTTTTTTCTGCAGGGGAACTATGCCATTCTGGAGGATATAGTGAGTGGACTTTTTGCATCGCAAGCGATTTATGCTTTTTACCATCTAACGTATTGTCGGTTCCAAGCAATAGTATATTTTACAAATTGTCACAAGACCTCAAAATTTTATCGATAAATTTTCATTTTTTGACGAAAACTTTCTTATTTAGCAAAACTATGGGAACAATCAGCATGATAAAACCACGAATCATTGCTCGATAATTACAGAGTTTGATTATTAATTGAATTTTTTTTGACGAGGTAAAAATTTTCTGGAATCCATTTTTTGAATGTTCTCTCCGCTAGAAATGAAAGGAGAAAACTTTAAGTTCTTATGATATCTAATTTTTTTTGTTCAAATTGGTATAATTGTCCTGATACGTGACTGCAATTATAAAAAGTTGCATAATTGAATGACTATTTTGTCAGTTAAATATCGTATTTTTATGATTTTGGATATTCAATAAAAAAAGGATTGATAAAATGCATTTACACTGTCACTATTGTTGTGTTTAGAAAATGGATATTTATTCTTTGTTGCTTTGATTATGGAATTTATGAGGCCTTGTTGTTTTATTGTATTACTGGCCTTTTAGGGCGTTGATATATTCCTATCGGGTGAACCTGAAATGAACAGAAATTAGAAGTTATATTTACTGTAGGTGAAATCGGGATTACTTTGATTATTACTAAGAGACTTAGCAGATGTCCAAGTCGTCAATGTGATTAGAATTTAATAATTGGTTAGTTTGTTCCAGGGTTGGGCTGATTAAAATCAAATGATTAAAATCACGATTGAAATCATGATTTAAATCGCTTGATTTTTTGAATTGAAATCATGATTTAAATCAATTTTTGTTTTTTTTTATTCAGAACCAGATAACAGCATAATATAAAAGTTTTCTCGAAGATCAAAAGGGGTATCTGCTTTTAGCAAAAACAACAAAAAAGAGGTACATAATTCCAAATTCTTAAACTAAACGTAACACCTAAATTTTATTACTGCATATTTTCAGTCTATTCATTTTCGTTATACAATTTAAACAAAAACACGAGTTTTCCTCCTTTTTCTATGCCTTATCTGTTTCTAATATCCGAGTGTACAACTAGCGAAATGCGTGAAATTGTTGGGCAACGTCAATTTGTAGTTTGAGAAGAAAAACGAGCCTCGACAGGAATATCCTTGCAAAAAGCACAACAAAGTTTGAGAAGAAAAACAAGCCTCGACAGGAATATTCTTGCAAAAAGCACAACAAAGGCGTTCGTGTTCGTGCCTCACTCGGCACTGTATAGCGAGTGTATAGGACAGAAGGAAAACAAATCGCGACAAGAATTTTCTTGCAAGAAGCGCGACAAATGCGTTGTCACAACTTTTTAACTCGCAAATTGTATTAAAATTTTTAGACATACATTAAAATAATCAAAAATAATTTCAAAGAATCAAAATGTTCAAATTTTATATTCAAATTAAAAAAAATCAAAAAAATCAAATAAATCATGATTTTTTTTTAAATCTATGATTTTTGATCTTTTTAATGAAAATCAGATTCTGCCACATCCTGGTTTGTTCAGAGGGGCATTTCTGTTTGTCGTTCATGTTTACTGGAATATTCGACAAGAATACCAAATGTCAGGCGGCGATAACCTTGCATTGTAGGTGGGTTGGGTGTGAAATTTTTTTACCGAATACCACGCGTATTTGAATTATCCTTGTAAATTTTTTCTTGCTCACTAATATTTCAATAAACTTATCGTTATCTTTCGAAACTTCATACTCTCCACGAAAATGATCATGTCTATATTATTATTATTAGTATATTTAAAAAATATATATAATAGATTTAGAGAAATTTTTTAATCTGTTATTATTGTCAATTTTTTTGCACATATCCTATACGTTGTAAACGCCTCTAAGGATGAATAAATATTATTATTATTATTTCGATTTTAGGTTCTACAAGGCTGCTTTTCAGGCGGCTACATGGCGAACGTGAATAAAAACAAGAAAATAAGCCTGTCCGACAGATACTTCCTCGGAGGTCCCCTCTCCATCCGCGGCTTCCAACAGAGGGGTGTCGGACCGCATTCCGACGGCGACGCTTTGGGATCCATGGCGTTTTGGTCGGCCGGCTTGCACCTGTTCACTCCGCTGCCTTTCAGACCCGGGAAAGGGGGCTTCGGAGACTTGTTCCGCACGCATTTCTTCGTAAACGCCGGCAACATTGACAACTTTCAATTAGGTAATGTAGGAATTTGAAGATCGCGTAGCGCTTTATATTAATAGTGAATATGCATGATTTTTTGTTGTGTCGGGACTAAATCATTTTCATCTTTATGACGTAGAAAAAAAAAATATAAAGATATTGAAACTATTTTTCAAAGTGAAATTTAAAACATTGAACAAATTTGGGTTTGTTTACTCTAAACATTTCAATTGCTATAAAGCTCATGGGAGAAGTTGAGGAAACTTCTCACTAATATTCTTTGAAGCTGAAGGGCAAAAGATCTATTAGAATTACACCTCATAAAGTGTTTTTGCATTTCAAGCGATGAGTACGAAAACAATGATGTAAGATAATGAGAAGGGATAATGTATCTCCAGAATCGTGTTTATATTGTTGTACAGATCATTTTTACGTAAGTGTGCTGAATTTATATACAGCTCAGTGTGAATTAGTCAGGAGCAAGATTTGCATTAGCTATTTAGCAGTAAAAAATCGGTTTTGAACTAACCTCTAACACAGTTCAAAAACATATCGGAATATAGACTTACAATATACATCACTGCTGTGAGCAATTATGAAAACTAAATGTATGTTATGGACTCAAATATATAACATAATGTTTACCTCGCAGCTTTCACTCATTTGATATCTGCGTACGTAAAATCAAGATTTGATGCGAAATATGCTGTCATCACGACGGTACCTATTTTCGGTAAACTGTTCGATTGTGCTTGGACAGAATCAATTTCTGTCATCCTCGAAAAGCCTTCGATACGGTCGATCACAAAATTTTATTGGGTATATTATATCAAATAGGGGTAAGGGGAATAGTTCATGCCTGGTTTCAAAATTATTTGTTATATAGAAAGCAATTTCTCTACATGGAGAAAATAACCAGTTCACTCAAAACTGTCTTATGTGGTGTTCCTCAAGGATCCATTCTTGGACCGGTTTCTTTTTCTCGTGTATATAAATTCTCTCTCCAATTTAGATTTGAAAGGAAAAATGAAAATGTTCGCAGACGATACATCAGTAATATATGAGGCAAATAATAAACATGAAATTGATGTTGATATGTTAGAAGATCTCCAAAAAATATCATCTCTGCTGATAAGTCACAAACTATCGTTGAATTTCGAGAAATCTTCATTTGTTTATTTCTAAAAAATCGAATTCATCAAAATCTGCTCATTCCATCAAAATAGATAATAAAATCATCGAATATTCTTCTATTGTGAGATTTCTGGGCATAAACATAGATGAACATTTGACAAGGAGTAAACATTTAAAAATTCTGAAAAAAGGGACCTCTCCAATTATAGGAGTATTTTTTAAATCGCGAAATTTTTTGCCTTTGAAATAATTAAATTTATTTATTTTTCTCTGATATATTTTAGATTTCAATACCTAATTCCGGTTTGGTGAACAGCAACAAAAACCTTATTGAGACCTCTGAAAGCTTTACAAAATAAATTAATTAAATGTATGTATAAATTTGATTATAGAGAACCGACAAAAAATTTATACAAACCCAATCAACTGTTAGATATATCTTCAATACTCACATTAAAACTCTGAACGTTCTTTCATTTGGTTTAAAAGTAAATTTAAACATTCTAATATCTCATCTTCAAAATTAATAGTGACCAACATGACCATTCAACCAGATGTTCAAATAATTTATCAACAATGAAATTCAGATCAAACGTAGGACAAAAATCAATTTATTACAACGGAATAGTGTTATATAATGGGATTACCTGATGCAATAAAAAAATTTGGAAAATTCAAATTTAACTTGAAAAAACATTTATTGTGATAGGTGAAGGACATTTTTATTTTATTTTCATTATTATTAATTTTTATTTCCGTGAAAAGTCTGATTTCATTATCTTATTTTATTTTCTCTAATTATTTGATTCATTATTCATTTGTTTCTAATTTTCCCTTTTATAAACTTGTAAGTTTTTTGGGAAATAAACATCTTTCATTCCGATTCACTATATATCACCATAGGAATACAGGTTTGATATATTTTTCTCACAAACACCACTAACGCAGAAAGTATAATATTTCATAGGTTTAAAAAATATATTTTTATTATAATACGACGATAGACGAATAGAAATTCGAGAAAAAATATTTGAGAAAAATCAAAATTTTATGCAAATACTATTAATTTGGCCATGCGGATATACCCTTGGGTAGTACCTAGTCTACGGGCAGATGGCGCAGCTACGGCTATTTTGCTAGTTGTTTGTATCAGCCTAGGTCTAGGAAGATACTCTGTTCGAATATGATTTTTAATTATGGGAAATCATCGACTCATGTTGATGATGGCCCTGCCTTGCACTGACGAGAGACCAAATAGCCCGAAACCGGTCTGCAAGTGTGTCCGTCCCTATAATTGAAAATTAATTCTGGCAGTTGTATCGCCAAGAGCATATACGGGAATTTCTTCTGTGAAGAATCCCGCGCTGACACCTGTTGGATGTAATCCAATGCCCTTCGTGCTATAAGCAAGGGGAGTAGTTGTTTTCTGATAGGTGTTAGTCCGTCAAACTTACAGTGTAGGTGAGTTGGAGCTAGCCTGAACAAATTGTTCATTTAGAAAATTCCATCACTTTAATGTTCATTGTCGCTCACGAAACGTCATACATTTTTATGTTTGAAGACAAACTGTTTTGGTTTGAAAAAGAGCTGAATATCGAAAAGTCTCAAACTTACATGTTCTTTTTTTCAGAAAAGGACGGCAACCTTCTAGCCACTCTCAAAAAAAATCTGAGACTGTCCTACGGACTGGGAGTAGCCTTGAGGCTCGGCAATATGGCGAGGCTGGAAGTGAACTATTGCTTTCCGTATATTTTCGACAAAGGCGATCAAATTCAACCTGGAATACAATTCGGCATCGGAGTTCACTTTTTGTAGATCAAATTCGGAAAATGCGATGTTTCTGACCTCATTCTCGTCCGAACGGTTAGTATTTTCAAATGTAAAATGTATTGTGTCATAGTCTATGAATGATGTTTTTAATAAATTATTATTGTTACATGTTGCGTTTGTTCAACGCCAAAGACACTATTCACTCAATGTTAGGATGTTTCTGTTATTTGTCCCGCTAGGTGACGCTGTAACCTTTCCAACTGTCAACATCGGCGACGTGAAATATTGAGGTTATGGTTTGAAACTAACGGAAATATTGGTTGTACGTTCTTCTTTTGTCATATTCACGACGGAGAATTGGTGACATTTGGAACGCAGTATGACGATTGAAACCACTAAATTTCTTTTCAGATGGATTAAAGGACATCGATAATTACAGAAAAAATTTCATCACAGTTTTCGAATACACGTTATTTGGCAACACCTCGACGCCGTGGGGAAGTTGTGATTAAATTATGTGGTATTTACCAATGTTCGAGGGATTTTTGGTAGGAATTTTTGTTTCTGACAGTAGTTATTGGCTGCGTCTAACAGCTTGAAGCTGCTTCACAAAATTTGACATTTCACCATGGAAGACTATGGTCTCTTATGAGAAAACCTCGTGTATGCCAACTGTCGCCATATTGGTTCTGATTTGACAGGGGACTGCCTCATAGAACGTCTAATCAAACGAATCCTGAGGTGGTATACTAGAACCTTTGCAAACTACCTGATCCAGTTTTCAATAATCCATTCCCTTTGAATATGCTGGCTGAAATGGCCCGGATTCTACACATACACTGTACGTCCCGATTTTTTCTTGCAAAAGCCCTTGAATGAGCTTCCCAGTTTCATAGGAACATGGGATATTTGTCAAGAATGGTGTTTTCGTCAGTGACTTAGTGTAATTCTCTGCTCAGTTTCCTTTCTTCAACAACTGCCTTTTAGAGCCGATTGCACCGACTTTTTTATGGGGCCATCTACAAAGGGACTCTTTAATTTTATCGGCCTCTTAACTTTATACGAGTTGCACCATACATTTTCAAAAAAGCTTTCACTAAAGAATATTTACATATACACCAAAAGGGTCACAGCTTAATTTTGAGTTGGCACATTCATATATGGCAACAATAAATAAATGAATAACACAACATCAATCCATTTCCAATCAGTTCCAAAAGCTGCATTACTGTAGGTTTTGTTAGTAGGAACCTTCTAAAAAAATCCAGGTCACTCAGTTCCTCATAATAAATGGGCCTCTCGTTTAACCTGTGGAAACCCAAAATATTGGAAGTCCACAACTTATCAAATCAAAATATACTTTGTCTGAAAATTTGCATCTTATTGACAAAGTCCAAGAAATACAAATGAAGGTATAAAACAGTATTTAAAAGGTATATATAAAAAACTATAATGTAAGATAACAGTCATAAATAATAAATTGTTATATCATTCTTAAAAAGATTCGCTAAAATATTCCTCCAAACTAAAACAACAAGTAGGTGTTTTTTATCGCCTTTTTGAAATTGATGTTGTTCAGATTTGCAGATCTTATTTCTAATGGTAAATGATTGAACAATTTACTACCATTATAGTATATAGAGTCTCTTATTAGATTCGAAATCGAGATGGGAAGTCTAAAGGTATAAATGCTTTTACGAGTAGCATATGGAGTAGAATCAAAGTTGAACTTCGATTTATGTTTATAGATAAGGCAAACCATCTCAATGATAAAAGTGCGATGACTGTCAAAACAAAGACACCTTAGTGCCCTCTTCTGTAATATCAACGCAGAAGAGAGAAGGGATGAGTTGCATGCTCCCCAAAACGGTATTCCATATCGTAGCTGAGATTCAATAAGAGCATGGTAAACGGTTTTTGCGATATGGAAACCCAACTCATTGGAAACCACTCTCACTGCATAACACCCGGAGGAAATCTTACTTTTAAGTTGGTTAAGGTGTTCATCAAATTTCAGCCTATTTTCAATGAATACACCGAGAAATTTTGTGTGTAATTTATTTTGCAATGTGGCAGAGTCTACTGGTATTTCTTCAAGCAAACATTTGAATGATATTATATTCGTTTTCGATGCATTTAAAGATAATGAATTGGCATCGCACCAGCTTTTCACCTTCTACAAGTCGGATGATTTTATCTTATGTAGCTTCACTAATTTTTTTTTTTTCCTTCCACAATATCGTTGTATCATCCGCGAATAGAGTGAAACTACCAGATATGTCAATCATAGATAAGTCATTTATATATAACAAAAACAGAACAGGGCCCAACAAGGAACCCTGTGGTACACCAGATTTAATGGTACTGTTCTATATCATTTTCCAATATAACAGAATAAACCTAACCTCACAAAGGTAATGAACCACTAACGTATTTTTAAAGGAGAAAATTTGGCGAATTAGGTGAGGGTTTATTGAAGGGTGCTTAATTATCTCTTAAACTATGGTGCAAACGCTGCAGTGCGCTAACTGACCTTTAGTGACCTATTAGCTTAATGCTCCTATAACAAATAGTCGGTGCAATCGGCTGACAACTCAACACTATTTGAAAAAATTTTTGGTTCAAAATGAACAGAACACATCCTCACTGATGAAGGAAATGACATAGTAGAATGGAATGACACTCGAATGACAGCAAGGAAGAGCAAGATAGGAAACAAAATTGGGGCTTTTATCGCTATAGAAGTATTTTTTAATGAGTTTTGATAACTGAAACGGATTTGGTTCTTGTATTCTTGGGATAGGGAAAGTTACGTTATACAAGAAGTTGCTGTCCAATCGGACTTGTTTCATTTACAAGAAACTGTTTTCAATAAACGCAACAACTTTTTGGGGATAGATTAGAAGTCTTCTACCTTTGTACAGATTCCAATATTGATTAAAAACTTTTTCAAGTCGTAGTAGGTTAATAACCCTAGACCAGTTTCTGTAAAAAATTGTTAGGTCCCAACTCACACAATTTACAGTCTGTTTATTCCTGGAGTACATTGTTATAACAAATTTAGTAAAAAAAGTCAATATTATTCATATAATATATTTACTATAAACAAACGTACAAAAATATTTCTACTTTGGATGCTGCTCACACAGTACCAGAGCGTATCAAGGAAAGATAAAAGGTTGAACAATTAAATTTGTAAGCATATTCATGATAATTAAAATTGCTTCAATTTTGTGTAGAAAGTGTTCAACCCTTTAAGACACATATTTAGAGAGCTTTAGAAAGAAATCGAATAATGATGCTGAAAAGATTAGAATACCATACTTATTTTTTTATACATTTCTACATACGGAACTGCTTTTAAAATAAATTTGATCGTCTTCTTTGAACAAAAGTGGAATGTTTGGCAGTTAACAATGATTCAGCATATGAGATACTTTGTGGTAATGATTCGGACTTCCATTGTCTATATTGATAATTCTATTGAAACCTTTTGCTAATAAACAACAGGTTTCAATGAAGTTAATAATATAGACAATGGTAGTCTGAACCATCACCACTCTGCAACAAGGGCGCACTCAGAATTTTTTTTCGGGGGGGGGGGGTGAGTTTTAAGTTTCGGAGTTCGAAAGTACATCTCAACATATATATATATATATATATATATATATATATATATATATATATATATATATATTAATAAATATAAAAATTTCAAACTGATTTTTATCCAAACTAACCAAAAAATATTTTTATAAAACACAATTTATTATAACTTGATGTCTAATTTTCAAAGTGCAGTGTAACGGATAAAATGACAAAAACGAACCATGCAGCATGGGCGAATATTATTTATAGCAATTAGCAATGTTAATATTGCATGTGTTTTGTGTTTTGCTCTTTTGGTATTTGGTAGTAATGGTTGACTATTCAATTTCGGGTCTATTTCGGGGGGGGGGTTATAACCCCTGAAACCCCCCCTTGGGTGCGCCTTTGCTCTGCAAGGAACATTGTTAACCACATTAAAGCAAATGAAACAGTTTATTTGTAATTCGTGTAATCATTCACAAATTGAAATTCTCATTTTTTCTACCTATTGATTGATAAACCTAATTATATCCATTCAAATTATTACAATGATAATGTAATTTGCCTTCAATATCAGCTCTGAAATGTATCTTCTACGTGCTATTTTTACCTGAACAATATTTACATATTTGGCAAGAAGTGAAAGAATATATAATGTAAACCTCATACGAATCAAAATAGAGTGTAGGTATAATTTTGATTATAGTTTTTTCTATGAATTCAGATGGACCAATACTTTTTTACAGTAAGTAATGTTTTCACAACCCCTTACGCCATTTAATTCATCAATATTACAATACTTGGAGATATTATGTGATATTCCATGAATCTATGATAATTTGGCTAGTGTACGTAAAAATTTAGCCACGCCTTCCATGTCATGGAACAATTTCAAATTGTATGAGCTGTAGATATGAAGTCTAAAAGCCTTGGTGTTGCAATTGATGCGATATTGTTTATAAGTTTATGGCGACACTCCTATGGATCATGCGCATTATCAAATTTCATCGCTAGATGACGCTTATTGTCAGATTTTATAAATTTTAAATGATTTTGTGAATTTACAATACAATAAGCAAATTCTACTGTCATATTTATGAAGAACGAATTCGAAGCACATTGGCTGCCGATCAGTCAGTGTTCAAAAGTAAAAGTAGTCAGTCCATTGGTCTGCTGAAGATCACATTTCATCAGCGATGTCTAACTTTTTTGTTGCCAGCGCCATCTGCACTCACTGAATGGAAGACGGCATGAAGCATTTTATCATAGTAGGCATGTGTCGCCAATTTTATCCCAAACTTTTTACAGGTATAACACCCAACACCAGAGTTTTTAGACATATCAGCTGTATTTTTCACGTCGTTGTTGGCAGTAACTTTGATTTTGCACAATCAAGAGTACCATTCTTGCACCAGTCATAAATCAAGAATAATATCTTCTAGTTCATGTTCTAAACTTTCAATTCATAACCTACCCTAAGCTAGATCATAACCTAATAAGTTTTCCAACCCGTACCCGAACAATTTAAAATCCGGCTCGTAGAGTTCGTACAGAGCTTTAATATCGTGTATCGACAATTGCTGAAAATAATACCTCAACCTCTCTTTAGTGTGTCCGTATCTGGTGAGAGGAAAATTGACAGGAGGAGCTCCCACCATGTTCAAAATAGTTTTCGCGTCCTCCGATATGGTCTCGTAGTGCCCAACGAAGGTGTAGTTCAGCGTGCACGGCAGACAAAGTTTGTAGATGGGCGTCCAGTGCTCGTTGGTAGCAGCGCCCTCTTTCAGAAGGTAATGGACGAACTCTCGAAAAGTTACGTTGGCCCCGGATTTGATGTCCGCTGAGGATGGGTGGGAACGGTACTTTTTGATGATGTGCCGTCCATACCTTGACTGGAAGTAGAAAAACTCTTATGGTGACGCACTTTTGCATTGTTTGTGGTGTTTCTATAAAATGGCTACCGCGGGTAAACAGTTTTTTAGGTATAAAAATATATAATCTTTTCAACACATATTTCAAGAATCGAAAATGGTTTTCAAAATCCAAGAACCAAAATTAATGTCAATAAATATGTAACAAGTTCTTTTGGATATTATTCAGGAATGTTCTGAATTCTTAGTATGACGTGGGATGATTTGAAAATTATCGAAAATGATATAACAAATTCATGAACATAACCTATAACCCACAAAGCTGCAGCCAGGCGCGCTCGAAATGTGACGTTACCAGACTCATGAAGTGAACGACTGTTGACTATCATCTTGAAGTTGTTCGTTCGATCGAATTTGTTAAAAATCAATAATGCGAGATATCAAGAATTTGGGATTACGATTTAACAGGCATAAGTCAAGGCACCAGGTTTTTATGCATCTTTTCTTCAATCATATCCAGTTGATAATTTTAAAAATTTTTTATAATCATGTCACAATTTTATCATCTAATATTCTAATATATAAAATTTCCATCTCACAATGTTAGTTACCGTACTCCTCCGAAACGGCTTTACAGATTTTTACCAAATTTAATATACGTATTCAGTAGGTCTGAGAATCGTCTACTATCTATTTTCCATACCCCTGAGTGATAAGGGTTGTTCAACCTTATATTTTTTTTTTAATTTTTTGACGAAATTTTTTGTTTTTATTTTTTTATAATGTGGCATTAAAAAATACATACAACCCTAAATTTTTACTTTTTTATCACCAACCTCTATTTTTTTATGGCCATTTTAGTAATTTAATCATTTTTCATCCCGCTCGATAACTGATCAATTATAGTGTTTTTAACTGTACTTCGATTATAAATCTAAATTTTTTTTAAGAAAATAAACATTTATTTTTATTATTAAAGTTTGATCCTGATATATGCTTAGTGTTACCAATCTTAGATTCTTAAAATTTGCCGCGCCTTTACTGGTGAACGTGATGCCTTGGTCTAATCTACTTCAAATTTTACATTGAAATTCTTTCACAGAATTGATGGAAGACATGTTTCGTATTTTATTGAAATTCATCGTCTAACGGAGTTAAAAAGAAGTAGAAAATTATTTTAGGGGTTAATCAAGGCACAGCCTAAACCACTGATTGTATAGTTCTGAAACTTGGAGGGTGTCTTCTTTGTGTGACGTAGATATCCGATAAGAAATATTTTCCAGAAATTCCACTTCTAAGAGGGTGAAATACGGGTTCAAAGTTTATATAGGACAACGTGATTCATAAGCAATCTATTTCAAATTTTGCATAAAAATTCTTCAACAGAAAAGATGAAAGTCGTTTTTCGTACTTTATTGAAATGAACGCCTAACGGGGTAGAAAGTTATTTTAGGGGTTAATCAACGCACGGCCTATACCACTGATCGTAGAGGTCTGAAACTTAGAGGGTGTATCCTTTATATGATGTAGGCATCCGATATGGAAAGTTTTTCCAAAATCCAAGCCTAAGGGGGTGAAAAACGGGATCATACTTTGTATGGGACAACGTACTTCAGTTTACTTCAAAGTTTGCAAAAATATTCCTCAACAGATTTGATGAAAGACATGTTTCCTATTCTATTGAAATTCATTGTCCATCGGATAAAAAGGATTCAACATTTTCGACTTCTTTCAAAAGCTCTTTCGAGTGCGCCTAGAACTCAGAGCTGTTATGAACCCAATAAAACTAAGTACTAAGAACTACACAATATAATAGCATCACAAAAATGATCAATCCCCAACGAAGTTGGCACAGGTCAGCTAGTTTTATTGTATATTTCCTATTCAACTGATATTTTTCTGAATAAATTATGCAGAATTTTAATTTTTGGAAAAATGAAATGCTTCAGTCGCACTTCTAATTTTTACATACATCGCATACCTCTATTCAAATGAATATTTTTTGTTTTTTCATTATGATTTCATTTCAACTTTTCATACCCAATAAGTTGTTTAAGGTACAGATAGAGCTGAATAAAATAGATAATGCAAGTACTTTTTGAAAGACATTATTTTGTGGTGGATAATGGTCGGTTCATACACCACACTTTTACTTTATCTTCTACTTTTACCTTAAGAATGGAATTGGACCGTTCATACACCAGTGTTGAAGTAAACAGGACGCATGCGCAGTGATCAAAAACAAACTAAGAAGAAGTAATCGTGGGTTACGTCATTGTTTTGACCAGTGACAATAACCAAACTGTATCGGATAATGACAGATATTTCACAGAACAACCATTTTATATCATTTCTGTAAAATATTCAGAAGAAGAACAAGGCTACGTTTCCTTATAATGTTGGTGGCACTGCTTGCTGTGATGACTTCACATGCACGCATGTGCAGTCCCTAAAATTATTCCATTCTTAAATCTTAAAGTAAAAGTTCTCATCCTTATACTAAAAGTAAAAGTAAAAGTGCCGTGTATGAACGCCTCGATTGATTTACATTGTCACAACTTTCTTAAAGTAAAAGATAAAGTAAAAGTGTGGTGTATGAACTGACCATAATCTTTTCTTCATAGTTTTCTGGGTTTATAACCTTCCACAATCTGAAAATGAGTATTGATATTGGAATCTACCTTTCTGAATTTGTATAGATTCCAATATTGATACTTATTTTCAGATTGAGGTAGGTTAGAAACTACGAAGAGAAGACAATGCAAGCTTCAATCATTATGTATATTTGAATGATTTAAGCACAATATCGAAACCAAATTTAATCACCTGGAAGTATTTGGAACTAGGCAGAGTATCCACAAATTTATTCCTGTAAGCAGAGAGCAAACGTTCAAACGGGTGTCTTGCCACCAAGAATATGGTGTAATCCCTCAAGCAAGACCGAGCCTGGGACGGAGACAGTTGTGATAATTTCAGAGAAGAATTTTCCGAGTGGGCTAGAGAAGCTGGAATATCTACCAAGTTTGTGGCATTAGATTCACCTGTCAAAACCATCAAAACCTGGAATCAAGTCCGATAAACAGTTCAGGATTTTATATTAATTAAACTGCAAAATAATGAACTTCAAATTCGAATACTCAAAACATTGATAGACGTTAGAACAATGCTGCTAAATTAAACAATAATAACTGGTAGCACTATGACGTCAGTGCATATAAATGACTATACCAGGTGACACGTATCTACTTTGTAACTACTTTGTTATTTCATATCGCTATTTCATATTCGGTACTTCGATTTGATGTCATGATTGTATAATATAGCAAGTATCGAACCATAGATAACAGTTCCGGTTTGACCGGAAGCGCATTCAATTTTCATATTTCAAATGGAATCTATATTTTTTTTTCAGAAATTACGATTGAGTATAGAATTATCTTTCCAATGATATATCATAATCATACTTTCAATTCACAATATGTTGATACAATTGAGATTCCATAAAAAAATACTTTTTGTATGGCCCTCGTAACGGAACATTATCATATGCTATGGAATATTGAACAATATCATGTGACTTGATGTTGAAAAATTGAATTGAAAAAATAGTTAGTCTACATGAAAGGTATCAAAAGTTTGGCTGTGAATTAGTGTAACTTACATGCTATTAGGTATTCAATTTTCATGAAAATCTTCCGTTATGAGGGGAATACAGAAAGTAATTTTTTATAAAATCTCAATTACATCAGCAGATTGTGAATTGAGAGTATGATTGTGATATATCATTGGAAGGGTAATTCAATACCAAATCGTTTCTTTTTTCAAAAAAAAATATGTTCAGTTTGAAATAGGAAAATTGGATACGCTTCCAGTCAAACCGGAAGTGTTAAAAATGGTGTGATACTTGCAATTTGAAACATAATTAGGAAATTTGAGTGAATTGGTTCCGAGTCACCCAGTATACAAGGATATATTGAATTTTCCACCAAAAAATTAAAAATTATGTAAATTATTTGTCGATGATGCACTTATACATTTCAATGTAAATGAGCCACTATAGAAAATGAATAAAGATGGTATTTGTATGAATTCATTGAAATTAATATTGTGAAACCTGAATTTATGTTAGATGAAGATGAGTGAGAATACAGGTGGTTTATGGAAAGTGGAAAGTCAGCAGCAAGTAAAAATTAATAACTAGACCATTGAGGTGGTAGACAAATTTAAATATTTATCTTCAAAGAAAAAAAATTGAATTCGTGTGCAAATTGTATTACTGAAATTCATAAAAGTTAAATCAATTATGTATTCAATGCGCTGGTTCACTCATTTCGTAGTACTTATAAATCATAATGGATATTTCATAATTTATATCCTTGAATTTACAACCCTTTTTATGCATTCAAGATGCGCACAATTTGACATCATCGTTTGATTTTCAAATGAATCACCCTGTATATTATTACATTTTGGAAATCTACATGACACCCCATAGTTGATATTTGATAAATGTATTGAAGCACATGATTCTGTCAGGTGGTCTGCAAGATCACCCGACTTAAGCCCTATAGACTTCCTTCAGCTAGGACCTCGCGGGTTGTCGGGCAAATTGTTATGAAACAAAAAACAACTTTTGGCATGTCGATAAACTGTAAGTTTGTTACTGAATACATTGTTGAATATGGTATTCATAATAGGAATAAGTTGAAAATGCCATGTTTATAACAGAAAATCGAAAGTTGATATGCAGCTAATTTATAGGAAATGTCAGCAAATTGCACTAATCACCGGTTGTACTCGAAACGATATCTAGTTCGATTTTGATGACTTCTAGGGTCTTGAAGACCAGAGTTCAGACGAATGGTACACCCATCGTTAATTCTTTGTTTCTTCAGATATTTTAACGAAATTCGGAATATTGAACATGCTCTTAAAGAGGCACTAACACTTTACCGAAACGCAGAAAGTTGATTTATAAGAACTCTGATAACACGAGAAGGACATAGATGAAGTCTAAAGGGGTTAAGTCAGGTGATCTTGCAGGCCAACCAATAGAATCATGTATTCCAATTCATTATTCAAATATCAACTATGAGGTATCATTGTATCCAGAAAATTATGAGGATTTCCAAAATGTAATAATCTACAGGGTGATTCATTTGAAAATCAAACGATGTCATTTCTGGAAAAACTGACATATAGTGCTATAAGATGATGTTTCATATAGAAACACTGTTCTCAACTTGACTCATGGTGTTTTATTTTCCCTTGAATATTTTGTTGAGGGATTGAAGCCTTCAACCTAATTTTGCATGCTTATCATGATGAGAAAATTCATGAAAACTTACACGTTTCCAATTAGTGCATGCAACCTTAGGCACATAGCAATATAGCAACCTATGCTTATGATCTACCAGAATGTGGTCCAAATCACTATTACTGAAATTCCTCCTCAACTTCTTGGTCACATTATCACAACCCAACATCAGTTGTTCTTGTCTAGAAATCTGTTCTAGCCAGGGATACTGATAGTTTCCTCTCTGGGGAGCTAAAATAGTTACATTCATTATATTTCAACAACAAAACGGTTCTATGATTTGAATGAACAAAAAGTTTATAACATAATCAAACCAGAAGAGTCCCTCAAAACTTTATAATCCCCCATAAAAATGTAAAAGTTTCATGCCTATAAAAGTTGTTATAGTACTGGTTATATATGAAATGAAATATATTTTGATTGAAAATAAAGTATTTAATACAGGCAAATATAAGAACAGTGTATTCACCACATTACAGAGTTCCCAAAGATTCTTATTCTTTATAACTATAGCCAGATTTCGTTACATTAGATTCTCACCTGCTGACCGTATGATGAGTAGTGCAATCAGTGAACCAAACTTTATTTTAAAATATATAGAAAACATGCTGAGTCATGTCTCGAAGCGGGCTGATTCTTTCCTTAGCCTCTTCACAAACCTCAATTCAGATTTATTGACAACACCTGAAAATAAAAATGTTAATCAAAAGTGTAAGTGGCTAGAACTAATTCTGTACCATATTCAGAGACTTCCTTCTTGTCGTTCCTCATAACTTGACCATTTTGTATATTTTGAAGACTAAATGTTCTCCAAACATATCTCCAGCTTATTTTGGTTTTTATTCTTTGTCGCTGCTGCTTCAAGGTGAATGTCCGCTTGATGGCCTTTTTAAGGTCTAGTACTGTAGTTCCTTTTTGGGGAATCTAGAAAACCAAAGAGATGTTTTTTGAATCACGTATCCACGATATGAATACAATTGATCATACTGTTTGACACTTGGAATCCAAAACCTGCTTTTCTCACTTGATACTTGTAAATTGAAGAAGAAATTTTGAATTCAGACATACCACAACATTTAAGGGTGATTCTGAATATCTTGTAACAATCACAGTTATAGACTGCCCTTGTGCCACAGCTATTTGGGCTAATACTTCTTCAACGGTGACATCAACAGGTAAATCGCTGAGCAAAGGATCCGTTGTGATTAATCTTCTCAAGCTACTTTGAGTTATTTCCAAAAGATCTTCGTGCGACAATTTATCTATTTCCTCCTCTAAAGTTGGTTTGTTTTCTTGTTCCACGTTTTCCCCCATACTGAAAAGATATGTAAAATATATTTTGAAGTGGAGATAAGAACATACGATGTCCCAGATTTCTGAGCTTACACCTTACACTTTACACTACTAAAATGTAAATATAACCTGACTTCTAAACCAAAACCCTGAAATTCTTCTTCCTAACTTGATCGTCTCACAGAGATAAAACTAGGTTTTTCCAACCCCAATTTGTCCACTACACACTACACTAGTTTACAAGCGTCATGCGGGAAGAGATTTAACGTAGAAATGTAGAGCACAGTTATGAAACACCTGTATATTGCTGAACTAGAAAACTAGGATAAACCATCAATCTGTGTGTACGTGGATTTACTTTTGTGATAATTATTCGTATAAATCCCCTGATCATTGAATAATAATGTGCGGGCAATAGGTACCCTAAAGACAAAAAAAAGAGAAATACTCATCCTATTTTCTATGTACATTTTCGATCGGATATTTTACCGTAACTTATATAAATAGCCCGACGTACTTTTTCAGAATATTTGTTGAAAATGGAATTTTATTGGTATAATAATTTATTTTCGCAATAACAATGACCTATAAACAACACTGGATAAAGGAAGGTATCCTAATCCTTGAAAATTACGCGCCACAATTTGAACCTGATAATAAACCGTTGTAGGTAGGTCATTGATTTGAAAGAAATTATGAAAACCCATATTGCTCTTGAAACAAAAATATGTTGATTAACCAACTCGTAGAATAAACAAATAGAATTATAATATGTTAAAATAATACCTAGTGCATAAAGGAATTTAAAATTTGTAGAAGATATTCACAACTTCATTCATTTTTTTGGCCATGTCTAGAGCCACGTTAACGGAACATATTCGAGGTATCCATCCCTTACAGCAATAAAACTTGCTAGAATTTCTTCTAACCTTCGTAGTGCCTGAGTTCCATAGTTTTTGTTGATCGTAAACGGAAGCAAATCCTGATTTTTTTGTCAAAAATACAGTATCTCAAACAACCCAAACCGCAGCGGGAACTTTTGCTGGTGTGTAAGATTTTTTCACATCATCGAGAAGAGGTTTATTTTTTATTCTCTCATATTGATCTTCAAGAATTGGAATTTTTGCATCTATACATAAGATACACCAATTATAAGGGAGATGATTATTTTTGTGAAGAAAAGGAAGTTGTGAGGAAGTGATTTTTCCAAGTCGCAATACAAAAAAATACACTTCTATAAAAGAAGTGACCTAAAATATTCAGCAAACATTCTCTCTGCGGATAGGTTTATCTCAAACAAGTACCTAGACTACTTACCAATATATAATAGTTATATCCACGTCAACGTTCAATTAGACACGGCCTATTCTCAAATGAAAGTATGTTGTTAGCTTTCAAAATCTTTAAATCTCCGATTGAACTAGTTTGCGCGGTCGTACCAAAATAAAGCAATAAGGCCTAAACAAGTGTCAAACAGTTTCTCACCATATCCTTCGTATTCATTGGTAACAACTCATTTTTCGATTGAATTTTTCTAGTAGAGCTATGACAAGCAGAAAACCGTCACAAATAAAGAAATGAAGAGACCATACTAATTATTAAGATGACCTTCATTTATGGTAACCACATATTAGATGATTTCGTAAAAACACGACTAGAGGTATTATTATTTTCGGAGTGGGCATTTCGTTAATAGTCTCTGCGATTAAATCACCGTCCATTAACGGAATAGGCAATCAGAGGATAAGCATATATACTTTGTTATATAAAGCTAGGTAGGTACCTACGATATGCTGTTTTCATTATAATTTAATTGTAAATTTTCACCGTATTTAGTCAGTGAGCATACTTGAAGACTGACTATAAATGAAACCTCTACAATCAAATTGTACTGGCCATCACAAACTTAGCTACCTATATAGGAAAATTTTTGAGGTCCCGACCCCATTTTAGGTTGAGGGAGCAACAAACCTGATATATACATAACGGCATTAGATGGATACCTACCATTTGTCTCCTTATGTCATTGTTGGCACAAAAACTAATTTTAATTACCATTAATATATAATGTAAGTATTATATTCATGGTTTCTGCACTATAATGCCATATATTCGCCTTATAATAATGGTGAGGGATTAATAGTAATAGTCCCTATTTCCTCTTGTAGCCCTATCACAATATTAAATATTACCATGGAAACGGAAACGATATATATATAACCAAACTCCAAAGTGTCGGTGTCAAACGCGTAGGTGGTGTATTGAGATGAAAAAAACTGAAGAATCATCTATTCCTGATCAATAAGTCGGTCGTTAATAAAATAGACTATAATAATAATCTAATATTACTTATATGTTAATATTTTCATAAAATTTATTGTGATTTTTTGTAATTGATTCCAATGAAAAAATGAAACATGATGTCGAAGAACAGAAATTAACTCTTCCTGCAACATGATATTAAAACAAAATATGTCATGAGGAATATGAAGGAGAAATTATTTTCATCTCGTGAAATCTGTTGAAATTTCAGATATCATCTGTACAAAGAGGCAGGAAAAGAGAGGAAAAAATGTGTCAACTTGTCTCTCTATGGTAGAAAACAGTTATCCTGGCTAGATTCAATGTGTGAATTTCTCAGTTGAACATCAGTTCACCAATTATGGGTAATATTATTCATTTCAACTCCTTACCCTTAGCGGCATAATAATGAAAGATATGGATTAGATACTTAAATAAAAAATCATGAGTGCAACGTTTTCTGAAAATGAAACCTAGCTACCTAGATCGATTTAACCTCAACAAAAAAACATATTGGCTTAGTGTTTACTTAACAACGCCATCTACTGTAGTTGCTGTGCCAGTAATAAAGGGGTTAGTAATCTCAATTGAAAACAATAATAGTATTACTACTCGCCAATAGATGTCAGGAAAAGTTATTGCATGTCAACATGGATGAAACGACGTTTTCTGAAGATGAAACCTAGCTAGATCGATTTAATGCCCCCGAAAATCCCTGCACACTAAGTTTAATGAAAATCGTTGGAGCTGTTTCCGAGATCCAGCATATATATTCATATGGATATACAAGAATTGTTCGTTTGAAGGTATTATATTCATATCGCAGGTCGAATCAAAATTTTGTGATTGAATAAGGGCATTTCGACTAGCCTAACCCACGATAGATACCCCCTGAAATAAACAACGTCATTTTGGATATAAATTAATGCCCACAACATAAAATGGAAGCCTTACAATTTTTCGTTCATAGTTCTTGGAAGAAATAAGATATAAGAACAACAATGAAAAAAGAGCATGTAGCTATAAATGCAACAAAAAGTACATTGGCCAAAGTCGACGAGTTATATAAACTAGATTCGAGGATCATTATGCTCATATAAGATACGGAAGAAGAGAAAAGTGCTCAGAATAAAACAGGTACATAGAAGCTGCTCTCACTACCTCATAGATTGAAAGATATTAACTAAAATACGTCGAGTGCGTATATTAATGGTGTTAGGGTAATTGATCTCTTTGAAATTTTTTCAGAAATATCTGCTTGTGTTTGCTAATAATAATAATAATTTTTTTTTTCTCTCACGTGGTTTAGAAAAATATACAGGGTTTCACCTGAAATTTTCGACTAGGGTCGACATCACACATCAGAGGTCGAACCAGACCTGATGCGCAATTGTTTTGTTACTGAGCACTGAACTGTAAATACCTACTGAGGTATATATACGGACGGGGCCCGTCCGAGTTGCGATTGAACCAGACTGTTAACTACTCAAGAAGGACAGTGGAACAGCTAAGATGCCTAGAAACAAACCTTGGTGTGTCTACTTAGGTATACCTGTGAAAGCTTTGCATAAAAGAGGCGAAATCTGGATTGCTTGATTTTTGGTGGATAATTGAGCTTTTGGAGGTTTTTCCGTACAATTCGTACAGATGTCGCCCATACGCTCTTGTCAGTCTTGTCTGAAGCTAAATTTGCACTAAGAATGTGTAGTCGGATTTTTCCATATTCGATTGTCTAGTGAGAAGAGATCGCAACAAAGTATTATGTGTGGCCAATCAAATAATACTATCATAAAACCAGTAAAAACGTTTCAATGTTTAAAAGCAACGAAACCAATAAATAAACATGATAAAAATATCGTACATATCAATATTTCGTAGTTACTTTACAATGTAATAATGACACCTCCGAAAGCGTCGATTGCTTTTTCCGCCTGAAAAATCTAATCAGTGGAATCCTCCGATAGATCGGTGGTGGAATCACCATAGTTCCTAGGCATCTTAGATGCTTAGGAACAGCCAATGGCTGTGTCTAACAGCTTACAACGCTTGAAGCCGCTTCAAAAAATTTGACATTTCACCGTAGAAAACGGTAAAATTTTGTGCAGCAGCTTTAAGCGCTCTAAGCTGTTAGACGCAACCACTGTTGTTTACATATTTGGAATGGAACGCGGCCTATATGTGGTGTTTTGTGATTTCAATTGTCAAATTGTCAATGTCAAGTCACGTCCTCTTGTCAGTTGTCGTCGGCTCAGCTTGGTATTTCGTATTTTCATAGTTTTCTGTTTTCTAGAAATCTTGGCGTGAGACCGTGATATAATATAGAATACGCGGTGTCTTGAAGTTAATTGATTGTGGGAATTATTTAATTGAATTGTGATATTTACTCTACATATTTATCGCCATCGCCATATTGAACCAAAATGATAGTTGATCATGTAGATGCATTTAAAACTTGGTTAACAGCTGTCCTGAAACCGATGTGAGTTGACCCCCATTTTTAATCTTGTTATTTTTCAACTAATGTTTTCATAAACAAAATCGTGTTCTCTTTAATTACCTTCAACTGTAACGTTTTTATAATTATTTGCCATTATTCAATGATTTGAAAGATGGTGAATGTGAATTAACTTCGATAATTTGGATTGCTAACCTAAATGAAATGTTAAATTTTTTCTATGTAGGTGCGAAGCTGATCCTGCAGCTCTAGCCAAGTATGTTTTGGCCCTAATAAAAAAAGACAAATCAGAAGAAGAACTCCGAAAAAGTATGATCGGACAGCTAGATGTTTTTCTTGAAGGAGGTAATTATGTGCTATTTATAAATTGACTCCATTCTAATGACGAGTTTGTGAAATGATCCATGATGACAATAAAACTTGACCCTCGAATATCCGAAAAATTAATAGTTTTATTCAAGTTACTTATTTTTATTTCGTGAAAATGAAAGTAATATAAATTTAACAAGAAATTAAAGTTTCATTTACCTTGGAATGTATATTTTGTCAAAACATTTTCAATGTAAAAGGACTTATAGGTATAGTTTTTCCAAAATATTTTAGATTTTATCATTCTTTTTTTTTCATTGTCAACTTTGGCTATCTCCATCCTATGACTTTTATCCAAGTGTAACACATACCAAGGATGAAATATAAATTTTATTAATTGCAGACTTAGTGGAAATAGACATTGAATTAAGAAAATGAGTCTGTTATTTGTGAAAAAATTACACTAGTATTATTGTTCACCAATTCATTGTCTACTCTTTAGTTCAATGTTGATAATAATTTAGAATATGTATTAGTCGATTAAACAAACCAAAACAATATTCATTTTAAATATTTTTGTGTTCCAGAAACTGAATCATTTGTGGATCTAGTATTTCAAACTCTAGAAACAAAAGGCTATGTGAACGAACCAGTGATACCCAACACAAATCCTCCCAATCCAAATTTGGCTAAAGTAGGTAAAGAATCTGTAAAAGAATCGAAAATAATCATTCAACCCAGTGAACTACCTAACTTAAATGAAGCTGTGAATGGAGAATCTAAAAAGGAACTGGAAGCCAAGAGAGACAAAGAACTGCGAAAGAATTCAGATACGGTAAGTTGTATAAATCCTTTATTCAGTCACAGACTAGTTAATACAAAAAAGTTGTAGTAATAAAATACTTGTACAAACAAACCAAATTCGCCTGTTCCTTCTGCGAGGAAAATTCAATGTTCTATGATGGTGCAATGACTTTGTGTTGTTTGCATCAGCTTTGTTTGAGGCTTGATACTATGAAAGATGTTTGATCAACTTTATGTTGATGATGTCACTACCATGTAGTGACGAGGGGCCTGAAACCGGTCTTCAAGTGTGTCCGTCCCAACGATTATAATAATAATATAATCCTAAAATTCATTCATGAATAAATATAAGAAACGTATCTTGTAATTATATACATTTTTATGAATAAATCATCAAAAACTTTACGAAGTAATACTTGTTGTAAGGATATATTATTCTACAAAATACTAAAATATTATATAACAAACATGAAAATCATTCAAGATCTTTTTGTAATGAATCATCGATTTATTAGATTATGGAAAAAATATCGATCAGTTGTGAGTAACCGTTCTTTCACTTCTTTTTTGAAGGAGAAGAAAGATTTGATTTTTTTAATATAAGTTGGCAATACATCATATACTCTTGGTATGATATATGTAAAATTCCTGGTAACTATTTTTTTATTCAATTTACTTTTTAAAGTCGAATTATTTTTATTTCTTGTGTTATAAAAATGATTGTTGAAAAGATTTTTTTTTTTGAAAATATTAATTTGAAATTCTATATATGAACAATTGTACTATATCATTTTTTTTACTTTTAGTGCATAAAAGATCAGTAGGACATAGATAACTTTGCTGATATATAATTAAAAAAAAATTCTTTGAATCACTTCCAGATTGTGATTCACCACCCCATCCTAGAATGCCATAGTTCAATTGAGACTGTACCAGACCAAATATAACATTTCATGGTGTTTCACTGAAAGAAATTGTTTCAAAAACTTTAATTTTGGAATGAGATATCTCAATTTCTTTATGACGTTTGAAATATGATGGTCCCATTTTAAATTCCTGTCAATTATTATACCTAAATATCTTATAGAAAGTTTTTATATTGTGTATATCATTTTGGACAATTTGTTTTATTCTTCTCCAATTTGGAGCATTATAATATATTATTATATCATCAGCAAAAGCATGAATTTTTCCTTCAGTGTAAATTCAGTAAATCATTAAGGCATATGTTAAATAGTAAAGGTCCCAAGACACTGCCCTGAGGTATTCCATAATCAAAAACGATGGGCTTGCTAATAGATTTCTTTATTTTCACATGTTGTATTCCATCAGTAATGTAACTCTCCATTAATTTATAAGCTGCTCCTCGAAAACCAATAGCCCCAAGTTTTTTGAGTAGACTTTTACGATTTACCGAATCGAAGGCTTTAGATAGATCCAGAAAAATACTGAGATTTGGATTGTTATCAATTCCTTCATTTGTATCGCCAGAAGCAATGCAGGACTTTCTTCTGTGGAGAAACCTGCACTGGCACCGATCTTATGTAATGCAATGGCCTTCGTGGTATTATCCAGGGGAGTAGTTGTTTTCTGACAGGTGCCAGCCGAAACCTACTGTGTAGTTGTAGTTTGAGACTGTCCCGAACGAATTGTTCGAAAGATGATTTGATTTAACGCCAATCTTCAAGTTTTCCCTTCGACTATGTAGAATGTTCTTAAAATCCGATCGACGATTTCGATTTGCAGGAGAGAGACGACAGACCTTCCAGAAGAAGATCTCCGATTCGCCACCGGTCCGTATCGAGAAATCGTACGAGGTCTCGTTCCAGATCTTGGGACAGGATCAAGCGATCCAGATCGAGGGAAAAATCCAGAGAGCGCTTGGACAGAGAGCAGCATAGGATAGATCGCGACAAGAGAGACCGTCCAGATCGACCAAGGGTCTGGAGGAACAAGTCTCCCCCGAGGAGGTACGCTTCTAGAAGGCCGTCTCGTACCCCGTCTCCGATTAGAATCAGGTCACGGTCTAGAAGTCCGAGGCATTCTCACAGGAACAGGTGAGTGATTGGATACAATAGGAAATATGCATACATTTTAAATATTTTTTTTGAATCTTTATTATCGTCATATTTTTCTTTTAGTTTTTTGAGTTCTGAACCTACCACAATATGGATAAATCATATTTAATATTGGAATCTATCCAAGTGTAGAAGGACAAATTCTTAATCTATTCTGATAAGTTGCTGCAATAATTCAAAAATAGTTCCTTCTGTCTATTTTTGATGTACATCTTGTCTTCACTCTTTCGCCCTTCAAGAGGTCTTGACGTTTACAATTCTTTGTGTTTTCTGTTATGTTAGTTGGTTTAGTGTGTGTCGGTGTTACCGATCAGTTTTATCTTTTCAGATAGTAGAGGGACATATGGTATAATGTTACAGGATGTGTATTTCGTGCAGGTTGTATGTCTTCACTATGGGGTGTTTTACGATTTTCAATTTCAGTCAATGTATTTTCTATTAAATTCTCTGGATATCTATTTTCCTACAATATTGGTTTTATGAAATCAACCTGTCAAAAAACTAGAAGAACAAATCCATCTACTACAAAATAATGACATTGAAACAGTAATTGTCATATTATAATTAAAAGGTAGTTTTTTATCAAGTTTTATTTAAACTCATACATATAATAATATATCATACCAAAATCGAAGAATTAGGGAGGAAAATTCAAACTTACAAAATGCGTCACCATTGGTTGAAACAAATTGTGACGTCCGACGTCACGACAGTGGATTAATCGTATCTCGATTTTACGTACGCAGAGATTAAATGAGTGAAAGCTGCTAGGTAAACATTATGGTATATGATATATATTTGATAAAATGAATGTTTCTCATGTTAAAGCAGTTAAATCAGAACTAACTTCGGTACTAAAAAAAATCATAAATTTATCTTTCAAATGGGGAATTGTACCAGACAACATGAAAATGGCTAAAGTCAAACTAGTTTTCAAGGGTGGTAAAAAAAATGAAATGGGATGTTATAGGACAATATCGATTTTACCAGTCCTATAAAAAATTATTGAAAATTTAATGAAGTGTAGATTGTTAGGCTATTTGGAAAATAGTGATTTTTTTTACAATCATCAGTATAGGTTTCTCAAGTCGAGTGACACAGAGTGTGCAGCAATGGAAATTATCACTAACTTTCGTTCACAATTGGATTCAAACAGAATATGTGGACTTTTATCACTTGATTTGAAAAAGGCTTTCTATACTGTTGACCACAGTATACTCTTGAAAATACTATATCACGCTGGAGTGAGGGAAAAGATTCACGATTGGTTTTCAAATTATTTAAGAAAGAGAAAACAGTATGTGTATATAGGGGAACAAATGAGTGGGTATAAAACTGTTATTTGTGGTGTACCACAAGGTTCAGTTCTAGGCCCTATTCTTTTTTTAGTTTATGTAAATTCTATAAAAGATTTGGCTCTGAGTGGAAAGTCATTCTTATTTGCAGACGATACTACTCTAGTTTATTCAAGAAATAACTCTGAAGAAATAAAAAAAGATATAGCTGATGATCTGACTCTTTTTTCGTCTTGGATGTCTTCTCATAAATTGAGTTTAAACTATGCTAAATCTTCATTCATGTTTGTTTCAGGGAAAACAATACCCAACTCTTTGAGAGTTCCAATTAAATTCAAGAAAGAATCAATTGAATATTCTACAAACACAAAATTTTTAGGGTTATATATCGATCAAAATTTATCGTGGTCAAAACACAAAGAAGTATTGAGAAAGGGAATTTCGCCAATTTTGGGAATATTATAGACAATCAAGAAACAAATTCCAATATATTATAGAAAAACAATATATTTTTCATTAATTTATTCAAGATTCCAATACCTCTTCTCAATTTGGGGAACAGCAAATAAAACAACTATCAAGCCACTTCAAACTCTTCAAAACAAAATTATAAGATGTATATTCAATTTAAAGCAGCAAGAACCAAAAATTAATCTTTATAAACCTAGAGGATTATTAGAAATTCTTTCTCTTTTCAAATACAAACTTTTAGTATTTATTCATTTGATCAAAAATAACGTTAAAAATTCGAATTTGAAATTAACCATAAATGCCCATGACTATTCAACAAGAAAAGCAAATGACTTTTCTCTGGCTAAATTTAGAACAAATTATTGTGAAAAATCTATTATGTATGAAGGCGTCATCTTTTATAACAACTTACCGAAAACATTGAAAAATACAAAAAATACTAATTCATTTAAGAAAAACTTAAAAAAACTCTTATTATCTTGAACTTCATTCACTTTTTTCTTTATCATTTTATTATATCTCACCCATAACTCTATCATGTATAAGTTTTTTTTCTTGTTATTGTTAATGAAGCACTGAATTTAACTGCTTGAAATCAAGATGTTCCCTATTATAAATACATGTTATTTCTTGGGAGCAATAAACGTTATTAAAAAAAAAGCCCACAGCAGAGATGTACATTATAAATCTATATTCTGACATATTTTTCAACTAGGATAGGTTAGTTTGAAACCGAATTTTCCACTGCCAAATAGCTAATGATGACATGATTAATTTATGACATAACAAAATGAGCATATTCTCTATTAGAGGTGACCGCATTCTTATTTATTCTTCCCATGGAATAGTGTTTTTCTGCTTTAAATTGTTCATTATGACATAAATTTCAATAATCCTTTGGCAACATAAGTATATCCCTGCAAGAAGGTAAAACGTTCAATTTTTTGTCTCGCATCTCGAAAATATCAGGAATTCGAAAAATTGTTGAAATTGTTTTATTTCAACACACCACCATTCACGAAGTAATCATTGCTTCTTTTTTTTTCAGATACAGAAATAGGACGTCGGCTAGTCGAAGTAGGTCGAGATCTCTGGAAAAGAGGGATCACAGAGATGCACTGAAGGATAAGGACGGCACCTCTAGGCCCGGAACTCCGACCCAAGATTCGAATCACAGTGATTTGGATAGGCTGCCAAATAATGCCCAGAACTTGCAGGGTGCGATACTACAGGGTAACAAGAAGAGATGCAGGGATTTCGATGAGAAAGGTATGGCATGCAATTCACATATTTTTGCAAGTTGTGGTTTGGATTCTCATTGTCCTAAGCCATTGAACTCCTTTGAAACCTGTATAAAAAAATTAGTGATTGAAAATGAAATAGTAATAATAGTAACAATGCAAATTCATTCTCTTCAGAATTATTTAAAACACAGTGTTCCCAAAGCTCAATCAACATTTCAAGGTGTGCTTGTCTCGTGCAAAAAACGTTGACAAGTCTGAGGTGTATTTCGTAATCCAAACAGCATTCTCATATATTCGAAAAGTCCGAAGTGGGTTATAACAGTTTTTTTTTATATCTTCAGGGGCCAAACATTTTTTGGAATTTTCGTAAAAACGGTTTTATCGGCTAAATAGTATGTGAAATACTTGATGTCTGAAATTTCAAAACAAATCAAAAGTCAAAAAAAATATAATGGCATATAAAACACTCAAAATACATATAGCCAGTGGGAACAAATTAAGAAACAAATGAAATAAAGTATTATGTCAGATGCTTATAAATAGACGCAGTGATGGGTATAAAATAGTATAAATGAATCAGTTGAATAAAAATAATTTTGTTAATAATTAGTCATCATTACTAATAGCTGTGAAATATTTCTTGATCTCTATTTTGAATTTCGCAACAAGATTGTATTCGAGTAAGGTACAGCGACATTTTCCCAAAATTTCTTTGTGTATGGTTTTCAAATTATTCAACTATCTCTTAAGATGATCATGGCTTTCAGAACTTACGATGTGAGAAAGATTTGAATATTTATTTTTACCCTCAGTTGACAAGTCTGAGGTGCATTTCGTAATCCAAACAGCATTCCCAGATATTCAAAGAATCCAAAAGGAGTGTTAAGAGCGGTCTTTTTTATATCTTCAGGGGCCGAAAAAAATTGCTGAAATTTTCGTAAAAACGGATTTATCTGCTAAATACTATGTGAAATACTTGATGTTTGGAATTTCGAAACAGAAATATCATATATCTTTTGATCTCTATTTTGAATTTCGCAACTTTATTGATATTTTTTATGTGTTTAGGTATAATAAATCTTTTTTCAAGTAAAGTACAGCGACCTTTTCCCAATATTTCTTTTTTGGAAAAGGTCGGTTTCAACTGTCTCGTAAGATGATTATGGCTTTCAAAACTTACCATGTAGGAAAGATTTGAATATTTATGGTTACCGTTTGTTGACAAGTATGAGGTGCATTTTGTAATCCAAACAGCATTCCCAGATATTCGAAGAATCCAAAAAAGAGTTATAACAGCGAGCTTTTCTTCAGGATCCAAAAAAAAATTTGAATTTGTTGGATTTTTTTTTGTAAAAACGGTTATATCAGCTAAATAGTCTGTGAAATACTTGATGTTGTTATTACAATCTTGTCAATTTCAATGGTTCACCATGTTAGTTGTTCTGATTCTCTTTTCTCTATTCTTAATATTATTCATTTTTATACATTTGTGTTTACGACTTTGCAGTGTACTCACGGTTAGTATGGCTTCATCCAACCATTTCTTGTGTATTTGTATTATTTTGAAGAATGTTTTGTAACCATGACTAAATCATGTATACAATAAAGCATATTATCCCCCTCTCTCTCAAATGACTACACCAACACAAGAGAACACCGCCAAGCAACCCAAACAATTTTTTTCAGGTTACTGCATGCGCGGCGAGATGTGCCCCTTCGACCACGGCGTCGACCCCGTCGTCTTGGAAGACACCGCCTTGACCAGGGTCCTAACCTACAATCCGAACGGCACGCCGGCCGTCGTGACGCCCGGCGTGATGCCGGCGCCCGCCCTCGCCGCCCCCGGTCACCCCATGATGGGGCAGAGGCACCCGTTGCACCCCGACAACCCGTACAACCCGCAGGCGCCGCACATCTGGCGGGACACGAGGTTCAGGGGGCCGAGGCCTATGGGAATCGCTAGGGTGAGTGAAAGTGATTTTAGAGGCGAAATGAAGTCGATATTGTTTTTTTTTAAACTAGCAGTTGAAGAACTCCACAGTGTCTTTCCTTTTTAAATTAAATCATTCAGTAGGTATCGTTTACAAAAATGAACGAAGAGTCTATCTGAAATAATCATATTTCTGAATAAATGGCTAGCTTGGAAACCGATGTAAATAATGATAATGAATTTATTTATTGACCGATTTGGCAATGCATTATAGACAGTTTGAAAAAAAAAAAGAGTTGTAAGGTGTTTGTGTCACAGTGGTTTCAACATGAAACCCTTTCCTGCAGGACGAATTTTGAGGAATGTAATTGAATATCATCATTGAATATGTTATTTGATCAATATAAAACCTGTCTTTTTCAGGTTCCACCAATGGGAGCGTTTCCTCCACCGCCGAACCACAACCGGGAACTCATACCGATTCCCGTGATGGACAACAAACCGCCGGAGATCTACACCCCGATGTACAACCAACCGCCGAACTTCTCGAACAACATGGACCACGAAAGCATGTACAAGAAAAAAAATTTCGACTTCAACCGGCTCGGTCCGCGCGCGAAGAACCCGCAGAACTGCTCGCTCGAATTAAAAAAGGTGCCGCAGGGTTTGAACAGCATCACGCACCTCAACAACCACTTCTCGAAGTTCGGCAAGATCAACAACATCCAAGTGCAGTTCGAGGGGGATCCCGAGGCGGCGATAGTCACTTTTTCTAGTCACGCGGAAGCCAACGCCGCCTACAGGAGCACGGAGGCCGTGCTCAACAACAGATTCATCAAGGTGTTCTGGCACAACAGCGCAGAAGGTTTGATTTTGTTGATTTGTTTGATATGGTATATCATGCAACGATCATGTTTTAATAACGATTACATGAGAGTTGCATAAGCAATTTTATCTACACCCGATGAATAACGATGAACTATGAAAATATTATATTTATATTTGTATTGAACATAATAATAGTAATTAATTTTGAAAAAATCTACAAATTTGTAATTACTGGTATTACCTCGGAAAATACTGCAATGATAAATAAACAGAAAAAAAAAAACAAAAATGCAAAAGCCAATGCCTTCTATTGGTAGATTCTGGATAGAACAAGTTCAATTAGTCAGCAACTTCTTGTTATCTCAAATTTTTTGCCTATCAAAAAAAGTATATGAACGAATATATATATGAAAATACTTTTCGTTAACAAAAATAAATCCGGTTAAGGCTTTCGCGGCCGAGGTTATTAGTATAACTACTTTTCTTCGGGCTTGAAGGCCGTCGTTCTTTAGAATTTCTTCCTAACGTTTCTCTAGCGCGAGTGGCCAGCTTCTTCAGAGGCTTACTCATATCCGATGACTAAACGTTTAGATTTCTTGAGGCGTATTTATATTGATGCAGTTAGTCTGGAGTGTTAATTACTTCTTTCGGGTTCGGGGAGTAATCATCAACTAATAATGATGATTATTCCCCGAACCCGACAGAAGTAATTTACACTTCAGACTACCTGCATCAATATATATACTTAAGAAATCGAAACGTTTAGTCATCAGAAATGAGTAAGCCTCTGAAGAAGCTGGCCACTCGCGCTAGCTAGAAATTCCAAAGAACGACGGACTTCAAGCCCGAAGAAAAGTAGTTATATTGAAAATAAATCCGTTTCCGTTTTCAAAACTTATACACAAATTCCTGTTCAAATGTAAATATCTCTTGTTGGCAATCTTTGTAATTGACATTTGTCAAATATTTCAAATCTGACATAACATTTTGTTCTTCAGGAGGGGCAGCCATCCGCGATCCATATCAAGCGAACTCATAGATATGCATTCTTCACCAGACAGCATGATGAAAACAGATTCCTTTAATTTTCGTTTCCTGCCATTGCTCTCGTCATATTTTTAGTGTCGTTCCATTCTACTGTGTGATCTGAAGTAAGAATGTGTTCTGATAATTTGGAACCACCTATCTTTCTGTTTCTGATGTACATCTTGTGTTCACTGTTTCGCACTTTCAATGGTCGAGACGTTTCACCGATATATTTTTTACCGCACGAACAAGGAATTTGATAAATACAATTTTTTATGTTTTCCATTGTATTATTTGGTTTGGTATGTGTCAGTATTGACCTTGAAGAATTTGTTGTTTTGAATGTTGTTCTAACATTATACCTGTTGCCGATCCGTTTTATCTTTTCAGACAAACAAGGGACATAAGGTATAATGTTTGATACAGGTTGTGAATTTTGTGTAGGTTGTATGTGTTCATTGTGGACTCTGTTCGGATTTTCAATTTCTGTCGAAGTTTTTTCTATAAATTTTTCTGGATATCCATTTTCTTTCAATACTGATTTCATGAAGTTTATCTCTTCATTGATTTTTTCTTGTGAGTTACATTTTTGTTATATCATAAAGGCATTTTACAATACCCTCCTTGAAAATTGAGATATCGAATGTGAAGTATCAGTCAAAAACAGTCAAATGAAGAAATAAATGAAATAGTATGAATAAAGGTTCAAACCAAGTTTCAAGTTGAGTGTACTCACGACGTTTCGATTGCTGGTATCTCACCTTAGTTAGGAGTTATATCACTAGTGAGTTTCTGAGCAGTAGTACTCATTGAGATTATCGGGTTCTAAAGAGAAATCTTGTAGTTCTTTATTCGCAGCCTTTCCTCTGAGTTCATCAACAATTTCCCAAGTTTCTTCAGATTTATTGTCGGCTTTTTCTATTCTATCATTGTGGTAAATGTTTTTTGCGTTTCTAATTACTTGTATTTATTACATAAGACATGCAAGTGAGCGTTATTAGTGAATTTATGGATATTCTAGCTGACCCATGCCATTTGCCATTTCGTTGGGCGTTAATTACTTTTGTGATGTAATTATATTGTGTTATTGTTCTTAGTACTGAGTTTTATCAGGTTCTTCACAGCTTTGCACTATGGGCTCTCTCGAAAGAGCGTTTAAAAAAACTCAAGGGTGGGATTGTGAAAAACCCTTTCTTATCAGATGCCTACGTCATACAAAGAACACACTGGTTTGGGCATGCATTGATTAACCTCTGAAATAACTTTCTACCCCTTTTTAACCCCTTTAGGTGTTCAATTTCGATAAATACCAAACACGTCTTCTATCAATTCTGTGAAAGAATTTTTATGCAAAATTTGAGGTAGATTGGGCCAACGTCACGTTGTCCCATACAGATTTGGCGTCTGTTTTCCACCCCCAGGGGTGGAATTTTCGAAAACCCGGTAAAACGGGCTAAAAAGTATTCTTTGTTTTTCTCCTGGTTCCGTGCTACCTCCCCGCCAAATTTCAGCCATATACAATGTTGTGATTCCAAATTTTTTGAAGGTAAACAGGAGAACGTCCCGCCGGGCGCGAAGTCCGTCAAAGATCGATTGGGGGCGCAGAACATCGTGGCGCCCAACACTAATAAGGTTTTGAATTTAGTTCAGCCGAGAGCGGACAATCCGTTGCCGGAAAATGCGGACGAGAGTAAAGCGGACGCCGCAGCGGCGAAGGAAGAGAGCAAGGTGCAAGAGACCGAGGCCATAGTCAAGGGTCAAGAGTTGTTGGCGACGCAAGCGAAGGTCAAGAGGACGCAAGACGTGCAGAGGAAGCAGGTGCTGAAGATGCAGATCGATTTGAGGAAGAAGAAGCAGGAGCTGTTGGAGAAGCAGCTGTCGCAGCAGAGGGTGTTGCTGGTCAAAATGGAAAAACGTGAGGGAATTATCTTTTTTTTTTTAATGAAAATTTCACACCAAGTGTCCTCGACCGATGAAATGCGTGTTTTGTTTTGCATTACCATGGCAACTCAGGTATTTATCGGAATTTTTTTGCCATAAGGGTAACCTAGAGCGAATTATAGTAATTTTCAACCAATAAGATGCCTCAGTTTTGACTATTTACCATGGCAACTAAAAAATTTATGGAAATTTTTTCGAATCGTCACAATATTTGAGTGGATTTTTTTTAGAGTTCTAAAATAAAATTGATCGACAACCCTTAAATAATGTAGATATACCTGTGAGTAATGCAAACTACATTTCTACCAACTTAAGTTGACTAAAATTACCAAAGGGCTATAGACGGGCTGATAACCATCTGAGTTTGATTATGATAATTTTTCTTCAAATTATTTTGGAAACGAAAATTTTTTTATTTGATTTAAATAATAAAAAATTATGAAGAAAAAAGACTCTCGCTCATTTCGCACCAATTTGAAAATATCGAATCAAAGTAATAAAATATTCATAAATTGAATCAACTAGAATATACTAAAAACATATAGGACAAGCCAATCACAATATTTTGATAAAGTGAAGATAAAAAGTAACTTCGGCAAAAAATCAATTCTTCATAATGGAATTTGAACGTGACGAAGCAATATTTTATGAACAAATGAATAATTCCCAGTTATTTTTTTTTGTCTGTTTTGTTATCTCAGTTGTAATTTCGATCTATCTGTTATTTATTCCTGTATCTATTCCTTTTTATATATTTTGTATTCTTATACTCACATCCCTTTATAAGCACATGTGTTTTTTGGGATTTAAATAAATAACAAACCCAATAAACTATGTGATATTGATTCTCTTCATAAAATAAAACTATGCAAATTTATTCCTTTTGCCAAAAATTAAATCAAAATTTCGAATTTGAAAATTTTGAGTGTTAACAACATTCACACAAAAGACTCGTCAAATCAATTCCTTGCGACATTTGATTTTGAGAACGAACTTTGGTCAGAAATCAATATTACACAATGGTGTAAACACGTATAATTCTCTTCCAAGAGAATCTCAAAAAAATCTAACAGGATAACTTATTCAAATTAAATTTTGAAAATCATATTGCAAAAATAAAGAAATCTATTGTTCCATTCCTGGGGGCCATTAGAAGAATTCACATTTTGAACAAAAACGTTCAGATTCTAATATATAATGCCTTCATTGTTTCTCATATCAGATACCTCATTACAGTTTGGTCTTCATTCTCTAAAAAACAAAAATAATATATCGTTTAATGAAAAAAGGAATAAAGGTTATATTCAGAAAACTGTGTGATACTCCTTCTGCAGATTTATATAAAGTAACAGATAATATGACTTTGGATCATCTAATTGATTATGAAAAATCTAAGTATATATATATATAAATCAACAAAAAATCTTCAGAAATGTAATATAAAACTGTCAAAAAAATTATGATTTACATGGCCACGATACCAGAATATCAAATAACTTTCATTTAAATATGATTCATTCCAATAAAGGAAAAAAAAAACCCATTTCATCAGCATCAATAACTTTCAATGAACTACCAGAAAAAATAAAATCATCCAAATCCATTCATATTTTTTCAAAAGAACTAAAAAAATATTTGCTTGCATAATGATGTTCACCAAATTATCAAATTAATATTATACTCCAATTTATTATTTATAGTACATAATTTTATGATGTTTTTTTATACCGGAACCCTGTTCTGTCTGGAAGCTGCATATTGAATAAATAAATAAAAAAAAGATACATTTGAAAAAATATTTCTTGGCCTAACTGATATCAGAATATTCTTCACATCTTTTTTTTCAGATTTTATCATTTAGTCGTGTTTCAGTTGTATAATTTATGAATTTTTGAACCAGTTGTGAATTTCCATATTATTTTGTGTAAATATCTCTGTCATAAAACACTGTAATTTCTTGGGATTAAAAAAATATATATTCGCTCTATTAGCGATTTGAGTTCGCATTTTGATCACTCGATATTATAATACTTGTGAATTTCAGTTCCTCCGGGCCCCCAAAGGGACGTCATCAAAGACACCATAAAGAAAACGCAAGAGGCCATCGAAGCCATAAAGAAGGACCTGGAGGAGGCCGCTTTGGCCGCGAAGGCGATGCCGCAAAGGAAGTCCAAGGAGGACGCCCAACGAGAACTGCTCGACACCGAACTCGATTTGATAACGAAGCAACAGGAAGGGGCGGACACGTCGGAGATCCAAAAGAAATTGATGGAGCTCAGGGCGAAGGTGGCCAGCGTCAGGGGTAGAGGGAGGGGGGCGAGGAGGTACACTCCGATAGTCAGTCGGCATTTGTTGAGCAAGAACAACCTCAGTAAGTTGGAATCGAAATCATTGATATTTTTTAGTATATATGCACTATCAATTAGCCAATTGAAAGAGTATATTCGTGAATAAAAAATGAATTTATCAAGTTCAGTAGTATCAAGTCGAAATATTTCATCGGAATTATGGAATTCTAAGTTATCCAATCATAATTTCGAGATACTCAGTGGAAATTCCGGAGCACTCGAGTCCGAACTATAAAATTCCCAATTATTCAAGTCGAAATTCCCAGATATCAAGTCAGAATTTCAGGAAACTAAGTCAGTATCATATTCCGAAATACTTGAGTCCCGAGATACTTGGTCAAAATTCCGAGATATTTAGATATCCGAGATATTTAGATATCCGAGATATTGTGTCAGAATTTCGGGATACTAAGAAAGAATTCCGATATACCCAGTCAGAATTGCGAAAGCCCCGTATAGATTTCTGATATACTTAGTTCCTAGATACTTAGTTCCGAGATACGTAAGTTCTGAGATACTATGTCATGACTCCGAGATAGTCAGATATTCAAAATACTTGTAATTCCGAGATACTCAGCCAAAATTCCTAAATACTCCGAGTTCCGAGATACTTATAATAATAATAATGATAATAATATATTTATTGCCATGGGTTCCCTATGAAACATCAGCAGTGTCAAATACAAAATTACAATTTACTTAGGGTTCCGAGATACTTAGAATTCCGAGATACCCCGTCAGAAATCAAGAATACTTGGAGTTCTGAGATACTTAGAATTCAGAGATACTCGGACAGAATTCCGAGATAATTAGAGTTTCGAGATAATTAGTCAGAATTTCTAAAATACTTGGAGTTCCGAGATACTTAGCCGGTTCCAAGATACTTAGTCAGAATTCCGAGATAGTCAGTCAGATTTCCGAGATACTCTGTCAGAAATCAAAAATACTTAGAGTTCTGAGATATTTAGAATTCCGAGATACTCGGCCAGAATTCCGAGATACTCGGCCAGAATTCCGAGATACTCGGCCAGAATTCCGAGATAATTAGAGTTTCGAGATAATTAGTCAGAATTTCTAAAATACTTGTCTGAGATACTTAGCCGGTACCGAGATACTTAGTCATAATTCCGAAATAGTCAGAATTCCGAAATACTTGGAGTTCCGAGATACTTAGTCAGAATTCCGAGATAGTCAGAAATCCGATATACTTTGAATTTCAGGATACTAGGTTTGAATCCTAGGGTACTGAGAATTCTGAGATAGTCAAAATTTCGAAATACTTGGAGTTCCGAGATACTAAGAATTTCGAGATTCTCGGTCAGAATTCCGAAATACTTGGAGTTCCGAGATACTAAGAATTCCGAGATACTCAGTCAGAATTCCAAAATACTTTGAGTTCCGAGAAACTAATAATTCCGAGATACTCGGTCAGTATTCCGAAATATTTGGAATTCCGAGATACTAAGAATTCCGAGATACTCAGAATTCCGAAATACTTGGAGTTCCGAGAAACTGAGAGTTCCGAGATACTCAGTCAGAATTTCGAAATACTTGGAGCTAAGAGAGACTTAGCCAGAATTCCGAGATAGTCAGAATTCCGAAATTCTTGGGGTTCTGAGATACTCTTTCAGAATTCAGAGATACTCGATCAAAAATCCAAAATACTTAAGAGTTCCAATATACTTAGAATTCTGAGAAACTCAGCTAGGATTTCGAAATACTTGGAATTCCGAGATATTTAGCCACGGTTCCGAGATGCTTGACTCATAATTCCGAAATACTTGGAGTTCTGAGATACTCAGCGAGAATTCCGAAATAGTCATTCAGAATTCCGAGATACCATGTCTGAATTCCGAGATATTTCAGAATTTCAGGATACCAAGTCAGAATTCCGAGATACACAGTCAGAAATTGATGATATTTGGGGTTCTGAAATACTTATAATTCCGAAATACTTGGAGTTCCAAGATAATTAGTCATAGTTCCGAGATACTTTGTCGGAATTCCAATATACTAAATCGTGATCATGAAATCCCAAGTTACTAAGTAGGAATTCCGAAATACTGACTTGTAATTTCGAAAGTTCCAATAACTAAATCTAAACTACGAAATACTAAGTCGGAAATCAGAGATAGTCATGCCAAATCACTTAGTCGGAATCATGCAATTCCAAGGTACTAAATCGGAATTATGAAACGTTGAGTTACCAGGTTGGAATTCTGAGATAATAAGTAGTATTTGTTAAATTCCCAGGTCATTCAAGATTTCTCTGAGGTACTAAGTGGTAAATTTCTAGTTGCTCAAACAAAACTCCGACATACCGACTTCGTAAAATACGAGATTTTTACTCGGTATTCCAAGATACTGAATCAGAATTATGAAATTCCAAGTTCTGAGTCAAAATTTCAAGATACTGAGTCCGAATTACGAGTTACGGAATTACTTAGACATTAAGTCTGATTCACTGATTTCTAGTCAGTCAAAATTTCTCTTCTGATTCGAACGATTTTCATCTTTTCAGAGCCGAAGGGCATCGTTAAAACCCACCAGCTCAGCAGAGTACCGTCTTCTACTGCCCTCAACGCGTTTCAAAAACACACCGTCGATCATCGGCCCACGAGGCTTTTGGTGTCCGGTTACGAGACCGAAGAACAAGAAAGCGTTTTGAGCCATTTTCTGGTAGGTCGTTTGATTTCGCGAAGTCGAATAGTTGTAATGTTTTCTTTTTTAATCCCTAGCAATTCGGAGAGATTGTGAACTACGAAGTGGACTCTTCCTTGCCCAGCATCAATTTAAACTACAAGACTAGGAAAGAGGCGGAAATGGCGTTATTGAAGGGGAAAAACTTTCAGGTATGTTCATTGGTGATATGGGATGAGTAGGGATTTTTTTATTCACACATTCGAAATTGTGCTTGTTTATAACCTTCTTTCAGCTTGTAAAGTGACCAAATGTTCACTCAGAAGAAGATGAGATATTAAATGACTTTTTAGATCACTTGAAACTTTCCAACCTCTTCTTCTTCTATTCGAAACGTCATTATACTCATCGGAATTTACGAAGTGTTTAGATCCCCGCTAACGTGTCCAATGCTGCTATACAAAACAAGCTAACCCTCACACAATATTATAGCTACCACACACTCACTCAAAATCCTAACTAGAGTCCCACTCAGTTTTCAAAAATAATATGTTACTTTTTCATCAGACATTTTCCAAGTACAGCATAATATGTCGTTAATCAGGGCCAGCCCATTTTTATTGTTGTCAATTTGCAGCAATCCTCGTGAAATAACCGAGATTTGTGAAATATTTGTGCCAAATGCATTCATTAGAACGAAACCAAAATGTACGTACATGTACATCTTATCCAATCCATCTTGGCACAAACTCAGATACTTTTCCAGTTGCACACTGGTAGTGTAGGCCATGACGAAAGACAAAACACCCAGGCATAAATTTCAACACAGTGAACACATATAATAGGTGTTTTTCAAGTCTTAGTATTCTTCACAGAGTTTGCATATACGTTATTAGTCCTGTGCCAAGATGGATTGGATAAGCTGTACGTAATTATATTTTTGACTTCTACGTAGGTGAACGACATCTACCAACAATGACATTCGTCGGGAGCTCCATGAAGTTCGTCTATTTGCAGTGCCTACTTATTTAAGCAGAATATATTGAAATGAATCTTGCAAATATTCATATCTTGCTCACTTACTGAAATTATTCCGAATGATTGTGAACAAAACAGTATACAAACATCAGAAAAAGCTAAAATTCATCTCTTAGGAAAGTTTACCTCGGCTTTCGACCTAAAATAGCTAAATTTTTCTCTCGTAGAAATGATATGTGATAGATATTTCACTATTAGTTTTGAATCAAAAATAAATTGAAAAAGTAAAAATTAATGAAACGAATAAATTTTTCAAATGAAGAGTCGTTTAATTCCAAGCTACCATTAACACTTTGTGTTTTTCTGATAATTCAGGATCGCACCTTGTCCATAACATGGAGTACCAGTAAGCAGTTGAACAGACAGAGGAGTTCCGGTTCGACTAGGACAGTTTTATTGTCCGAGACTGAAGAAGATCAGCTGATCGATTCGAGCCTGTTAGAGGGCGCTGAAGAAGAGGTGAGTTCACTATTCTCGACTGTTATTCGAATCACTTATTACTCCAGGCTCCTGATTTGGTGTTTAACTAGAGAGGGTTTTTCGTTTATATTTCACACATGGCGTTTTTATACACTGTGGGGCGAATGTCCTCACAAGTTGGTGAAAAATCTAAAACTTTGGATTTATACTTTTTTCGGAAGGCTGAAACCAGCAAAATAATGAATCAAATCAAAATATACTTTATTGAAATATAAACGTAGATATTAAAAAGTATTAAAAATGTATGTACAAAACACTATAATGTAAAATAACAGTCATAAATAATGAATTGTTGAATTATTATCAAAAATATTCGCTAAAATATTCCTCCTAACTATAATAGGGTCTATCAACAAGTAGGTGTTTTACCGCCTTTTCGAAATGGATTTTGCTCAGATTTGCAGATCTTATTTGTAATGGTAAATGATTGAACAATTTACCACCATTATAGTATATAGAGTCTCTAATTAGATTCAAAGTCGGGATGGGAAGTCTAAAGGTATAAATGCTATTACGAGTAGAATATGGAGTAGAAACAAAGTTGAACTTCGATTTATGTTTATAGATAAGGCAAACCGTTTCAAGGATAAAAAGTGCGATGACTGTCAAATTTTTATTGGTAGCGAACAAATTCCTGCATGATACTCTGAGTAAGACTTTACAAAGACACCTTGGTGCCCTCTTCTGTAATATCAACACAGAAGAGAGAAGGGATGAGTTGCATGCTCCCCAAAACGGTATTCCATATATCAATGAATACACCGAGAAATTTTGTGTGTAATTTATTTTGCAATGTAGCAGTCTATTGGAATTTCTTCAAGCAAAAATTTGAATGATATAATATTCGTTTTCGATGCATTTAAAGATAATAAATTGGTATTGCACCAGCTTTTCACCTTCTCCAAGTCGGATGATATTATCTTTGTAGTTCCACTTAGTTTTTTTCCTTCCACAATATCATTGTATCATCCGCGAATAGAGTGAAACTACCAGATATGTCGATCATAGATAAGTCATTTATATATAACAAAAACAGAACAGGACCCAACACAGAACCCTGTGGTACACCAGATTCAATGGCCCTGTTCCCCGAGAGTTCCGCTGTCCTCACCATTTGACTCCGCCCTGAAAGGTACGATTCAAACCAAGTGTTTGTCACAACTCTACATACATATCCATGAAGTTTTTTTAGTAAAATTTCATGGTTGACCCAATCAAACGCCTTTGAAATATCACAACAAATTTCGGCGGCTACTTCACCAGCATTTATTTCAGAGTAAATTTCATATAAAAAAGAGAAGATAGCATTATTTGTATCATTTTCTGCCTGAAACCCAAACTGGTGTTTGATAATAATACAGTGCAGTTTTAGGAATTCCTCTAAATGTGCTTTTACTTTGACTAATTCTTCAATAAAATTAGAAAATGCGAGTATTTCTACACAAATAGAGAGTTATTTGCAAAAAAATACATTCATCGGGATAATATTCCATTCCCAAATCCAGCCAAACTTGTTTTGCACAGTGACATTGTGAAGTTTATGGATTATGTGTTTTTTTCCAGTTGGGACCGGAAATATCTGAAGAGGCTCTCCTGCAAGACGACGAAGAAGAGGACGAAGAGGACCGTTCTTGGAGGCGATAGTCTTTTTCTAATAACTTTCGTAGCTGTTTGATGGTTCGTTTGTGCTTTTTTTTTCAATAATTTCATTTATTGAAACTGTCAAACGTCGAGTTAGATTGAGCATATTGTTTATCTTTATTGACTTTTATGTACAAAAATTGTTATACTTTCATTTTCTGAACCTTAGTTATTTAGATTGAGAGTATTTTTCACTTAGTGACTGCTTTGTATAATTTTATAGCACTAATTGTGATCCGAAAATCTGTTTTCCCGTTATTCGGATGGAACTGGATTTTCGGAGGATTTTTTGTTTGTAAAATTGAAGTTATTGATTACTGATAAGGTGAGAAAAAAAAGAAGTGTCCCCAAAAAAAATTGATACAAATGATTACAATTATCTAGAAAAAATCAAATACAAATACTTAGAATAAGTAGAGAAAAAATATTCGAGAAAAATAGTTGAATGTGTTTGTATATTTTATTATATTTGCAAAGAATTAAGGGGCACTAAAAAAAAAACAAAATACAAATGAATTCGATCGACTGCATAGATGTTGTGGATCTTTCACAATCATGGAATGGGTAAGTACTGCATGCTTTTATTAATTGTTTGAATTTTTTTTTTGAATTTTTTTTACTCATTTATGGCTATTTGATAAAGTAAGAAGCTACCACAACATTGAAATTTTAGATAAAACAACCCAGTATATTTTAATATATTTTTGGATTCAGCAGTTCAATTCACTATTTATTTTCCTATTATATTTTGATGGTAAAATACTGTGAATTACTTCTGCATTCATTGAAACATTTATTTAGTAAATAGGACAGTCCTAATAATACAGTAAAAAATTACATGTAAGAAATTCCTTAATTATTATTCTAATCATTGTAAATTATAAGTTATGCTACGGTACATATACACATATATATACATATGCACATATACACACATATATATACCAAAATACTAATATATAAAGTAAAGTAAAAACCCTGTGGTACAAAAGATTAGTTACATCTGTTGAAAATATATTTCAATAAATTAGATTTGAAATTTTTTAGGGATGAAGCAGTTTTTATTGAGCAAGGTAATTTATTGTATGCATCAAAACCCTTGAAAAAAACTGAGTTCATGCTGCTTTTGTTACTAGTTCTGTTTATATGTATGTCAGACTTGTGTCGAGTGTTGTATTGATGAATATCACAGTTAAAACATATGGATTTTTTAAGATATGTTGCGGCTAAATCATTAACACTTTTATGTACGAATATCATTGTCTGGTATAATAGTCTTTGAGATACAGAAAGCCAATGCAAGGTTGATAACATCGTGGTTATAGAGGTATATCGGTTAACTTTCAATATAATTCTCATTCCTCCTTCAAACAAGATGATCATTGAAAAGCATTTCCAAATACTACATGAAAATCAAACTGGTGCCTCTTTCAGAATAATAATAAGCTTTTATTAACAACTAAGGGAAATTTTAATTTTCAGAATAAACTAACTTCTTTCAAATGGCAACATTATCATTCTAAACAGAATGGTTTCTGTTTCATGAACATTTTGATAGGACATCCAAATTAATTTTTGACCAAAATCATGAAAAATATCATTGTTATGCCAAAACGAAGTGACCTGCAAGCTAACCAGATTTAACACCGCGGTACTTTTTGCCAGAATTTGTAAAATGAACTGCTGAATGAAATTTATATAAATATACTGAGTGTTACATATCAGGTTCCAAAGTTGGTGTGGTCTCCTGTGGAACTAAAAATGCAACTAAACTAATTTTTTGTCAAAATACCAGCAGAGACGGAACGATTACTAAAATTTAGACCAATCAGAAAGCTAACGTATCGTCGTACGATCGAATTTCGGATCTGTCTGAATTCAGCCTTAGGCTGGAGTCAGACAGATCCGATCGAACGACGATCTGATAGCTTTCTGATTGGTCTAAACTAAATTAAGACGAATCAGAAAGCTATCGGATCGTCGTACGATCGGATTTCGGATCTGTCTGAATCCAGCCTTAGGCTGGAGTCAGACAGATCCGATCGAACGACGATCTGATAGCTTTCTGATTGGTCTAAACTAAATTAAGACGAATCAGAAAGCTATCGGATCGTCGTACGATCGGATTTCGGATCTGTCTGAATCCAGCCTTAGGCTGGAGTCAGACAGATCCGATCGAACGACGATCTGATAGCTTTCTGATTGGTCTAAACTAAATTAAGACGAATCAGAAAGCTATCGGATCGTCGTACGATTAGATTTCGGATCTGTCTGAATCCAGCCTAAGTCTATTAAGATTTCGAATTCAGATCGCAGCGCTACATTCAAGAAAACTCCAACTAATAAGTACCACTTTGACAACTATTGCTATTTAAGGTTAGGACTTTGACGTTTGAAGATCCCAAACGGTAAAATTTTGTGGGTGCGCTGCGTAACACCCACATTTCGTAACACCCAAATTTCGTTATGCCCACACTCTCCGAACATACCCGAATGATGCACTGTTGCAAAATTTACTTTAACTTAACCTACCTAACCTAAAAGAAGGATGAATTTGGCAACAGCGCATCATTCGGGTATGTTCGGTGAGTGTGGGCATAACGAAATTTGGGTGTTATGCACTGTGGGTGTTACGAAATGTGGGTAGAACGAGATGCTCCCAATTTTGTCACAGTTTCAGGTTTCAGTGTTCTTTCACTTTTTATGTGAACGCTAACCAGGAATTGTACTTGATAAAGTAATAATTTTAATTTATTTCAAAATGATATTGCTGTGCCATTTTGACCAACTCCTAACTAATGAGCTTTGACATTGAAACATTTCACCGAGTGTATCGCTTATCATGAAATCCCAAAATCGTTCTACGTCACTTTTCAAAATAAATCCGCATGACTCAAGAATTGGACCCCAGGTGGACTGAATAATTGCTACGATTGATCTCCGGTGTATACTATCACAAACCATATTTGGAATTATGGTTTGTGCATAGTATGAAATATCAACTGGTCGGATGGCTTCAGTTGTAGAAGCCAGAAATAGCTGGCTGATGCTCTTACTAGCCGTGGTCACACAAATAAAGAAGAAGATATATTGTTCACGGTTGCCAACTTGAAACGAAAGGCCCAATGAATGTAAACAAACAGGTATAAAATGTCAAAGCTGTAAAAACAAAAACGTTAACAATCAACCCAATAATTAGAATTTAACATAGAATCAACCAGCAGTTGAAAATAATTGTAATGGGGATAGATTTCGATATTCTCGAACATTGCCGGAAAGTAAGAGCCGATCATGGGCCTCCTTATACTTGCCCCATAGAAAAATGTGCAAGATCCTATAAGTCAGTTTGTGGACTACAATATCACCTGAAGAGTTTTGATCACGATAATCCAACGCCTTTGCCACCAGCAAATACAAACACACCCAGGAATAAAAAAGGTAAATTTTCAATGAACTGAAACGGTGATAGGATTATATTGAATAAGTTTTTTGTAGGTAGAAATAGGCTAACCAAAGTGAAGATACCTCCAACACCAAACGCACCAGAACCTTTAACTTTCGAGGAAGCTCAAAAAATGGTTCAATTTGAAGTTAATGGTGTAGGCTGTAGGTGGAACATCAACGAACCTCTTGATGTAGTCTCGAAAGAGGATTTTTCCGATGATGATATAACAGAAACAAAACCTGAAGATCAAGGTGACTAAAATCAATATTTTTCATGATATTATTGGTTAACTGTTAATGTTTTAGTGTCTCAACCTGTAACCCAACTTCCAGAGGCCAGTTTTCGAGAATTAGAAGACTATAATATTTGTGATGCTCCCCCTAGACCTAATGCATACATTCGATTCATTGAAAAAAGTACAGAAGAATTGGATGGTGAAGTAAGATTGGCTAATATTCAGTTGGATCATAAATCACACTAAAATGTTTCTATACAATCAATATGATTCAAGAGCAAGATTGGATAGTTTTATTGGTAAAGGTTTGTTTATAGAAGATCACCTAGTTTCCAAAATATTTCATGGGCCTTCAAAGTTGGGAAGAAGGTCATATCCCACCTTCCTTTTTTTCACCTAAAAATGATCGAAAACACAGTTTTATTAGTGAGTTACCAGATACACCTTTTTTATCATTTTTTACTGTTTCTCAATACAAAACTCTGAAAAAACTTCTCAATACTATTTTGAGATTATATAAAAAAATAACGCTCATCGCGATATAACCTCCAAATCGTATGGAGAAAGTTTTCCCCAAGGTTTATATTGTAAAATGAAAAAGGTGATTAAGAAGGTTCAATGATGTGTACCTGGCACCTGGTGAATAAAACTGTGTGTTAACAATCATTTTTTGGTGCAGAGGGAAGTGGAATATGTCATTTTTCAGAACTGTAAAGGGTCATAGCTTTGGTATAGAGGGAGAGCTACGCGTTTTGACTTTCAATTTGTGTGCACCAGTTCAAAATACATATGTTGCTTCTAATTTTTTTAGAAACTAGGTGATGTAGTATAGAAGAATCTTTACCAAACTTTATTCCATCATAATCTATGAAAAGACTCCTAAGTAATCAATTACAAATCCATTTTTTGTTGAAATTTTGACAGCCTGTTTCACGAAAACAGCAAGTTTTGACAACTGAACATGATTTTTTTCCATGAAAAACAAGTCGAAATTATCAATAAAAAACACTGTATATGATACTGGGTGCCATCTTTGGATGTTTTCAGCTATATCAAATCATAAGGTCACTACTAGTAAATATTTGATCATAAACTAAGTTCCAAACCATACTTTTTCATCACATAATTTATTTGTGTACATTTATTCATTGTTTTTGCATTTAATAGAGAAACAAAAAGTCAATCTAGACAGGTTTTATCTTAGTGCATTGAAAAGTAATTTGGAGTTGTGTTTTTTATGAGACACAATTTAATTTTTTCGATGTGTATGGGGGTTAGGGTATGCTCAAATCCAAGTTTTTGGGGTCGCAACCGTCGTTCTTCGACCGCCATCTTGGAAAGAGGGATGCAAATGGTTTTCGCGTTTTATCTTCCAAGCTATTTATCCTACAGAAAATTTATGGTGGCATTTTTTGTTGGAAATTAAATTCTCTACAACTTTGTTTCTGATATTTTCTATCGTAAAATCGAAAATAACAATGTTATCAACGAAAATAATAGTTGAAAATTTTTTAACAAATTTTCTTATTGAGAAAATAATTTTTTAAGTCCCTTTATGACAAAATGACACTCATTAGAGTTTTACAACGTTCCGAAGCTGACAGCATTCTCGAATACTCCTTAGGATACATATGTGTGCAAATGGTTTTCACGCATTATCTATTCATCCCACAGAAAATTTATGGAAATAGTTTTTGTTGCAAATTAAATTGAGAAAAAACGAATGGTTGATTGTTATTTTCATGCTATAAAAAATTATTCAATTCTTGACTAGTGATAAATTTCTACATGATTGTCTTTGTAAATCAAACCCAGAGTATCATGCAGAAATTTGTTCGCTACCAATAAAATTTTGACAGTCATCCCACTTTTTATCCTTGAGACGGTTTGCCTTATATATAAACATAAATCGAAGTTCAACTTTGTCTCTACTCCATATGCTACTCGTAATAGCATTCATACCTTTAGACTTCCTATCCCGACATCGAATTCAATTAGAGACTCTATATACTATAATGGTGGTAAATTGTTCAATCATTTAACATTAGAAATAATATCTGCAAATCTGAGCAACATCCATTTCAAAAAGGCGGTAAAACACCTACTTGTTGACAGACCCTATTATAGTTTGAAGGAATATCTTAGTGAATCTTTTTAAGAATAATTTTTATTAATTTATTATTTTTGACTGTTATTTTACATTATAGTGTTTTATATATACATTTTTAATACTATTTTATATCTACATTTGTATTTCTTGGACTTTATCAATAAGATGCAAATCTTCAGACAATGAAATATATTTTGATTTGATTTGATGATTGCTTTTTCAGGTCGAGTATGATGTGGATGAAGAAGATACAGCTTGGCTATCTATAATGAACGAGAGAAGAGAATCTGCAGGCTTAGCACCTGTTTCTGTTGATTCCTTGGAACTACTTATGGATCGTCTAGAAAAAGAATCCTATTTTCAGGTGGGTCAGAAAATGTTAGGAATTGTTTCGTTCTGCAAAAGCAGATTTTATTGCTAGTGGTGCAAGTAAATGATATTTCCTTAGAGTTGTTAGTGTTCTACGTAAATGATTGAAAACACATTGTTTATTTGCGATAGTTCATAAATCATACTTTTCTCCTGATTTCTTTGGCAATAATTCTGATGAAGCAGTATTCACCGCTTCAACCAGCTCTGGAAAAGTCCCAGGAATGGAAATTTCATCATCACTTAGCGTTTTACTTTCGAGTACACCAGCTATTGAATTTATTAACGTCAAGTTTAATTCAACCTTAATATGTTTCCACAGTAACCAAAGTAATTTTATTACAAATTTCAAAGCACCATCCATTTGTCAATAAAATTATTTGCGATTTTTTCAGAACTAATTGATATCTGTAGAATTTTATACGATTTGCGGAAAAATAGTATATTTACCTTGTCAGCCAGGAATGTTAGGCTTTTTGTACCTCGTAAACAATGTACTATTGATTTCAGGCGTCAGTGAATGGACATTCTGGATCGGTGGTTGACGATGATGCTGTTTGTTGCATTTGCATGGATGGCGAATGTCAAAATACCAACGTTATTCTTTTTTGTGATATGTGTAACTTGGCTGTTCACCAGGATTGCTATGGTGTACCTTACATACCTGAAGGACAATGGCTATGTAGAAGGTATGATAAAATATTTATGTTATCAAAATTTTGGTGTACCCAGATTTTGTGTATGCATTTTTACAAAAATAAAAAAATAATCGTCTGTCTACCATTTAAATTGAAAATCATTGTTGGGTTGTATAAAATGTCATATAGAAGATCGCAGTTTGTTAGTTGATTGCAATAGAATTACATCACATCCTCATGATGTGAAACTGGGTATACCTCAATGTTCTGTCATAGGTCCCTTACTTCTCTTAAATTTTATTTATGACTTGCTTGAACACTATTTTTTCTACGTTCATGTGAAAACTGACACTTATTGAACACTGATTGATGAATGACATTTTCTGAACTGAAATTCATTTTTTGGGTTTTCTCCCATGGAATTTAAATAGAGAAAACTTTATATTCTTATGATTCTAATTTTAGGGCATTGCCATTATATATAAGTCCAATACTATAAAAAGCAAAATTTACTGACTAATTTGTCAGTTGCGTATCATATTTTTTATGAACTTGGAGATCAAATTAAAAAAAGGAAATAAAAGAATGTTTTTCCTTGGCGACGTTTCAGAAACCTCCTTTCTCAAGATTTTTTGAAATTTTTTAATGAGATTAGAATGTTCGGTAAGTAGTGTCAAAATGGGAAGAGAAATAAATCTCTGTAATTGGGAACTTGCGCGACGACAGCGCCATCCACTTCTACCAACAACCGCGAATTCTCGAGAGAAACCTTGAAAACACTTTCATTCTTTCAATAATATTGGGCTAAAATGTTGTACATTCGAATGTAACTACCTTCAAATTGCTCTAAATATACTAAGGAATTGTGTTCATTGCATTAGACAAAGTTAGGTTAACTTGGTTGACAACTACTAACCTAGGTTAGGAAAGTTGGAATAGAATGTTTTTTCGTCCCTGCTACGTCTCATCAAAGATCAATACATGCAGCACAAAATGCTACCTAACATGACATTATCCACCCCGAACTGAAAAATTGACATTGAAGTGTATGGCTATGGTATACTGTGCTTTCGGTTGCTTAACACGCCTTCAAAATAAATCTTCACTCATTTAGTGTGTGAAACATGCAGTAAAACGCAATACTTCATTTAATTCTTCATGAGGCTTGTTTCTTATATCAACCAAACAATCCGAGCAAATCCAAATAACTGCATCATCTTCCAAACATGTCTTATGGCTTTAGTCCAATATTCCATTTGAAATTCTTGTTAAATGGAATAACACAGAGTAAGATGGCTATATACTGGTGCTTTCAGTGTTGCGATATTGTTTCAGACAAACCTGTAGACAGGATGTAGTTGTTCAAAGTGACGCTTGAAGGGTGCGCTTGTAGTTGAAATTTCTAAAAACTTTCGATATCACTTGATCCATGCAACACGTTGTTGCCAATACAGATTACTTTTGGTTAGAACAGAGAATAGAACGCGAGATCAATCTGACGTTTGATGAAAGATATTTTCAGTTCAACCCGGAAGATTATAAAAAATAATAATGATTTCACTCACTAGAAAAAATGGCATTTTCTCACTTCACATTCCATAAAATTTGATCACAATTCTCACTCCTATTCGCTCACACGCATTAACGTGAATAATATTCGGCTGAATTGTAATAATACTTCTAAACCGAGCTTTCGAATTGAGATCACAATATTATATTGCTCAAATGAAAATATCAACAATCAACTAATTTTTGCAGAACATAGACCAGAATTCGCAACGACATAGCCACTTGGCAACACAGGACGTGCACTTGACTGTCATCTCAACTGCGAGAGTGACGATACCAAGTGAATTTTTTGAGTTATTACTACGGTCTACGTCATCAATTCTTGATCGAGTAGGCCAGATCGGTCATCTGATTTGCTGACAATCTTTTATATGGAGTGAAAACACAGAGAAATGTCACAAAAACGTCAGTAAGGTCATAACCTCACGGCTCACGATACATATATGGCCGTATAATAATAACGATTTATTTCCCAAGAAACATATACATGTTGATTGTAGGAAAAATTAAACTGATGCCATACAAAGAAAGTAGAATAGAATACAAAAAGTGACAGTCCCCCAAAAATGCTTGATTTGTCCGCATCGCGCGCTGCAGTCGATAGGACTAAACTGCAGTAACGTTAGTTACAAATATAAGTAGCATAAAAACATGGAAAGTTCAATTTCTCACTTTAAATTATTGTAATAATATTGATATCATTTCTTTCAGGTGTTTACAATCTCCCAGCAGAGCTGTAGATTGTGTATTGTGTCCCAACAAAGGAGGGGCTTTCAAACAAACGGACCGAGGTACATGGGCGCACGTTGTGTGCGCCCTGTGGATTCCCGAAGTTCGGTTTGCCAATACCGTTTTCTTGGAACCAATCGGTACGTGTTTATTCTACACTGCGCATATAAAGGTTGGAATAAATTCATTTTTAATATGTGCATCAATTAGTTTTTGGTAATTTTTACCACTCTTTATCTATTTTGAACCTATATGATAATTGGCCTGAACTTAGCATTCAAGAGGAATTCGAAAAAGCTTATTATCTACAGGGAGTGCCATTTAAAAAAAATTGTCATATTTCACTCTATATGGTAAAAATATTATCGAAAATTTCACACCTTCAGTTTTCGACCAATGAAATGGGTATTTTGTTTCGCGTTACCATGACAACTCAGGTATTTATCGGAATTTTTTTCCCGCATGGGTAACTTACAGCGAATTATAGTTGAGCAGCAGTTGAAAAAATGAAACGTTAAATTCGGCACTAGAGCAATTTAGCAAGACTAATTCAATTACAATATTAATCCTCATCTTCATTAACGGGCCACTGACACTTCTCTATCACTATTATTATGTTTGTAAAAAGGATATGTATTCTTTGTTGCTTTAAGTACGGATCTTGCGAGACTTTGTTGTTTCATTGTTTTACTGGTTACTGGCCTTACAGGGGGATGACATATAGCGGTGATCCTTATTTTTCTCATAATTTCGAATCGGGTGAACCTGAAATATATGAAGATTTTGGTTAGATTTACTGTAGGTGGAATCGGGATCACTATAATTTTTTTGAGTGCTCATTGTTGAACTAAGAGACTTACCAGATGTCCAAGTCTTCATTGTGATTAAATTTGATCGAATATTTCCCTCATATATAAAATGTCCCATAAGAGCAATGCAATTATCGAAAACTTACAGCGGTAATTGGATTGTATCAAGTCACCATAACAACACATTTGAAACCGTATCGCTAGACGTCAGTAAACACTACAAATAAATGTCAGATAGACTTCAAAAATAGAAAAACATTTCGCGTTTTGGTGAGTACTCCATACAATCTATAGAGGAAAGTATAAATTAACAAAAAATAACATTTCCTTGAGAATTTCTTTATTCGTGGAATATTCCAATGAATTACATTCGTGCATAAAAATGACCAGATAATTTTGCATTCAAGCGTGATATCTTATACAAATTGCATTCGGTTATTTTCATATTTTGTAAAAGAACCGTCGTCCTTCGGACTCGGGCACTTTCGCCAAAATATGAAAATAAACTCTTGCAATTTTTAGATATCACGCTTTCTTGCAAATTTATCGGTAATTTTTATACACTCGTGCAATTATAACCGATAAGAATTGGAAATATCATTTGAAGGGATGGATACTACGGGTAGATGACACTAGTAATTTTGTTTCCAAGTCATGTCTTTTATTTTGTTTTTCTTAAGGACGTCGTAGCGTGAATCACATATTTTCTTGATAACTTATGAAACTTTTCTTAGAGATCAATTACCCTAACACCAAACTGATATTTTTTGCACTCAACGCGCGTTTCGCTAACAAGGTTACCATTTTCAGGAGAAGAAAATTGATACTAAATCTAAAGCAAGGGTTAGTTGTTTATACACCTAAAGTTTTTTGGTCCGATATGGATTTTGTTTATTACTGTTAATTATTCATTGGTCCATCATCTGTTATTATTGATTATTCTGATTACTTTCTCAACAATCAGAATAATCAATAATAACAGATGACGGACAAATGAATTTGGCAGGTAGTCACTGCACTAGTTCATTATCGATAAATTAATTGGAATAATTAACAGTAATAAACAAAGTCCATATCGGACCAAAAAACATTATATAAAAAATCTTACAAATTACAACATCTTCTTGGTAACCCAAAAGATAAATTAGAAAACTCAGAGAAGTCGGGAATTTACGAAATCAGTTGTCAAGATTGCAATAATAAATACATTGCATGGCCAGAGCCGACGAGCTATTGAAACCCGTTTCAAACAGCATTTTGCACACATGTAATACGTAAGGGTAGAAAAATGCAGTGTCGCCCAACACGCTCTAGACAATGACCACAAAATTGGTGAAAGCAATCTTAAACTGATCAAGCATATGCATGACACAAGACTACTCGATGCATGTGAGAGTCTAGAAATAGCAAAATGTAAAAACAGCATGAATGGTGACAAGGGATCTATCCCTTTCAGCCCGCTTTTCAATTTATTGTTGAGAAAGTAATAAGAATAATCAATAATAACAGATGACGGACCTTGCAGGTAGTGACTGCACTAGTTCATTTTCGAGAAATTGATTAGAATAATTAACAATAATAAACAAAGTCTATTTCGGACTAAAAAACTTTATGTGTATAAACAACTAGCCCTTGCTTTAAATCTAGTATCAATTTTCTTCTCCTGAAGATGCTAACCTTATTAGCGAAACGCGCGTCGAGTGCAAAAAATACCAGTTTGGTGTTAGGGTAATTGATCTCTGAGAAAAGTTTCAACTTTAACACCAAAGGTTCCAGTCTCAACGTTTATTTTATATATAACTTATACATAACGTTGAAAGATGGCAGTGAATTCAGAAACAGAAGTGGAATTTTTGGTCAATGTCGTAGATAATTCATGTTTTGGAGATTATTTTGATGCTTAAACTTTCATTTTCTTCATAAACTTCTATCGTCAACTCTATTTTGAAGCTTCATTATTTTTCTCTCAACATTTCACAGTCAAACTGCCAGACAGAACTCTGCACCTATTTTAAACTTTGTCGTGCATTGTCAAGTAACCGGAAATATCGACATTATACTGTAGATGGCGTAACAAAAACGCTTCAAATCCATTTTACACAAGCATTGACTATATTTTTATAAACAATGGTTAGAGGTGCATCTTTTTTCGTCTTTGTCGTCCATGTTTATTGAAATATTTCACAAGAATACCGGGAGGTGGCAGACGGCCTTGCACTTTTACCAACGTTCGCAATCTAAATATATAATAATAATAACGATTTATTTCCCAAGAAACATATACATACTTATTGTAGGGAAAATTAAACTGATCCATACAGTAAAAGTAGAATATAAATAGAATACAAAAAATGAGTAATTAAATCAGATCTTTATATGGCAATAAATAGAAGAAAAATTATGATAATAAATGTTTTTTTTAATCAATTTTGAAATGAAATTTTTCATATTTCTTCAATGAATTCAGTAGACCATTGTATAGTTTTATTCTGTTGTGGTAAACAGATTGCTGTCCTAAATATGTGTTTTAATTTCCATCAATGCCAAATTTTCTGAAAACTTTGTTGAGTGATTGTGTTGATCACTATTCATTTTGAACATCAAATTGGAATGCTTGAATTTATTTTTGACCAGGTGAAGAAATGTACAAATTTTAAACGTGTATAATGAAGAAATATCTAAAAGTTTTCTTTGTATAAATTAGCTGTTGGCTCTTTTCGAACAAGTTTGTATATACACTTTATAATTTTAATCTGTTTTCAATGGGTTCATTACGGTTTTTGGAGCTGCCCCCCAAATCAAAATCAAGTATTGAATTTTGGAATATTTTAAAGAAAAATAAATTGATTTCAGACATAATAAAGGTAACATATTTCGAATTTTAAAAATAATATCAATAACTGGTATTATATGAGAATCTAGCTCATATTTCTATGCAACTAAAGTCGATACAATGAATAACTTCGGTAGTTTTCTCGACCGAATCGATTCATTTTATTACATCTCATACAATAAACTGAAATAAATGTGACAGAACCAGGCATTTTCTATTCAATTGTCAAATCTGTAATGCAAAGCCTATCTCGACGTACTTTGAAGAGCTAAAAAATGAATTTCAAATAATTCGTTGAAATTGAATATGGTGTGAGATTTTCTTGTTCAGGAAAATTAAAAAAAAATCAAAATATTTATAATCTCGAAAAAATTTCCATCCCTAGTGGTATTACAAGTAATAATACGGTGAAATGAATTTAAAAACCGAATATGATGCGTTTGTCTAAAAACTTATTTATTTCAACCTGTACATGTGCACCCTATAATCAACAAGTCGACTTCTTGATGATCGTTCTTGCTTTCCAGATTCCATAGAGACGATTCCTGCAGCCCGATGGAGACTCACGTGCTACGTTTGCAAACAGAGAGGCGTCGGCGCGTGCATACAGTGCCACAAGAGCAGCTGCTATTCCGCTTTCCACGTGACGTGCGCCCAACAAGCCGGCTTGTACATGAACATGGACACCGTCAAAGGGGGAGGAGATTCGCAGCCCGTTTTGGTGCAGAAAATCGCCTATTGCGATACCCACGCCCCTGCGGACAGTGGTAACGATCGATTTAGCGAAATAGTGTTGTTGATAGTCCCTCAATGAATGTAGGTGTTCCATAGGGTTCAGTTCTGGGGCCCACCTTGTTTCTGCTTCGCATCAATGATTTTTGAGAAAATATTATGCATAGTTTTGCGGACGACAGTACTATTCATACTAGTTTGTCTTCCAGAGTCCTTATATCAGCATGATGAATAAAAATACAGAGTATTAGCGTCAATAGTATTAACGATGACTTGGCAAAAATAATAGAATGGGGTAACATCAACTTGGTGGAATTTAATGCTGAGAAATCTAGCAGATCTATCTTTATGCAATATTCAGAAGTCAGGAGTAACTATTCTTGCAAAGTCAATTATCTCGATGCTAGGAATTACGATCAGTGATAATCTCTCATGGGAAAACCACTTGAGATCGATCGCTAAAGGTGCTTTCCAGAAACTTGGATTTCTATTTCGTGCGAAGAAATACTTCACTTCTCGTCACATTCCAAAGACCTACAAGGCCTGTCTTGGAATATGGTTCTCATGTGCGGAGTTCGGCACCAAAACATTCATTGTGGATTCTCAATTCTATTCAGAGAAAGGCAATCCGTCTTATTGGTGATTCTTCGTTCACTGACTCGCTCACTTCATTGGAACATCGTAGAAAGGTCGGAGACTTGTTACTCTTCTATAGATATTTTCACGGTCGATGTTCTTCTGAATTGTTATCAATCGTTCCACCCTTGGCAATATCTACACGGATGACTCGACGAGAACAGAATTCCCACCCCTTTGCTGTGAATTTGGAGACCTGTCGAACCTCTTTTGATCAGGGATCTTTTTTCAATGGAACAGCTGAGCTTTGGAAATCCTTGCCGAAAGAGGTCTTTCCTGAGGCTTACAAACTTCAAAAATTCAAAGTGAATGTTAGTTCGTATCTCCTGTCCCTTGATTCACGCGGTGTTCTTGTAACATCACACGGCTTCCCTTTCGTGTGGGTCTGTATATAAAAAAAAATTGCAAAAACTCCATTGTGTTAACTTGCACTTGAAAAATTGTTAGCCAAATCTCTCGGCATTGGGCCTTCTCGATTTCAAAGTGAAGCGAACTACTTCGAAAGGGTGCCAACAGAGGCGCATGTCCTAAATGTTTCTGGCTCGTAACGTCACATTTTCCTCCGCACGTCCGATGACAACTGAGATTGTTAGGGTTATATTAGAGATTATGCTCATAGTGATGGTCACGTCATCAGTATTTAATAATTTTTTTCATCAATTGAATCGGCGAAAGATTATTTCTTATGCTTGGTTCATGACCAACTTTTGACTTTATCTTTTGATTTTTTTGAATAAATTTTCACAATTCTAATCAATGGAAGCGTTCATACACGACACTTTTATTTTAACGTTTTGTCTACAAACGCGTCACCAACTTATGAATGAATGAACAATGTTTATTTCCCAAGAAGTTTATAAAAGAGAAAAAGAGAAACGAATGAATAATAATGAATCGGATACATTGAAATTGAGAAAAAATAAAATAAAAACTTTCAGAAAAAATGATAATAAGGTAAGATAATAAAATCAGACTCGTCACAGAAAAAAAAATAATTATAATGATTTTGTGATTCATCTATCCCAATAAATGTTTTTTCAAAGTTAACTTTGAAATTGAATTTTCCAAATTTTTTGACTGCATCAGGTAATCCATTGTATACACTATTTCTGTCTTATAAATTGATTGTTGTCCTATGTTTGATCTGAATGTCCTTGTTGATAAATTATTTGAACATCTGAGTAAATGATCACGTTGGTTACTATTAATTTCAAAGATGAGATTAGAATGTTTGAATTTATTTTTGACCAAATGAATGAACATGCAGAGTTTTAGTGTGTGTATTGAAGATATATCTGAGAGGTGATTGGGTTTGTATAATTTTTTTTTGTCGAGTTTTCTATAATCAAATTTATATATACATTTAATCAATTTATCACTCATCAAGGTTTTTGTTGCTGATTCCCAAACCGAAATTATGTATTGAACTCTAGAATATACCAGAAAAAATTTAAATTTCAAATATTTTAGAGGCAGAAAATTTCGCAATTAGAAAAATACGCCGATAATTGGGGAGATCTATTTTCTCAGAATTTCCAAATGTTTAGCCAATGTCAAATTTTCACCTATGTATATGTCCAGAAATCTCACAACAGAAGAATATTTGATGATTTTATCATCTATTTTGAAGAGATGTTCCGATTTTAATAAATTTAATATTTAGAAATAAACATAAGTGAAGATTCCTCGAAATTCAATGATAGTTTGTGACTTATCAGGCAAGATTATATTTTTCGAAGATCTTTCAACAAATCAACTTTAATTTCTCTCAGTAGAATGAAACTGTATCGTCCTGCTGGAATTTTAACCAACCTTTTCAACTTTCGATCGAGCGATATCGAAGGTTCATCAAATCGCATCCCCTTTCATCTTTTTCCCAATTTCCAGGAGATTCCAAGAAAGACGAATCGAGGAAGAAGATGATCCAGGCCCGGAAGATGCTGGCGAAAAAGCGAACGACGGCTCCCATCATCCTGATTCCCACCATTCCTCCCGAACGTATTCAAGAGATCGGTTCGTTGGTAACCATCGCGAAGAAATCCCAGTTCATCCAGCGGCTCATAGCCTACTGGACGCTGAAGCGCCAATTCAGAAACGGAGTTCCTTTGCTACGTAGGCTGCAGAGCGCACAAGGAGGTAATGATAGTAGTAATATTTGTTTGCCCACAGGATATAATATTGTGAAAGCTCGTACAAAATTAAAGGTGGTTAACTTTCACTTCAACTTGATAATTTTCACTATTCTATGCAGCACTTTGTTTAGAAACTAGGCATTAATTTTGAATGTGGTTGGGCAAAAGGGGGAAGTTTTTATAATCAACTCATGTCATTTGTGGTTCTTAGATTTCTAGTTTTGAAACATTATTATTTTTGCGGAGAGAAGGTAAATTTGAGAAAGCGATTCAATATATTTGATGCACTGACTTGAAGAAGGAGAAGCCAAAAATCACTTCTTCCTAATTTTTGGTATATGTACTGTTGGCGACATATTCAATATTGCCACAATTCACGTAGTGTTTACCAATTGATAATTGTGATTTAAAAGTTACTGTTTTGTGGTTTGCTGGATACTCCAGATTCAATCTCGCGATCAAAAAATGTGTTGCCACGTTTTGGACTATTTCGGTAGATACAAGATACATGAACACATATGAAAGAATATAGTCCAGTAACTGAAGATCCGAAACTAGGGGAAGCTGTGAACAAGTCTATGCGTTCTTCACTTTTGGCTCAATTTGTAGGTCGTCACAGATGTTTTCAAAGGACCCAAAACTTAACACGATTGCGTTCATGGCAATGGCCGAAAATGGCCCCCCAAACCGAGAAAAATGGGTTTCCCGCCAATATCTGGCTAAATATACGAATTAGAGAATTTTCGTTCATATAAAAATTAAAGATCGTCTCATTATCTACAAAAATGACCCTTATCATTTTTTCCGAAAACTCAACAGTTTTCGAGATAAAGGGATTCAAAACTCTTCTCATTTCAGCTGCCGCTTTCTCTATAGGAATTCTGTTGTCTATGCATTCGCTTGGAGGCGGGCGGACGAATTGTTTTATAACTCAGGCAAAAACTGACATTTTTCAATGATTCAAAGTTCAAGATAATGAGGAAACCCGTAGCTATCATTCCATGTATTTCGGAGTTTTTTCTTATTTGGCGAAAAGATTTAATCAGCTGTGAAAGTTTTTTTCCGCACCATTTCGACACTGTTTCATTAATTTGTTTACATTTTTATCAAAAATAGTCTTTTATCGGAAATTTTTCTTTATAATGGGTCCTTGGGGGATCTTGAATGATCTCTGAATTTTTTTTTGTACTTTTCCCGCGTTCTAATAAATGATCCATTTGTTTATTTACATTTTTCATGCGATTTCGGAGTTATGTAGAATCTGCGGAACAACCGCGAATTAAAAAATTATTAGCCATGAAAAATATATATGTATTCGGAAATTAGAGCATCTTGGCTTCAAAGCGATGTGCATGGCAAGTCGATAAAATGGCTAATAATTTTTTAATTCGCGATTGTTCCGCAGATTCTACATAACTCCGAAATCGCATGAAAAATATAAATAAACAAATGGATCATTTATTAGAACGCGGGAAAAGTACGAAAAAAATTCAGAGATCATTCAAGACCCCCCAAGGACCCATTATAAAGAAAAATTTCCGATAAAAGACTATTTTTGATAAAAATGTAAACAAATTAATGAAACAGTGTCGAAATGGTGCGGAAAAAAACTTTCACAGCTTATTACATCTTTTTGCCAAATAAGAAAAAACTCCGAAATACATGGAATGATAGCTACGGGTTTCCTCATTATCTTGAACTTTGAATCATTGAAAAATGTCAGTTTTTGCCTGAGTTATAAAACAATTCGTCCGCCCGCCTCCAAGCGAATGCATAGACAACATAATTCCTATAGAGAAAGCGGCAGCTGAAATGAGAAGAGTTTTGAATCCCTTTATCTCGAAAACTGTTGAGTTTTCGGAAAAAATGATAAGGGTCATTTTTGTAGATAATGAGACGATCTTTAATTTTTGTATGAACGAAAACTCTCTAATTCGTATATTTAGCCAGATATTGGCGGGAAACCCATTTTACTGGGTTTGGGGGGCCATTTTCGGCCATTGTCATGAAGCAATCGTGTTAAGTTTTGGGTCCTTTGAAAACATCTGTGACGACCTACAAATTGAGCCACAAGTGAAGAACTCATAGACTTATTCACAGGTTCGTCCCTTCATTTACTGGACTAATATGGAACAGACAATTTTTGCATTTTTCTGAATATCTTTCCGCATCTTTGCTTCAGTTCCCAGTTGGTGTATCATTTATGTACATAAAATATAAAACGATGCCTAAATTACTTCGACGTCTTCATAACATTATATATCGAATCACCATACACCAGGGTTTCCTAGGCAACTTACTTTTCAGATAATAGGTGCAAATTATTTTTATTTGCATCAAGGAAAAAATGCAAAAAACGCTATAACCATCACGAACGCTACAATCTCAGACAATATAATCGACGACAAAGGCTTGTTCGATCGGTAAAATGTACTAACCGTTCTTGATACAAATATAATTGTTTTAGTCGCATCATTCCATCTTTGCACTTTGTAGAGACGAAATTGTTTGCCATATATACCAGTGAATGATTTTACATTGAAATTATTCCATAAGTAATGTTAATGCTTTTAGAATCTCCCATACTGTCAGAGTACATCTGTCACTTTATCAGAATAACAGATGAGTGTAATGAAGAACTAGTTTTTCCACCAGATATGGTTCAATAAAGTCTGATAACAATCATTTTCATTTCGTACGAGCTTCACTTCATTTAGGATATTATGATTCCAAGTGTCGCAAATCCTTCTATTTCCCTCTAGGTCTCAAGGATTCGAACACCAGCAACGTCGATACCATCGAACTGTGTCGGCAGCTGAAATACTGGCAGTGCCTGCGGCAGGACTTGGAGAGAGCCAGGCTGCTTTGTGAGCTCGTGAGAAAACGGGAGAAGATCAAGTTGGAATACACTAGGGTGTCGGAGAAGTGTCTCAGGATAAAACTGAAGCCACTAGAGGCTAGTTTGGGAAAGGTGCTGGATTTGATACAGGCCAAAGACACCAACGAGATATTTAGCGAGCCGGTCGACCTTGAAGAGGTGAGATGAGTAGAATTTAAAAAAATAGTCATATTTGATCAATCAGAACTCAAATATTCTATAATTCTGACCATTGATTTCTCAGGATGAGTCTCTGACAGAACACCGGGTGTAACAAATGCAATTTACAATCTATTATTATTATCAATAATTAAAAATAATGTGTCTTCATTTTTTCAAATTTTTAAACGAAAAAACACGAAGAATACAAATTATTAATTTGACATAATTCACCAGTAAACATTCGGCCCTGAAATTAATTTCAAATTCGAGTATTCATAACTATAATACAAGACAGTTGAATTTTTTCGATTTAAATAAGATCGGAAACAATTTTAGTAGAAAATCTTTGCTTTACTCAGGAGTTCCTATTTATAAAAAAAAAATTCTCAAGGCAGTGATAATGAAATAGATTTTCTTTCTATATGAATTTCTTTTTTCGTTACTTTGAGGTTTTGATCTAACGGTTTTGTTTCTTTCGTGTTTTCCTATATGTATATCCCTGTATAAGCATTAGCTTCTTGGGAGCAGTTACTGAATAAACAATAATATAGATAATTGACCAATAGCTGAAGTTCTCATTCATAAATATTTGGGTATATCAATTGGCACAACAAAATTATATTTCGAGAATCATATCAATAAATTAAAAAAATCCATTGTTTCATTTCTGCGGGCTATTGGAAGAATTCATATTTTGAATCAAAACGTTCAGATTCTAATATATAATGCCTTCATAGTTTCTCATTTACAGTTTGGTCTTCATGCTCGATAATACAAAAATATATAAAACTGAATTACTTGATGAAAATCCATATTGAACAAATAATATACAGTTGCCTGTAAGATCTTCACATATTAGGGTTTACTAAACCGCGACACGTGTTTCGCTATACAATAGCTTCCTCAAGCAGGAACTTTGAACTAATCCTAACATTGTAACATTTCGAATTTATACAACCTTATATCCGTCGGTCAATAAGAATATAGTCCGACAACTAATTAATAATATTAATGGTCCGACGTCATATCCTTTTAGTATAATTTCCTGGAAAGAACATGTTCAACAGAGGCGAATTATTAACTCCGTCTGATCATTTATTAGGAACTGTGAATGTTTACACTCAATTTTCAAACCCTCCAAGAGATTGAGTTTCAAACCTTTCCCTTGGAAATGAAGGATTTCAAATTCGTGGTTGAACTCATGTCCCTCTGTAATGAGGTGAGATGCATACGTAGAATTTGTCCTGCCATTTTGGAAACTACTCCTGTGTTCTTTTACGCGCGTATCAAATGTTCTTCCCGTTTGACCGACATATACCACACAATAATTTATAAACTCCTGATCTATCTGATACTGAACTTCTATCTTTGTTGTGTTTGATATAAGAGCTCAAATAATCTTTTGTTTTCTGCTGTTCCTGCTCATGTAAGCTATTTTATAGCGAAACACGTGTCGCGGTTTAGTAAACCCCAATATATGAATATCTTACAGGCAACTGTATATTATTTGTTTAAAAAATATAATATATCGCTAAATGAACAAAGCAATAGAAGTTATAATCGGAAAACCGTAGGATACTTCTGCAAATTTATATACAATTACAACAATATGACTTTGAATCGTCTAAATGATTATGAAAAATCCAAGTATATATAAATTAACAAGAAATCTTCAGAAATGTAATATAAAATTGTCAAAAAATCTGCTTTACATGGCCACAATACATTCCCAATAAGGTTAAAAAACCTATTTCATCATCATCAGTAACTTTCAATAAACTACCAGGAAAAATAAAATAATTCAAATCCAGTCAAATTTTGCAAAAAGAACTGAACAAATATTAGCATACATAACGGTGTTCACCTAATTATCAAGTGAATATTGTTTTTCAATTTATTGTTATAGTACATAATTTTACGATGTAATTTTTTGACTAATATCAAAACCCTGTTCTGCCTGGAAGATGTATATTGGATGAATAAAATGAATACATAATATTCATCAAAAACCCTTCATATCATTTTTGGCTTTTTCATCTTCAAGTCATATGGGTATAGAGAGGCAGTTGAATAAGTTTGTTAATTTTATTAGTCCATTTCAGCCTTCAACTTAATTCACCACTGAGATAGAGTAGAAACACTATAAATTTCCTAGACGCGACCATCGCTAAACTGAATGATAAATATAATTTCGCAATTTTCTATAAACTATCTTATAAGGACATAGTTAACACATAATTCATCAACATATCCATAGTACAACAAAAAAGCTGCCTTCAATAGTATGCTTCACAGTGTATTGAATATTCTTAACGACTTCCAAAAAGAAACGTACATCTTTTAAACGGATATTTTGAGTTGATTCAATAAAAACTTGAGCCTCGAAAACTTGTGTTTCTCGTCCAAAACTTCATATTGGCCAAACAGTGAGATCTTCCACCCAAAGAATAAAGGAGCATAAAAGTAGTGTTTTGAATGAAAAGACCAATTCAACCTTTGAAAATCGTCGTGTGACAGAATGATAGGAGGTCTATCATGAATTGCATTTGGAGAAGAAAGTTCTCAATCAATCTCTTGGAATCACAGATTCGGATTCTTCGTTCATCATGTTATCAGTGATTTCCATCAAGTTTAGGCCGATTTCAGCAGTCATATCATTGCATTATTATGATCTACCACAGATTATGATTGTTGCAGGTTCCAGACTACACAACAGTCGTCACAGAGCCCATGGACCTCAGTACAATGAAAAAGAAACTCGACGAAGGGCATTACCCGGATTTGGTGTCGATGGAAAAAGACTTTGACCTGATGATAGCCAATTGTTTAGCGTATAACAATAGAGACACGGTATTCTACAGGTATGACGTTCGAATTTCTTATTTTTCAAATGATATCCCATCGTTTCTTCCAGGGCTGCCATCAAAATGCGTGATCAGTGCGGCGTCATCTTTCGACAGGCCAAAAAAGAACTCGAAGCTGCAGGGTTATTGAATAACAATAAAGAATCCGGCAAACAAAATTCTAGTTCTGGACACGTAGAAGAATCCATGGCGTCCGATATTGACAAGGAATTGGAAAATTTACAGGTAAAAATTTGCAGTCTGCAATCATGTGTTAACCCAAATATGAGGTGTATGTTTACGATTCTGATTTGATTACAGTTTACTCTAATGGGGTGGAACACGGGCGCCATATTTGTTTGGGATGCCTTGGTGCAATTTACCTCAAATTTTGTTAGTCATTTCCAAATAAAGTAGAAAATCTAATTGCATACTTACTTACTCTGTATGTAGAAGATTGTATAGATTGATAGTTTTTTGTTATTGGAATATTTGAAAATTATTTACTCCAGCTTTTCTACAATATTTGATATCTGTTTGGAATACTGCATCAAAATCAGCAATGAAACCGTTAAAATCGTTACGAAACAAGATTACAATGTATTTGCAAATTGCCTTTGCGAGAATCAACAAACAAATTATATAAACCCAGAATTTTTTTAGAATTTGATTCATTATTCAAGTTAAAAATAAGTATTTTTCATTCATTCAACCAAAAATGGAACAAAGCATTCCAATTTCTTGTATATCTTCATTTCTATTAGCCATAAACATCTCACTAGACAACAGCATCATTTAAAACTATACAATTCAAAAGCAATATTAGAAAAAAATCGTTATACTATAATGGAATCAAAATTTACAACGGACTGCCTGAATATGATTCATTATCAAGTTAAAAATAAGTATTTTTCATTCATTCAACCAAAAATGGAACAAAACATTCGTATTTCTTGTATATCATCATTTATGTTAGCCATAAACATCTCACCAGACAACAGCATCTTTTGAAACTATACAATTCAAAAGCAATATTAGAAAAAAATCGTTATAATATAATGGAATCAAAATTTACAACGGTCTGCCTGAATATGATTCATTATCAAGTTAAAAATAAGTATTTTTCATTCATTCAACCAAAAATGGAACAAAACATTCGTATTTCTTGTATATCATCATTTATGTTAGCCATAAACATCTCACCAGACAACAGCATCTTTTGAAACTATACAACTCAAAAGCAATATTAGAAAAAAATCGTTTACTTCAATGGAATCGAAATTTACAACGGTCTACCTGAATATGATTCATTATTCAAGTTGAAAATAAGTATTTTTCATTTATTCAACCAAAAATGGAACAAAACATTCCAATTTCTTGTATATCATCATTTATGTTAGCCATAAACATCTCACTAGACAACAGCATCATTTAAAACTATACAATTCAAAAGCAATATTAGAAAAAAATCGTTTACTTCAATGGAATCGAAATTTACAATGGTCTACCTGAATACCTAAAAAATATCAATTATGTCGAAAAATTCGGAAGAGATTAAAAATTCTATATATCAATAAAACATAAGTAATCTGATTCAACTGTTTTTTTTTGTTTGTTAAATTGACATTTCTTCCTTATAGTTTTATAGAGTTTGTATCTAACAACTTTTTATGAGTTTTAATTCTCTATACAAATTTATAATTCTTGGTATTCATAAAATATATTATTATTGTAATTGGTAAAACTAGTTGATTACGCTATGATTATTATTTGCGTTGTATTCCAAAATAGCACAACGGGCCTAGTAAGGCTCAAGTACAGTCTATCCGTTAAAAAAATTCCCTCAGTCACAGTAACAGATGTTTCTGGCATTTTTTCCAGGGCAAAATCGGACCGGAAGTGATAACGAAACTCGAGGATCTCTTGATCAAAAGTCAAGCTTTGAAACACGGTTTGGCTCGTGCGAAAAGAGTGAAAATCGTGAGGAGCGAATTGAATCGGGTGAGGAAAAGTTTGGCGGCTCAAACGGATACTGATCAGACGTCGCAGTCTGACGTTGAAGTGGACGTGGAGAACGACAATACTGACGTTAAAAACAGCTCTACGACCTCTGGTGAGTGAAAAATTGAACAAAGTTGAAACTGTTGACATATTTCTACGTTTTTTAAGTCGATTCGTTGATAAATAACACCCGGTATAACGAAAACAAAACGACTTCAGTCAGTGAAAGACACGAACATAAATTATTTCCCCGAAATTCGCTCGGTAACACTGTCGCTTATCGCTCGGTAACACTGTCGCTTATGGCTCGGTAACACTGTCGCTTATGGCTCGGTAACACTGTCGATTATCGCTCGGTAACACTGTAGCTTATCGCTCGGTAACAGTGTAGCTTATCGCTAGGTAACACTGTAGCTTATCGCTCGATAACACTGTCGCTTATCGCTCGCTAACACTGTCGTTCATCGCTCGTTAACACTGTCGCTTATCGCTAGGGAACTGTTGGCTTCACTTTGAACTATAAAGACTGATTTGACTGTTCTGTTGTCACTCCTTATATAATACTTTCTTGTATGCTCGAAAATTGACGATGTTTTCTAAATAAGGTTGTGATTTATAAAGAATGATTCGGGGTCTACCAGAAACTTGAAGGCTGTTTTTCCAGGATTAATTAGAATGAGGAAAGTTCGTGAACAAGGTAGGTTTATTAATTCAATACACTGAATCTCGCAATACTGTTATTATTTGAATCATCACGTCTACTTTTTCTTCATAGTTTTTTGGGTTGAAAAAACTACCACATTCTCAAAAAATCAAAAATTGATACTGGAATCTCTGCATGTGAAGAAGGTTTGATTTCTAATCTACCCTGGAAAGTTGCTGCGTTCAGAAGAAAAATTCCTTCTGAATGAAACATCTCCAATTAGTCAGTAACTTCTCGTATAACGCAAATTTGCATATCTAAAAAATACCAGAACTAATCAATATTAATCAAAATACGGAATACATTTTTACTGCCGATGGAGATCACACAGTAAAATGGAATGACATTCAAATGATCACAAGGGCATTGTTTATAGAAATATAGTTAGTCAACCTCATGGATATATCATTTGAAGGGATGGATACTACAGCTAGATGGCACTAGTGATTTCGTTTCCAAGTCATGTCTTTTCTCACATTTTTCTTGCGGACGTCGTTGCTCAAATCTTGCATTACTTATACATGATACCAAAAGGTGGCAATCAATCCAGAAACAAACGTGAATTTTTTTGTCAATGTCGTAGATCATTCACTTATTGAATATTATTTTAATACCTGAACTTTTATTTTCTTCATCTGTCGTCAACTTTATTTTGAAGCTTCATTATATTTCTTCTAACATTTCACAGTCAAACTGACAGACAGAACTCTGCACCTATTTTTATCTTCATAGTAGGAAACTTTGTCGTGCATACAGAAATATCGACATTATAGTGTAGATTGCTTAACAAAAATGCTTCAAATTCTTCTTACACAAGCATTGACTAACTATATATCTCAAACAATGGTAAGGGAGAGCAATACAGGAAACTGAAATTGAAGGAATCTGCTTTTATCATGCTCTATGAGGAAAATTGCGTTTCATTGAATTCTTTGTGCTACAGGTCTACCCGGGGATGTAGCTCCAAAACTTCTGTGAATCTTCTTCACGAAGCATTTACGGACGCTCTTGACTTTTTTGAGACGTTTTTGACGCTGCCTTTCATCAAAATTGTCCCAAAAATGTTGAAAACGTCAAAATTGTTTCGAAAACGTAGGAAACGTCTCGAAAACGTCGAAAACATCTTAAAAACGTCAAAATAGTCCGTTAACGCTTCGTAAAAAGCGTTCACAAACGTTTCGAAGCCACACCCCCGGACACACCCCTAATCCAACCCTTCATATCGCTGAACTGGCAGTACCTTCTACTAAGTACCAATCTGAAAAAGATTTGTGAATCCTGTATTAGTCAAATTCAATAGTGAAAGCTGAACAAACCGAAACTGAATGGGTACACCTCAGTGCAGTTTTCATGCCAGAAATAATTCGTTACCGGTATGTTAGCCATATTGCATGGCATCCTTTTTCAGTCTACAGATCAATGCTCTTTCTCTTAGGACCAGAATCAGTATTTTATAAGGTCTATGGACTTTGTTACTGACATTTTCACACTATTAAATCCAAATCATTCATGAGTAATTACAATAAAGAATCAATAACAAATATTTATCAGACCCAAAATTTATGAGGACATTTTGAATTGTGTTAATTTATGAAAAAATGGAAACTATTTGAAAGAAGATCAAATCTTCGAGTTTGGATCTGAAAGGCCTCAGATTGAGTCTTGAGATCTTGTGGAATTTTGAATAAAATAGTTATTTTTGTATTAAGTGCGTAAAATGAATGTTTTTCAAATGGCGCATGAGATCAATTATTATTCTAATATTTCAAATTGTTTTATAATGAATAATCGGTTATAATTGCACGAGTGCATAAAAAATATCGATAATTTTGCAAGAAAGCGTGATATCTAAAAATTGCAAGAGTTTATTTTCATATTTTGGCGAAATATGAAAATAACCGAATGCAATGTGTATAAGATATCACGCTTGAATGCAAAATTATCTGGTCATTTTTATGCACGAATGTAATTCATTGGAATATTTTACGAATAAAGAAATTCTCAAGGAAATGTTATTTTTTGTTCATTCATACTTTCCTCTATAGATTGTATGGAGTACTCACCTAAACGCGAAATGTTTTTCTATTTTTGAAATCTATCTGACATTTATTTGTGTTGTTTACTGACGTCTAGGGATACGGTTTCGAATGTGTTGTTATGGTGACTTGATACAATGCAATTACCGCTGTAAGTTTTCGATAATTGCATTGCTGTTATGGGACATTTTATATATGAGGAAATTATTTGATTAATGATTGACTATTGAAAATGAATCCTTCATAAAGTAATAGATATTTGTATAACAAGGGAGAAATGTGAAGTAGGGAGGAAAAGGTACTTTACCCCTATATTATACATATGAGGTCATTTAACAAAAATTATTTATGAAACTAACAAATTAAATTCGATGAGGAACTGAAACTAAGAAGTAGGTACAGTATCGCATGCTCCTGGAATTCCCGAAATTAGGAAAACCTACAAAACCGAGAATAAAAAAAAAAGAAAAAAAGTCTTGACGCCAGATTCGAATCAACCCCTACATTTGCCTTCGTACCTACCATGAACAATATTTGTTCCACCAACACTTTGCGCTATGAAGACTTTCAGAATTTTTTTGCGGAATCATGAATATAGCGTATTGCTGTAGCTCTGTTATCATATTTGACTTGAACTTTTTTTTTATATGCAGATTCACACGAAAGGGAAAATGAAACTTTTTGAAAATATGTTACCTTCATCAATCATTTCTACCATTTACAAAATACAGGGTGTTCTATAAATGACAGTAAAATTTTTACCTATATAATAGAATATAGTTTAGGTCGTCAATGTCGTATAAGTTATTTCATTGATGACGTATCAAACATCACTCACTTTTCCTAAAGTACGACTTTTATTCCTACAATCAGGCTAGGAAATGTATACTTTGAATGGAGGGATGCGGAAAAAAACTTTTCTTTACGGTGATAAAAAGTAAACATTTACGCGTCAATAGAGATGCAGGAATGTTTTTTTGGCAGTTGTACAAAAAACATATACTTTACAGTTTCTTCCACGGGAGTTAACAGAAGAACGGCAGTTCTTTTCACCAAGAAGGCGCAGGCGGCATTGAAAAGAGAAGACAAGGATAAAGAAGAGAAAGAAGGTTTGCCCTCACCTGCACACGCTACGAAATCGTAAGTGGTTATGTTCAAAAACTCAACGTAGTTACTCATGTATAATTTCATTGATGATTTTTATAGATAAAACAAGTTTTTGATACATTCGTTCTATGAAACTATGGAACATTTCAAAGGGTTGCATTCTGCACGGCTATCCAAGGCCATTTGGATTGTCTTACAATGGTTAACTGAGGATAAGGGGGATTCTCATCAAAACATATCGATACGCACAAATAAATAAAACGATGTTGAGTTTTAAAGCAGTGTCTGAAGTTTTCCAATTTTATTCTATAGAGATAGGTTTCATGTTTGTTTTGTTATACGTTTATATTTGTCCCGTTGAATTTGTTACAATAAAGTTTCGAAGAATATAAGCTATTTTTATCATTTTCCGGAAATTGAGTCAGATGCTTTCTCAGAGTGGAAAAAATCAAGTATTAGGTACAACAAGATGCATAAAAACCCTGGTACTGATATGGTTTTGTTTGGTCAATTCCTTTCGATCCGAAAAGTCAAAGCGAGAGCTTATATTTTTTGACGTTAGGTTATGATGCAAATGTCATTTTTCAAAGCTGCAATTCCAGTCAAGCGACAGCTCACAAAAGAATTTAGTCAGCGACGATCTCATTGGCTAAACTCTGGCCAACTCATTGGGATTTCAAGATAAGCAATATGTCCCCTGATAAAAAGTCTCAAACAATGTCAAAGTATTGTCAAGATATTATTTTGGAAGCTTTGGAATGTGATTAAATTTATACCTTATGTTTATCAAGCACAATTCATGGTTAAGATAAAAAGTGAAAAAACACTGAAAACTGTAATAGTCGCTCACAAATTTTTACTGCTTGGAACTTTCAAAGAACATCAAAGTCCTTACCCCAGTTTGCAATAGTTGTCAAAGTGGTGCAGATTAGTTTTGATAAATGTGGCGCCTTGATCTTAATTTGATAGTTAAAATTAAATTGAAAATAGAATCATTTGTACACAACATTCATATAGGTAGGCCACCTTATAGAAAGCTAACCTCTTAAAGACAAGTTTGACAGTTTGATACTTCAGTCTGAAGTATTTGAAATTTGAATGCGTTTGCAAGTTCCGATGAGCTCAATCATATTCTAATTAGTTTTGTTCGTTTCATTCCACGTTGTACTCTCCAAGTTTTCATTTTTACTATTGCTATTGTTGAGTGAATTTTATTGAAAATCCCAAAACCAAAATTGATGTCAATTGATAATAAAACGCGAGATTTTTCTGACGGTGAAGAAAACCAACTTCACCTTAAATGGCCTTTCTTTTACTTTAGTAGAAGTTATATTTGTGTGATTTATTTATTGTTTTCCAGAATTTCCCACTTCAACTTATTTTTTCCTTCATTAGTGACAATGGTTGTTACGTGCCTAGTAAAAAAAGATTTTGAAACGATAAAATGTCTATAATCTTCAAAACCGCCGTCGGGTTTGCTGGAAATTTGACATTACGTTAACAGATTCATAAAGTGCGCCTCTATTGGCAATCTCCCGAAGGGATTTCTTTAGTTGAAATTGTTCAAAATAAAGAATGCGAGATATCAAGAATTTTGGCTTACGATTTTTCAAGTGTAAGTCCACACACCAAGGTTTTTATGCATCTTGAGGTACAAGAAAGATTCATATCTGGAAAGGATCAAACAAATCGGCAGCCTGCCAGTTTAACCGGGATCAAAGTTATAGAAGGCAGCAAAAATTCTTACATTTTTGGTTTTTTCGTTCGAAAATTTTCATTTATATCTTTTTCTGGAAAATTCTATCTTAATTTTTGTTTGTTTAATCAATTTCTCGGTGGCATTTTTTATTAGATTTTTTCCTCACCCGAGTCAGAACAGATGTTTGAAAACCGAAATAAATTGAAAAAAAGTTCAAAACCTTTTTCGAAAAATAATTCCTTTTTTAAAAGTGATTTAGGGACTTGAGGAATTTATTTTTGGCTTTTTCTTCCCAAATGAATCTTTTTCGTACTTTATGTTTCACATAGGACATCTCTTGTTCTATAAGTAAAACAGAAAAATTCAGTTTGGTCTGTGCCTGAATCGAAACAGTGAAATATTTGTGAAGAATATTTTTTGACATAGGAATTAGGAATTAATTGGAAAAAATTATTTGTTATTGTTGAAAAATATGCACTGACATTGTGAATTTTCCATTTTGCTCAGCCTCAATCAATATTCTGAAATCCATATTTTGAGTTTTATCTCCGCTGAAAATGAAAAAGAAAATTAAATTCTTATAATTGATGTTCTTAGGGCAAATTAGTATATTTGCCCTGATACTATAAGGAAGCAAAATTGAGTAACTATTTTGTCAGTTGAGTATAGTAGTTTCTATGAATTTTAGTATTAATTTTGGTACACTGAAGATAAAAATTTATATATCTATAATGGAATAAATATTTAATAATAAATATGTAAATAATAAAATAATAAATATTTAACAACGATTCATCTAAAAAGTTATAAAGAATATGTTGAAATTTAAACGAGACGAAAAAATATTTCTTGAAAAAATGAGTAATTTGCAGTTGTAGATTTAGTATTGTTTTTGGTCATATCAGATATAATTTCGATCTATTTGTTTTTTCTCTGTGTGTTCCTTTCCATATATTTTGTATTCTTATACTTACTTTTTTTTATAAGCACAGGAGTTTCTTGAGATTAGATAAATGAACAAAAAAAAATGCATACGTGAGTCTTCTTGAAAATTCGTCGATGAAATCGGAATCCTCAGCAAGTAGTATCAATATGTGACACCGGCAATATTGCAACAAAATTTTTTGCAATATTGGGGTTGTTGGGCCTGAAACTAATTGAAAGTACTCTACAAAAAGAATTGGGAGGTCTGAATGAATAGTAAGTGTACACAAATGGTCTTGCCGAATGCACCCGATGAATTTAAAAAAATTTAACTCTTATAGATACCGCTAAAATGGAATGACCGAAAAAATGTCGAGAAAATGGCGTTTAAAGAGCTGGCATGAAAGATTATGATAATTTTGTCGCGGTCAGTTCCTCAAAGGTAAGAGTTTTTGTGTAACAAACAAAAGTTTGTAATTAATATAGGTCTTTGTATAAACAAACGTAAATCATGTATTCGAAATATATTCAATTGATTTCTTATACTTGAAACGAAATTATCCAAATCATAAACAGTTCTGCATATGTTATAGTTTCGTTGGATTATTGTTTTTATTATTATATTGAAAAATTGTTTGCCTCAAACTCAATGTCTTGAATTCAAGTGGCGAATATTGATAATTTCGCTCTCACAGGTCTTTTGAAAACTGCTTAACACCCCATATGAGGAGATTATTTTCTATATGCATTTTTCAATTCATTCATTCAATAAATTTTACGTCGTTGAATGTCTATAGATTGATTTATAGATAACTAATATTTTCAAAAATACAAAAAAGTCATAAAAATCGTATGTACTCTTGAACATTTTCCAAATGAATTTCAGACATGGTTTGACAAACGGTGTTCAATTCTCCAGACAGAAACAACATAGATTTTGATTGAGGATGGGAAGTAAAATGCCTGACAAATGCTTTTTTCTCTGGCTTATTTGATGAACATATTACATGTCATACAACTCTTTAGCATTACCACAATTAATGCATATAGCCTTTTAATGTCATGATCTTCATTACTTACTGGTCACGTTGAACGGCATTTTGGTCATGATAGTCTGCGAGAATTGATATATAAAAGCTCACGTTAGTATTCTGTCTCTTTCTGCAAGAAATTGTAGGATGTCGCACCACCTTTTGTTGTAATTTTCACAAAATGAAAATAGTAGTTTGTACAATAAGATATAATAAGAATGGATATGGCTAATATCCATTCTAGTTATAGGTACAGCTGATTTTTTCTTCGACCAAGAAAAAACTTCAGAACTCTCTTTCAAATACTATATCGAAAATCAATTTTAGATATACTGTATTTTTTCTATATTTATGAAGAACTGAAAGAAAAAAAATATTGAATTCAATATTGAACGATACAAATTAAATTAGTAGTGACAGGTACAAAAAAGTCGGTTCTGGTGGGGCTCGAACCAAGTGGGCTGTCTCAGACTTCGTTTTTGTAGGTAGACAGATCAGAATTGGTGACGATTCTACAAGGTTGTCCCTGGTAACCAAGTATTTTGTTCTCTGTAATTGGTGGAATTCATATCCTATCTTGTGTGTGGATATGAAATCATCAAGTGGGAGTAGAAAAAAATATTAAAATACCTTGTTTTTTGAAGAGATGGTTTCATTAATAACTTCCTCAACTCCCATTAAAATTTCTTGTGGAAATTCGATAATGAGTCCGATGTATCAAAATGTGACAGTGGCATGAATAATTGCCAATAGTTCTACCAAATGTAAACTTTGAGAACGTTGGCATATATTTAATGAAACGATTTAGAATTTTTTTCATCAGCGTTCAAAAAATACAAAGAACCGTTTTTTATTTTTCCCTCAATTATTTTTTATATTATGTTTCACCACTATATAAACCACCACATACACAAGGAATACTATAAACAAAGTTGCTCGAATTTCTTCCCCTATACAAAGGCTCATTTAATACTATTTGGTATTTAATATAGTTAAATATCGAATTTACTGCCAAAAAATTTAATCTGTTCCGATAACCCGTGAATATACGAAATAACGATCATTTTTACTTTCGAATTGTCTTGAATATTTTTGTATGTTCCGGCAAATTCATACAGAAAATCTTTTTCTCATATCATGGGGGTCAATAGGAAATTTTTTATTTTGATTGTATATTTTCAATACACATATGGAATACTATAAACAAAGTTGCTTGAATTTCTTCCACTATTCAAAGGCTTATTTGATACTGTTTGGTATTCAATATAGATTAACTCGAATTTACTGCCAAAAAGTTTAATCTCTTCCCATAACCCGTGAATATACGGATTAATAATTATTTTTACTTTTGAATTGTCTTGAATATTTGTGTATGTCCCGGCAAATTCATATAGAAAATCTTTTTCTCATATCCTGGGGGTCAATAGGAAATTTTTCATTTTGATTGTATATTTTCAATGTTTCAACTTGTCTGTTTCAGTTTCGTTAATGAAATTGACAGATGTCTAATACACTGGTGTTGGAACTTATGCAAAATTTGATGCATTTTTATGGTGATATTTTTACAGATCAATAGCTTTTCAAAATTTCATCGCTAAATGACGTAATATGTCAGATATTACTGATAGTTTCGAGTAGTTTTGTTATTTAGAGTTGCGTCATGTTCCATCCAACGTTGTTGATTTGAATCCTATGAGATAGAAACACTTTTGTGCAACATTTACGCTTTATGTATTATGTGTGAATACTGAACACTCTAAAACCGCAAGTACTACTTTTCATTTATATGCTAAAGGAGAGTACATGGGATCTGAATTAATTTTGAATTCTGAAGTCATTCTCAAGAACTGTCAGAAGAATATCTGTCCATACCGTCCGGTTATATTTGTCCAGGACGGTACAAATAATGTTTGAGTGTTCATGCTATTCCATTAAAGTTATACCACGTTAATTGTATTATTAATTATATGATTTGAAACGTGATTAAATAACAAATGAATTAAATGAATATGAAAAATTCGGCCCAAATTTTGCCATTGGAGCCTATAATCGGCGTGTGTTTACAAACTTTCCCGACTATCAGTTCCAACACCAGGGTACTTATAGTGCATACACGTTAGAGTGCTCGTAAACAAATACACGTGATGGGTCTCGAGTAGATCAGGGCAGGACTTGAAACTACTGAAAAGGGGTATTTGGCATTTTAATTGAAGTCATCTACAAAATTCACAAGATGCCCCATCTTTATTCTTTATCGAGAACCATTAGTATTTGATACTAGGCCAGTGGGATATACATGATTTTCCCAAAATTTAACAATAATTACAAAGGTTTTGAAACTTCAGTAGAATGAAAAGTAAAATGATATCGAGTCTGATTTTGCAACCCTCTTTTCTGAACGGAACATGTTGAAGATCAGGATTTTGTGAATATTCGCATTATCTGTACGGAGATATTTGCAAAAGTTCTGCAAACTTTCGAAGTATTGCGAAATAGCAGTTTACATCTTCTGGTAAATTCGCAACCATTTAAACAAAACGGAACGTTTCGTTTTATCCAAAAAAATTGATAATAATCCTAATTTTTCCAAAAAAATTCCAAAAGTTCTGCAAACTTGCATAAATGAACGAAATAATATTCTTGGGCAGTACTTCAATTTGCAACCTCTTCCGTTGAACGGAAAATATATTTTCGCAATAAATTGTTTAATATCATCAAAACAAGTTTCGAAATTTTTCAAAAGTTTTAAATATAGGTTGCAAGTGGAGAAGTTCTCACATTCAACGATTTCATTGATTTGCAACCACGTCTGCAATACGGAAATGAGGGTTATCAAAATGAAAAATATTATGGTATTTGTTCTCTACAAAAAAAAGTAAAAGTTCTAAAAATTCGTGAAGTGTGGAGAAATAGCTCTTCACATCTTCTGATGAATTTGCAACCATTCAAGAATAACGGAACTGTTTGTTTGAAAAAAATCAATCCTAATTTTTGGAAAAAAATTCCAAAGGTTCTGCAAAACTTGGAAAAATACCCAAAATCTATTAGTTGGGAAGTACTTCAATTTGCCACCTCTTGCGTCGAACGGAAAATATATTTGCGCAATAAATTGTTCGTTTTGATTGAAACAAGTGTAGAAATTTTTACAAAAGTTTTAGATAGAAGTTGAAAATGGAGAAGTCCTCCCGTCGAACGTTTTCGTTGATTTGCAACCACGTCCCTAACACGGAAATACGGGTAAAAATAAAAAAAAAGATAATTTTGTATTTGTACTCTTTCAAAAAAAGCAAAAGTTCTGCAAACTAGTGAAGTGTTGAAAACTAGTAGTTAAGTATACCACACACAACAATATCAAACACCGGTACCTACTAACAGAGGAATTCTGATCCAATAAACCAGTACAATATGTACTGGGCATAACTTGAATGATAATCAAGTATTCAGCTGGATAACTGTGATGTGAGTCCCTTCCTGGGGTTGTGAAAATTCGATTAGTTTTTCTTGAATAATTGAAGTTCTGTATTAAGTTTGAGGTTGCAAAGTTTCATATCCAATGAGACCGATTTTATCTTCATTTGCAAGCACGTATAAAAACTTTTGTAATTATCTCAATACATGTGTGTACTGGACATGGCGGCGTTGAGGGAACAAGTCCAATAAATACATATTCAGTTTTTCAGAAATGGTTGCAAAACTAAGTAACATCTTTTTCAGTCACTTATGAATTTTGCAGAACTTTTGTAATTTTTTTAAACAAATTGCAATGAAAAACTACAACAAATGAGACAAACATAAGGTTCCGTAACTGTAACAAGGTTGAAAACTTAATGCATGTTGTAAAACAATTTCTAGCGGTATTCCTAGTTTGCAGATCTTTTGCAATTTTCTGTGCGGAAATAAAGAATTAAAACGTTTTTTGCCATTTAAACAATGTTCCGTTTGTCGCAGGCTTATGCAAAATTTCATAGTTTGTTTTCATTCACGCACTAACATACCGGTAAAGTTTGAAAACTTTTGGAATTATTGTGAATTGATTGTCTATATCTACTGGCCTATACGACATTTTCAACAATGTCATCCATATCTGTACTGGACATATTATCTGAAGTAACACATGCACTGCTGATGATAAGAATCAATACTATTCAGTACTAGACTGTGATAAACTAATACAACCCTGTGCGTCCTTCGATATCACAGCCAGACAATCGAAACGCGAGAACTAACTGTCCACGTGCTGATCACGCTAGATGCAATGTTTCCGCGCACTCCACCTTCAACGTGAATAAACTATAGTCGTTTCAGAACTGCCTAACCTTTTTGATCTCGAAACCCCCGTCTGCTTCCAGAAAAAAGCGCGGCAAACCGCGCGCCTCCGCCGAAACCGCCCCGAAACAACCGGAAAAGAACGACGCCAGCGCCGTGCCGGACAGCTTCAAGGTGTACCGCGCAGGCGCGGCCACCACCGACGACGAGAACACCGACAGCGACAACAGCCTGTCGACTTGTTACTCGCACTCGCTGTCGGACATCGCGTCCGACGAAGACAGCGACTATTCGGACAGCACGGCGCAGTCGGCTGCGGAAGGAGCGGCCCTCGAGAAGGAGTTGAAGCCGCTGCGGCTCGTGTGGGCCAAGTGCAGGGGGTACCCGTGGTATCCGGCGCTGATTATCGATCCGCAGATGTCTAAAGGTGAGATTTGCAGATTACGGAAGTTTGGATAGGCGACGGCATGCTCGTCCAAACAAAAAACTATTTCAGTATCATTACTTTCCTTCGGGTTTGAAGGCCGTCGTTCTTTGGAGTTTTTCCTGACGTTCGTGACTAGCTTCTTCAGAGGCTTACTCATCTCTTATCTATTATTCCGATGACTAAACGTTTCGATTTCGTAAGGCGTATTTATATTGGTGCAGGTAGTCTGGAGTGTTAATTACTTTTGTCGGATTTGGAGAATAATCATCAGTATTAGTTGCCATCACCTGCCGTCATTTTATTAGTTACTCTTGATTTTCTCAGAATGGGATTCCCAATTCTGTTGAGACTCAACGCTTCTCCTTTTCTGTTGAAATTGTCCGTGTGTTTGTGGATCTCTATCGCCTCCCGTACCAGTCGGCTATGGTTGGGGGCAATCAGTTTCGCCATTTTGTAAAAAACTATTGCGCCACATTTATGAAGCGGTTGTTGACCCCTACTATACAGAAATATTGGATTGATTAGAGAAAAATTGTCGAAATTAGAGTGGAATTAGGTATTATCGATGAGTTGAGGGAAAATTTTCATCCCATATCACCGAAACAGGTTTAGGTAGGAAAGAACTATTGCGCCACACTTCTGTTGTGGTTGTTGAACCCAACTATAGAACAATATTGGTTGGACCAGAGGAAAATATAAGAAGTGGAGTAGATTTCTGTATTTTTGACAAGTGAGGACAAATTTTTCATACTTGGTTCGATCGATAGAAACCAACAAATAGAAAAAATCTATCTCAACACCTAACTCACAACACATCTTATGCGAAAGAAGAAGCAGTTTTCTTCGGAAAATATGTCGTCACGTACCCTAAGACAATTTACATTATATGCAGTTCTAGATAATTCACCAATTTCTTCAACTTGATTGGAATTTCAAGCAAAATGAGAGCGTTATGTAACTTTTACAGTACGTGGAATTGTAACTTCAAAAAAATACCTTTTGCGCACAAAATCTGGGTTCGTTTACTTACAACCATATATGTAATGCTGTCATTACCAACGTCATTGAAGGTTGGGAAGTGTCACATTACACATCTCTACTTCCCGCCCTCATTTCATCTATTCTAGACTTTATCTGTCATTTATTGACCTTATCTGACATTTATTTATATTGGTGACCATTGTATACCCCGTAGTCACGGTCTCACTATATCTACGTGATTATTCTGAGAAATTTGTCGTTAAATGTAATATTTTAGATATGTTCAGAACGAAACAGAGATTTATTAATTTTAATCGAAATATGATGGTTGTAAATAAAATAGAATACAAACCTCGGTAGGAAGTTTCATTCCTGTCTCGAGATCATAGCTAACCTCGACGCTTTGCGTCTCGGTTAATTAACTGATCTCACGACCACGACAGAAATGAATCACTTCCCACCTGGGTGTGTAATATACTATTATTTACTCCACTTTACAAGTGTTCTGCGATAATTTGGCGAAGGCGCGCCTCCGCCAGATTCATCGCGTACTGACAATACATAATATCTTTTTCTATCAAATAATAAATCGTGTGGGAAAACTCGTTGAGCACACCGCAGTTGTTATTGCATGCTCTCATTGTTAGGGTCTAAGTTTCAATGGCTGAACACGTATTATATAGATTCTTATATTTAGATAATTAGGGTTACTGCAGTCATTATGTTGTTTTAGTTTTTTGTAGATTCTTCGGCGGAAAACGCAGGGAAGAAATTAAACAATATACTTAACTGAATACTTGCATGAAATACATTTCGACGAGACTCTTGATTCTATTTTTTGATCTGTAGTTTGAAAGTTAAAAATGACTTGATCATTTTTATATGATGCGGAATCGAATAATAGTAGAATGACGATAAATATTCGAATTTTTTCTGACACGTTGTTGTTTTAACTATATTTTTCAATGTTTTTATTCCTTACATTATAAATATGATAATTGAAATTTATATTCAATTTGTGTTTATGGAAATCATGATATTATATCCGTAAAATTGGCTTATGGCTATTTTTTGTGTACTTGGGTACAGATTTTCACTTGGATATAGATAACACTTATATATGATTTCCAAAAACCGTATCTGAAGAATTTCAAGATTTCTAAGGTGGAATTTCATGGCTCCTCCCCAAGTCAGAATACCATAATTCAATTGGGACTATATTAATGAAAAATGAAGAATATTAAGGGTTTTTACGCTCATAAATGTTTTGAGATACTTGAATTTTGATAATAAACTTCGTAATTTCTTCAAAAGGAACGCTATGTGTTTGTCCCATTTCAGATGTATGTCAATCATAACCCCAATTACTTAATACGATCAGTTTTTTCAAGGCTAGTATTATCATGAAGTATTAGTGATCCTAAGTCTGGTAGGGAAATATAAAATGAGAATGGGATATATATTATGTTCTTTTCAGTTGAAATCAAACCAACTTTTTATCTTCCAAATCTAATGTAGCTTCCGGTTGTAATACATTACAGTTTTTTCCCCATATAATATCACAGTATTATCTGAAAAACTATGAATTTCACCTACATTATCGACATTAAAAAGGTCTTTGAGGTAAATATTGAATAGAAGTGGCCCCAAAACGGTTTCTTCTGGCACACATTCGCCTTTCAAGCCGAAGACCAGGGTTCGATTCTCCGCCAGGCCACCGTGCTGGGTAATCGCACGTTAAAAGGTAAGGCCTCGTTATTCCGTGGCTCGCACAAGTTTTTGCACCTGAAGGTTGATGTTCGTAGGCTGGTCAACGGAAACAAACAATTGATAACAACACTGAATTGAATGATTTTCTGTTCACTTCGAGCTTCATCAATTTCAACATATTGAGTTCTATTTCCTAAATTATTTTCGAGGAGATCACGAACCTTGCCACGAAATCCGATATTCGCCAATTTTACTAATAATCGTTTATAGTTTAGTTTATAATTTATTTTTCAGGGTATGTCTATAAAAACGTGCCGATACCTTCACCTCCCCAGGAAGTTCTCGACTTGGCGAAAAATTATTCTGAACAAGTATTTTTGGTCTTGTTTTTTGATGCCAAGAGGACTTGGCAATGGTTGCCTGCAGAAAAATTGGAATTACTCGGATTGGACTCAGAAAAGGACGAATCTAAGGTTTATATATATATTTTTTTTCTTCTATGTTCAGTTAGCAGATACTAATATGAATTATGTTAATTTTTCAAGAAACTTACGAGTTTATAAAAGGTAAAATAAAAACAAAATGAATAGTAAGTCAAACATTAAAATCAAGAAAAAAACAATGAGATAATAAAATCAGACTTGTCACAGAAAGTAAAAATAAAAAGTTGCGATTTACCTTTGTTTCTTAAAATTAACTTCTAAATTAAATTTCACGATTTTTTTCAATGGCATCTGTTTCTGAAGAATTTTTTTTGGTTTGTACATTTCGAAATGAATTTGACAAATATCTCGAATGTTTTCAGGTAAACGAGCCAAGGAAACCGACGGATAGAAAAGCAGTCAGGAAAGCTTATGAGAATGCACTGAGTTATCAATCTCAGATAAATGGAGAAGTCATCGGAACAGAATAGTATTTTCGACAATTAATATATAGTATGTATCGAATTTGTAGATATTTTCTTTTTTTTTCAAATATAAGTTAATTTAGGCTTATTTATATGAATCATTTCATTGTTTGAGTTTTTCATGATTTTTTTGGTCGCTACAGAACGTATAATTTCTTCAGTTTAAATTGGACTGTGTAAATGTTGATTTCATCGACTGAACTTTTACGGCAAATAATGATAGATGTCCCTGGCTTTTTCAAGATATTGCCTTTTTTTCAATGAACACGAAATTTCGTGTACAGGTGGAGACACATACTGGTTCTTAGTTAAAAAGGAAAAGCAGATTAACAAATTAATATGGCGTCGCCATTTTTTAAGATATAAAAAAGCATTTGATACAGTCAATTGCTAAAAGTTAAGTATACTTAAGGGGTGAGAGGTCACTCTTATAACTTTTCGAAAATTATTTTGAAAATCGAAGTATTGGAAAACAATCTACCATGGGAGTTCCTCAAGGTTCAGTACTGGCCCAATTTTTTTATTTCATCCATGTACTTAGTATAACCAGAATAAAATTGATAGGCAAACGTTTTTCTATTGCAGATGGTAGTGTTAATCATTTAGTCAAAAATACAAATCTTTCAATTGTATGAAAAATGGATTGATGAAATGAATCTGACTATTAATACCGGAAAAACTGTATACATGATCTTTAAACAGAGAAATATTAACCAAACAGAATAAAACATAAAGAAAAGTTTTTTAAAACAAGTTGAACACAAATATTTAGGCCTGATGTTTGATGAGAATTTGAATTTTGATTGCCATGTGGGGCATGTGGATAAAGTTGTGAAAACAATTATTCTAGATGATCAAAATCTCTTTTATAATGTCCGTATTGTGTCACATCAGATATTTAGTAACAGTATGGTTATCTTGTAGTAAAAACCAAAAATAGATCATTTATCGTGTGATGACCAAAGCAATAAAAGTTTTTTTTTTTTTAACCGTAGGAAAGACCTTATTTACAACTATACAAAGATACTGAAACTTTCACATTAGATAAACTAATGAAATTTGAAGGAGCAAAATTTGCATAGAGCAATGATTTACAGAAAGGTAAGTCATTAAAAAAAAAATCAAAATTACATAACTGTAATACAGTTCTCATGCGTGGAGTTCGGCACCAAAACATTCATTGAGGCTTCTCGATTATATTCAGAGAAAGGCAATCCGTCTTGTTAGTGATTTTTCGCTCACAGACTCGCTCACTTCATTTGAACGTAGAAGGGTCGGAGACTTGTCTCTCTTCTATAGATACTTTCACGGTCAATGCTCTTCTGAATTGTTATCAATCGTTCCACCCTTGGCGATATCTACACGGACGACTCGACGAGTACAGAATTCCCAACCCTTTGTTGTGAATTTGGAGACCTGTCGAACCTCTCTTGCTCAGGGATTTTTTTTTCAATAGAACAGCTGAGCTTTGGAAATCCTTCCCGAAAGAGGTTTTTCCTGAGGCTTACAAACTTCAAAAATTCATAGTGAATGTTAATTCGTATCTCCTGTCCCTTGATTCACGCGGTGTTCTTTGAAAATTACAGGGCTTCCCTTTCGTCTGAATCTGCATATAAAAAAAAGAAATGCCAGTAATTCCCACTTGAATGACATTCATTCAAATAAAGGAAAAAACAATAATCTTTCAGGCGATATTCAAAAATCAAAATTTTCTTAAAAATATTTACAGATTGGTTGTGGTTCTCAGTAGTGTAGAGGTTAGCACATTCGCCTTTCAAGCGGAGAACCGGGGTTCGATTCCCCGCTGGGCCACCGTGCTGGATAATCGCACGTTAAAAGGTAAGGCCTCGTTGGTCCATTGCTCGCACAAGTTTCGACTTGCGAGGATTGACGGACAATTTGAAGTTATTTATATTTGATGTATTATTTTACAGAACTTGTTCTGTTTGGAAGGTTTTTATTGTCAATTGATAAAAAAAAAACAACATTTATCCATCGCCAAATAGAAGAAAACTACTACTAAACTAATATTTAGCTTTTTAACCGTTTCGGAAAACAAATCTGTTTCCGTTTTCAAAACGTATCATATATACTTCTTTTCTCCAATCGTTGTATTCAATTAAGCTTTCTAACAGCCGTTAAGGAGAGCGAAGGGACATTATTGCATTATTGTCTCGCTCTCTCTCGAAATATCAAAGATAATCACCAACTCTTGTCAGCGATAGTTGTTGCATTTTTTTTGTATAGCCTGAGACATAAACTTTCTATAGAAGTATTGAAATACACAGTGTTTGCTCACAGTTATCTGATTTGAAGTACCAAAAAGAAACAACAGCCTTCAAACAAATTGCGGCAACATCAAGAGTGCTGCCAACCAAATGCCAAAGAATAACATGCGACAAATTTGAAATTCGATGTAAATGTTCTAATGCATTTCCATCGATGAATGGGTTCTAGTGCCTTAATTTTATGCAACAGTTTTTTAATTGTATACACTATAGCTCTTCAACTATAACTGAAAAACTTGTACTGAACAAGGATTTTCAGATTTTGGACCGATTTTCTTGTTATAAAAGAAATTGATCAGTTCTTCAAAGAGATACGAAATGAAAAGCAATTGAGTATGTATTTCCTTTTATTTTTCATAGTCAAAATATAATAATTATAACCCTTATAATATATAAGCAAACATTGGACACACTATTATTGAAAATTGCAGAAACAAAGTTACACTGATCGTCTCACAGCAATGAAGTTTCAAAAATCGAATATACAGTGTGTGAAAATTATAGCATACTTCGGAAATTAATGAGAAAGAGTTTGATGAACAATAGATGGGAGAAACAATTTCGAAAAAGTTGTGCCTCGGAAATTATTTTCGAAATTATTCCTCACCGTTTACAAAACCAGTATTGATACTGTATTTCCTTATGTTATTCTATGAAAAGGGTAAAATAATAACACTTATCAACACATATGTACAATAATATACAAAAAGAATCAGTCACATATTCATGAAAGTCGCACAATATATCAGGGCATGTGGTATAAGGGGCACTCATTCGACTTGGAATCAAGTTTTGAGGAAAAATTTTTTGACAATCTAAAAAAATTCTATGAAAAAAATTTTTCATCAAAAAATGAAAAAACATTATATCAATATATGCATTTTATTCATACACATTGATTAATTCATAATAAGGAAGAAAAAGTCTATCTAAAACAGCTACTTCCCTACCAATATGGCACGACACGGGCTGTGAATCACATAGAAATCACTTTTTCTTGCTTGATTTGTATTACAAACATACAAAACTTGAATCGAACATAATTTTTAGGACCCATAACCAATATAAGGGGGACATAAAGTAGTTTGCAATAAAATATTTATAGAATGATTCACATTCATAAAAATAAAAAAAAATATAAATTATAATGAACATAAATATGAAACTCGAAATAAAACTTTAATTACATCTAAAAATAAAATTAAAAAGAAAATTGCACAAAGTAACTACAAGTTTATGATACCATATCTTTATGACAAAATACCACATGAAATCAAAAAAAATTAAATTATTATCAACATTTAAACAAAAAAGTAAAATATGGATTATCAAGACCTCTGGAATTTATTTTGACACATTTTTGAATAATTTAGCAAATTGTTTTTTTTTTAATTGATGATTATCTAGGTATGTAACTTCAAATGTATTGATTGTAAATTGTTATTACCTTCAGTTAACCTTACAACAAGTTCTCTTCGTAAGGTTTGTTTTTCAGTTTATTCATAAGAATGTATATTCATAAAATTTTCGAATTGTAATTATTATTATCTATTCATGAATAAACTTATATTATTATTATTATTATTATACCAGGATAACATTGTTCTTTAAACCAAAATAAAATGGTTTCAGTCTATCTCTCGAGCTTCCAATTTCTCATATCGATGAATCATGAAACATTTTTACTAGATACATGGTCATTGAGCTTAAGGGTTGATTTTCTGAGAGCAAAACAAGCTGAAATGTAATCCAGGTGTGTGAAATTTTATTACTTGCTTTCCCCTAGTATCCTTAATATTTGATTCAAGTTGTGTCTATTTAGTAAATGTATGTTTCTTGTGACATCAACTTGACATTCATAACAAGCTCATCTTGATCTGATATTTTCGATAGAAAAACTAAAAATAAACTTGAAAAAAGTACTCAAATAGATACATTGAAGGATCCTGTATCACATAAACTTGCAGTATAGTTTCCGGAACTTGGTATAGAAAAAATTTGCAGTTCAATCATTTTGGCAATTCAGCTTTCAAAAGTGACAAATAACAAAGTTTGAACAATGGTGAGAAATTCGAAGAAAAAGCATGAAATTACAATACCTGATTCGACTGATGAAGAAGAAAATGGTTATCTTCCACTAAAATACCCTGCTGCTGGTAAACTGACCCAAGAAAAATTGAAAAAACTTTGTGAAAGTGTCAATAGTGAAGATAAGAAAAATGCAGGGACCTCGAAAATTTCTTTCTTTTGTGGGGAGTGTGAAGCCTCAATCAAACAGAATCAAGCTTCCATTCTATGCAAAGGTGAATGTGGAAAGTGGTACCACACCAAATGTGCCAATTTGAGTGCAAAAGATTTTGAATTCTTCTCCAAAGAACTCAAAAAATCTAGAGGAAGTCAATGGAAATGTTTGAAATGTAAAGGAAGGACCTCTGCTATTGAAACCATAGAAGAACTGACTAAAACAGTGAGAGACCTGCAGCAATCGATTGATTTTATGTCCAATCGATATGAAGAAGTCAAGAAAGAAAATAGTGAAATATTGAGATTTTTGAAAGAACTGAAGAAAGAAAGGAAAGAATTAACTTCAGAAAACATGGCCTTGAAGGATGAGATAGCCTCTTTAAAAACAGATGTAAATAACTTGAAACACTTGATAGATGATGGAGAACAAATAAAATTGAAAAATCATATTGAAATCAAAGGTATTAGTAAACAAATGAATATTAGTGATGAGGAAATTACTGGAAATATTTTCAAAAATATTGGACTGGAAATTGACAAGGAAGAAGTACAACAAATCATACGATTGAGAGAAAACGGTGAAAAAACAATAAATACCCTAAAAATAATTATGAAAAATGAAGAAACAAAGAAAAAAATTTTACAAGCATCAAAAAAATACTATAAAACAAGAGGGAGTTTAACATCAACAGAAATTGGCTTAGAAGGTAAATCTTCAATAATATATATCAATGAGGAATTAACGCAACGAAACAAATACCTTTTTGGAAAAACAAGAGAATTGAAGAAGTTTGGATTCAAATTCGTTTGGTACAAAAATAGAAAAATTTATGTGAGAAAAGATGAAAATGACAAACCTAAAATTATCAAGTATGAAGAGGACATTGAACAGTTGAAGAAAACACAACAATAAAATTGTGAACATGAAGAAAGAGTAAAGTTTAGTAGTTATGAAACAATTCACATCAGATTTAGAATTCATTACAATAAATACTGAAATAGTTGAAGAATTCAAATCATATAAAAATATCAGTTTTGCAAATAGTGAATTATCGATTTATCATAATAATATTCGCAGTATTTCTAGAAATTTTGAAGAAGAAACAATATTTATTGATCAGTTTGAAAAACAATTTGATTTGATTATATTCACAGAAACATTTGAAATTCCAAATACTAATTTATTCAACATAGAAGGATATGATTTAATATATAATTATGGAAATATCAATCAAAATGATGGGACCGTAGTATATATAAAAAATGATTTCATCTATGAATACAATATACAACCCTTGAAACACTTTCAACTTATAGTCATGAAAATTCACCTAAACCAACTTGAAAACATTTATTTAGTAGCAATTTATAGACCCCCTTCAACATCTCAATATGAATTCAATTCATTACTTAAAGACTTTCTACTAGATAATGATAAAAAATTTAAAAATAAAACTGTTATCTTCATTGGTGACTTGAATATTGACATCCTTTCTGATAGACCCCGATCTCATGAATACTGTAATATATTTAGTATGCATGGGTTTTTTCCTTATATCAATGAATATACAAGGGAAATAAATAATCATAAATCGTGTTTGGACCATATTTTCATCAAAAGTAAAAAAAATTTTAACTTTTTCAAACCCATAATCTTCAAGTATAATATAACTGACCATTATCCCATCATTTTACAAATCGACTGTAAGAAACTCAGTGAAGAGTCAACTGAACAGGACTTCAAATATTATATAGATTATAAAAAATTACGAGAAGTATTTTCAGATATCAACTGGACCAAATATTATGAGTTGAGAGATACAGATGATTTAGCTAATTATCTTATAAATGAAATTAAGGTAGCAATGAATAAAAGTACTACTCGTGTTAAAATGAAAACTAAATTAAAAAAAAGAAAAAAATGGATAACCAATGGAATAATAAATTCAATCAACATGAAAAATGAATTATATAAAAAACTTAAAAAAAATGTTGATAACTTGGATTTAAAAAAAGAATATAAAACTTACAGAAATAAATTGAATCAAATTATAAATGAAGCCAAAATTAAATACTGCAAACAGGAAATTGAAAAAAATAATTATTCATCCAAAAGTTTATGGAATAGCATAAACAAATTATGCAATGAGACACAAAAATCAAACTTGAACTCTATTAAGTCAATCAAAACAAATTCTCAAATAATTACAAATGAAAAATTGATTTGTGATGAGTTTATTGAATACTTTAGTGATGTTGGCAAAAATTTAGCTGATAAAATTTTGAAAAATGATAATGAATCTAAAATATCAAGTCATCCTAATTCCATATACCTTGAAGAAACAAATTCTTCTGAAGTGGAAAATACAATACAACATTTAAAAAGAAGAAAATCTCCAGGTAAAGATGGAATAACAACAGAAGTTTTACAAACATTAGTTGATTTAATTTCAGATCCTCTAGTTTATCTCATTAATCTTATTTTCGAATCGGGAAAATACCCCCGTTCATTCAAAATAGGTATAATCAAACCAATTCATAAATATGGTAATAAAAACGAAAAAAAAAATTATAGACCAATAACTTTGCTATCAAGTTTATCCAAAATATTTGAAAAAATTTTGAAATACAGAATGGAAAATTATCTCAACCACATACATTTTTTGTCCTCTCAACAATTCGGATTTCGAGAAAATAAGTCAACTGAAGATGCTATTTGCCATCTCACAAATCATATCTATAATTCATTGAATGATAACAATCCAAATCTCAGTATTTTTCTGGATCTATCTAAAGCCTTTGATTCGGTAAATCATAAACGTCTACTCAAAAAACTTGAAACTATTGGTTTCCGAGGAGAAGCTTATAAATTAATGGAGAGTTACATTACAAATAGAATTCAACATGTGAAAATAAACAAATCTATTAGCAAGCCCATCGTTTTTAATTATGGAGTACCTCAGGGTAGTGTCTTGGGACCATTACTATTTAACATATACCTTAATGATTTACTGAATTTACAGTGTGAAGGAAAAATTCATGCTTTTGCTGATGATATAGTGATATATTATAATGCCCCAAATTGGAAAAAAATGAAACAAATTGTCCAAAATGACATATACAATATAAAATCTTGGTTTGATGAAAATTTACTGACTGTTAATTTTGATAAAACCTTTTATCTTCCCTTCACTAGTTATCAAAATTCACTTCCGAATTTGGGCCCAATTAAAATCAATAACGAGTACGAAATTTGCGAAACTGAGTCTATAAAATATTTAGGTATAATCATTGACAGGAATTTAAAATGGGACCATCATATTTCATACGTTATAAAGAAATTGAGATACCTCATTCCAAAATTCAAGTTTTTGAAACAATTTCTTTCAGTGAAACACCTTGAAATGTTATATTTTGCTCTGGTACAGTCTCAATTAAACTATGGCATTCTGGGATGGGGTGGTGTGAAACAAAATTTTCTTCACAATCTGGAAGTGATTCAGAAAATTTTTCTAAAAATTATTTATCAGCAAAACTATCTATGTCCTTCTGATCTTCTATACAAAAAAAGTAAAAAATTTGATATAGTACAATTGTTCATATATAGAATTTTAATTCATATTTTTAAAAATAGAAAAAAAATTAATTTCAGCAATCATTTATATGACACAAGAAATAAAAATATTTTGACTCTGAAAAATAAATCGAATAAAAAAATAGCAACCAGGAATTTTATATATATCATACCAAGAGTATATGATGTATTGCCAAATTATATTAAAAAAATCAAATCCTTCTTCTCCTTCAAGAAAGAAGTAAAAGAATGGTTACTCACAACTGATCGATGTTTTTTCCAAAATCTAATAAATCGATAATTCATTATAAAAAGATCTTGTAAGATTTACACGTTTTGTTAGTTAATAATATCTTAGTATTTTATATTAACGTATCCTTACAACAAGTTTTACTTCGTAAGGTTTTTGATGATTTATTCGTACAAATGTATATTTATTACAAAATATGTTCCTTATATTTATTCATGAATAAATTTTATTATTATTATTATTATTAGTATATGAAGTGTGCATGAAAAATTGATTCAGCGCCTGTTGCGCCGTGTAGGCCAAGGAGTAGCTTTGCTAGAGATTCTTTCTGTGAATGAATCAAAAGTTTACTAATAATATACAATAATATACGTATCAACAGAGGGTGTTTGTTTTTTCTGATACTTTTTATATAAATTCAGAAAAAAAAATTGTAGAATTCGGCTTCGAAATTAACAAAAAACGAGGCTCCTTTATGGATTTATCTGTCCCATCTCATGTTGATGTTTATTATGCCACTGATAGCATAAGATCTTTATATTTGAGAGGTAAATATCATTTATGAATATGCTCCAAAACTGCAGCTAGGATATATATTTATATAAACATTATATTACACGAAAAATTGGCTGTGTGAGAAAACGTGTCAGTTACATAAAAAAATATGCAATACACTTAAACAAAATACACAAGATGTATCTAAAAATGTCGAAGTGTTTGCCACACCGACTTCGATTATTTTTAGTCACCCTGTATAATATCCAATATCCTTCTCTCCTTCAACATTCTTATATATCTAATCTGTCACTATCGAATATGTACATTCTTTACATTTTTGTTAAAATATACCTCTCTCCTATTATTTCTGTGAACCCTTCTTTCAGCACATTTAGTCCATTCCCATTTTTTTTTCTTTTGATCTCTGTAGCGACTGTGTTGAGGTGGGATTTCGACTAAACTGTGGCTGTCGTATTTCTACAAGATTTTTGGCAATATCAAGTACCAAATATATAAAAAATTTAAACTATTGTAATGAGAATACCGACTTGAGTATAAAATTCCTATCTAAATATTTGGTATTTTTACTAAAGACAACAGTTTTTCCAGATATATTTAGAATAATTTATGTATAAAGGAGGCAACATCTATATGTATATTTAAAACAAAAATAAAATCGAAGCAATTGAAGAATCGCCTTGGCTGTGGAAATCATCATTCCTGAACGGCCAAAGTGATTGCTTTCGAATGTATAAAATACATTTAATTCGATATACTAACAGTGGTCATTTTACAGTTCTTATTATAGGTAGTTTACGGAAATTATCAAAGGATGGAAATAGCAAAATGAAAACTACAACTAGCTCATAATCAAACATGCTGCCTCGTCGAAATCACAGTTAATGTTTACGTCGTACCAAATAATAAATACAGAGGTAAAAATTATGATTTTCGAATCTGGTATTCTGAATTAAAAGCCATTTAATCAAAATATATTCAATATAACTACAGATTGAAAAATCCGATGTTCCCAACCACAGTTATCATTGGCAAGAATAATTAAAATAATCATGTTCGTTGTATTATAAGCTCAACATTCACTTTTCAATAAAATATCGATAATCACTGTGTGATTGAGAACATTTTCTGATTTCATTTATAATATTTTTACAATAATGTACACAAACTGTCCGTCACTTAAGTAAAAATAAATAAATTTCATATTCCAAAAAAGCCCAACAACAATTACACAAACAGCGCTTCTTCCAAATTTCAGCTGCAGCATATTAAACACATGAAAAACGAAATTATAAACTACACTAACTGCCGTAGAAATAGTGCTTCCGAGTTGAAAATCGAGGCCCTTTGCTTTATTTCCTTCTTCAGTTATCTAAAACAATTTCTAAATTCTTCAACAATATTTTGAAAAAGTTTCGACTGCCTTTCAATTTTCATTCGGATGCAGTATACCTACACACTCAGATGATATAAAAATTACACTAATGTCCACCATTGTTCGTAATATGGTTGCGAGAACACTTAGTACTCAGACAAAGTGTGCAAAACAGCCTTCTTTCATCATCTCATAACAATCACAGAAATCACGGACAAAAAGACCAACACCAGGGTTGGGACCAACAACTGGCTCGAGTTTGTCTGATCGCTTTCGGCGCAGGTACCTGAAAAAATAAAGCCAATACAATAAATTGAAACGGATTCAATCAGTGTTTGGGTTCTATGCTGAAAAAAATACGTTCATAATCTTCATCAATACATTAAACAATTATTGTATATCTATCTCGAAATTAAAAAAACATGTTGGGAGTCAATGAAAATGGTTAAAGTCAAATTTAAAAACATTATTCTTACTTTTATTTTTTTGATATATTTAATGAAAGAGTTATTTTATTAGTTTTTTTTTCAATATATGTTTTCTTATAGTTAGGATTTTAATGATGTTTATTTTCCAAGAAACGTACAAGTTCATAAAAGGGAAAATGAAAAAGAAATGAATAATGAATCAAATGCATCGAAAATAAAAAAAAAGAAAATAAAATATAATTGAGTAAGATAATAAAATCAGTTTTGTCAGAGGAAGTAAATTAATTTTTTCCCTTCTATGAACTTTGTGAGTTTCTTGTGAAATAAATGTTATTATAACTGATAAAGTAAACGAAAAAAAATTATAAATAAATATTATTATGTTACCACATCAAATAATAAATAAAATTGTATCAATTGATTTTTTGAAAAAAGAAGAACTTGAATAAATGCTGATAGTTGAGAATAATAATCAAAATCACATTAAATGTCAAACTGATCATTTTAATGAATTTTTGTATTTTTCAAAGACAATATCCTTAAGTTTCGGTGGTACCGAGTTGAAGAAAAAACAGGTTAAATATTGAATTTTTCAATTTTTTATTTACTTTATCTTTCAACGTATTATTTTTATGGCTGGTACTAAAGGTATGTTGTTAAACATAATAGTACTTTTGTTTTATATTTAGCTTTCCACTTTCTTCAAATCAATTTCAGTGGGATATAATCTTTATTGGATATTAATTTCAGAAAATTTTTTTGATTGAAAGATCTTATTACAAAACTCATTTTTATGGCTTATTCTATTTCAATTCTATTTTCTTCTGACATCAGTAGGTATAATTTTTCTTACTATGAGCATGTATATGTTTCTTGAGAAATAAATCGTTATTATTAAAAAAAGTTAACTGCATTTTATTACCTCTGTATAACTATAATTAGGACCGGGACTGCGAATCTGAACCACATGAAATTGTATTTTTGGAAAATCTAAAATTCTGAGGTATCCACTGTTTTCTTAATAGTGAATTATATTAATTATCTCAAGAAACATTACATGTTTATAATTGGGGACAGAATCAAACTATAAAATAACGATAACATTGAAGCAATTGAATGAGAGTACATTGAATGAAATATGAGAAAGTTAATAGCACAGAGAAATAAAAAAAATACGTAGTCAAAACGAAATTGTTATCAGATAAGGTGAGTAGAGATTGAATTAATTTTGTGTCATGAATTCATGAAGATATAAGTAATTTATAATTCAGTTCAGTAGATATTTCATCATTTCATATTTGAATTTGATTGCCGATTGATTTTGTTTTATCATATTCAGAATTTTAACAAGAATAATGTTTTTAACAAATTCTAAACTGATATACAATAACAAAAATCAATAGCTGAATGGTAAATTGTGTTTGTATTTTATTTCAATAATATTTTCCTATATGTATATTTCTGTATAAGTTATAGCTTATTGGGATCAGTTACTCGATAAATAAACAACAAACTATGATATATTGACTTTTTTCGAAATTTGAGTATATTTCATTTCTTGCTAACAATTTTTTGTTCTGTTGATTTTCTGTTCAAACTTCGCCATGTCAAAGAAAAAAACAGTTCAAAATCATGTGCTGGTCAAATCTTTGCTGCAATTATCCTTATTCCATGTAGAGAATAAGAAAATGAGTAAAATAGCGAAGAATTCAAGGCCAACCTAACTCGAATATATTTTGGTTTGAAACAACGTATCTGTATTCTCTATAAAGTCCATTTATTCAAGTTATGAAAGATGGAAGAAATGAAAGAATAATATCTTTCACTTGTCGTTGAATTGAAAAAAAATAAAGTTTTTTTTTAATATACTCAATTATCGATATGGGCCTCATTAACCTCCATGTGAGAAGGGTACTAAACAACTTTATTGCGCCAGTTACTTTACGATAGATATTGTCTTGTGAATGTTCTTACCGTTTCTTGTGAAATTGAAGGCCCAATTCCCTGTAACGCCCGGTACGATGGTTCTGTGACAGCTCTCGGAAATGCCCGAAAGCCTGAGAATAGGCGGACCGGCACCTTTGCCTAGGTTTCCTTCGATAACGGCTCCGTTGACCTGATTGGCTATCGTATACATGAAGCAGTAACGAAGAGCGTCTGTGGATTTTCTAGCTACGGGGGTGGTGATCACGTACGATATGCCGTTTTCCTCCCAACTTCCGTGGCACGAATACGCTGAAATTGAATAGAGGCAAATAAGACGAATTTGTTTATACTGATGAGTGTTGGTTGATGAGGTCAGAAAAACTTGAATATGATGTTTTTTTATTTTGATATTAGGAAAAATATCAAGAATATGAGGGAGATAATATTCGAATTTATTATCAATTTTTATATTAGAAGAATACCAAGAAAAGTGATAGGTTATTGTTGGAGGCAGATGAATCTATAATACATAAAAAATATGAAGAAATATGATATATTCTTGATTTGATATTCTGAGAAAATTTCAAGAAAATAATGAGCCATTAATATGGTAGAAACATTATATGACGTATTCCTGTTTTGATATTTGAAGAATACTAAGAAAAAAATAGATTATTGTTGAGGGCACATGAATATGGTGTATTTTTTTCTTGATATTTGGGAAATGCATAAAGAATATCAAGAAATATGATATATTCTGATCTGATATTCTGAGAAAATTCCAAGAAAATAATAAGCCATTAATATGGCGGAACATTATATGATGTATTTCCGTTTTGATATTTGAATACCAAGAAAAGAATTGATAATTGTTGAGGGCAGATGAATATGGTGTATTTTTTTCTCGATATTTGGGAAATACCCAAAGAATATCAAGAAATATGATATATTCTTCATTTGATATTCTGGAAAAATTTCAAGAAAATAATAAGCCATTAATATGGTTGAAACATTATATGATGTATTCCTGTTTTGATATTTGAAGAATACTAAGAAAAAAATAGATTATTGTTGAGGGCACATGAATATAGTGTATTTTTTTCTTGATATTTGGGAAATGCATAAAGAATATCAAGAAATATGATATATTCTTGATTTGATATTCTGAGAAAATTTCAAGAAAATAATAAGCCATCAAATATGGCGATACATTATATGATGTATTTCCGTTTTGATATTTGAATACAAAAAAAAATAGATTATTGTTGAGGGCAGATGAATATGGTGTATTTTTTCTTGATATTTAGGAAATACATAAAGAATATCAAGAAATATGATATAGTTTTGATTTTATATTCTTGGAAAATTTCAAGAAAATAATAAGCCATTAATATGGCAAAATAATATGATGTATTCCTGCGTTTTGATATTCGAACAATACCAAGAAAAAAATAGCTTGTTGTTGAGGGCAGATGAATATGGTGTATTTTTTCTTGATATTTAGGAAATACCTAAAGAATATCAAGAAATATGATATATTCTTGATTTGATATTCTGAGAAAAATTCAAGAAAATAATAAGCCATTGAATATGGCGATACATTATATGATGTATTTCCGTTTTGATATTTGAATACAAAAAAAAAATAGATTATTGTTGAGGGCAGATGAATATGGTGTATTTTTTCTTGATATTTGGGAAATACATAAAGAATATCAAGAAATATGATATAGTTTTGATTTGATATTCTGGGAAAATTTCCAGAAAATAATAAGCCACTAATATGGCAAAAACATTATATGATGTATTCCTGTTTTGATATTTGAAGAATACCAAGAAAAAAATAGATTATTGTTGAGGGCAGATGAATATGGTGTTTTCTTTATGGAAATAATATCAGGAAAATAATAGGTGTTTGTTGAGGGCAGAAACATTTGAATAAGGCATATTCTTTTTGTGATATTTGGGAAAAAAAATTAGGACAAATAATGATTTTTGATGAGTAAGAATCATTCGAGTATGGTGAATCCTTGTTTTGATATTCGAGGAAAATATCAAAAATATCAAGAAAATAATAATAAATCATTGGTGGGGCAGCAACATTATATGGTGTATTCTTGTTCTGATATTCTGGGGAAATATAAAGAATACCAGAAAAAATAATAAATTATTCCTGAAGGCAGAAACATTTAAAAATGGTGTATTCTCTTCTTGATATTTGGGAAAATTATCGAGAATATATAAAAAAATATAACTTGATGATGAGGGCAGAAACCTTTAAATAAGATGTATTCTTGTCTTGATATTTGGGAGAAATATAAAAGAAAGGTTTTTATATGATGTAATATTCTTGACTTAATATTCGGGGGAAATATTAAGAATACTAAGAAAAATATTTATTTACTGATGAGGGCAGAAACATTTGAATATGGTGTGTTCTTGTTTTGATAGAGATATATTTGTCTTATTTTATATCAAAATGATTCTTACAAACCCCTCAGAGTAATGGTCACTTACATCAAGCAAATGTAAATCTATCAAACTCACCGTTGGCCTCTTGAGAACAGCTCGATCTAAACTCCATCTCGTGGGACCCACTGCATCCGACCGACAACGTTTCGTAGTCATCAGACACACAATCAGGCTTTTGATCGACTGGAGTGTTTTTGACATCTGAAATCATGAGACAATTTTAGATATTTCAATAGCCCTTGAAAAGTACTGTGACGTTACCTTGTACTTGTCTTCTCTTTCTTTTCTCAGTTTGAGTTGAGGCTGTTGCTACAGTATAGCGGCCCAAGTGTGGACATTTTTTCGGGTGGAGTGTAGTTGCTGAAAAAAATAAAAAATTCAGATAGTTACAAGATGGCACAAGCCGAGACTTAGTAACACAGAATTCACAAATGTGGCTTTACCTACGAGGTAAACGTACAATTTTTCCGCAAATCGTTTGAAATTTGACAGACATTAATCAATTTTGGAAAAATCGCGAATAATTTTATTCACAAATGATGGTGCTTTGAAATTCGTAACAAAATTACTTAGATAACTTTGTGAACGTATTGAGGTTTCAACCTTAATAGGTTTTTAATTGTCAAACTTGACGTTTCTAAATTCGATGATGAAATTCTAATTCCTCGGACTCCTTCAGGGCAGTAAAAACTGCTTCATTAGAATTATTGTCAAAGAAATCAAGAGAAAAGTATGTTTTCCTCACAGTAAGGAAACTTTGACTTTATCTTAATTTCCTAGCGATTTGCGGAAAAGAAACTTCTTATTGAAGAAGTCGAAAAACGCATGAATATTCAACTATTGAAAACCAAAGTCAAACTTACTTATAAGAGTGGTGAAAGGAGCAGTAGCTGGATCAAAGTTGGCACACGCTTCATCAGGATTTTCCACGTAATTTTCTGAAAATAAATAAAATTGAATTAAAATGTCTAGTTTTATGAAGTCAATCGTTAACATTACCTGTCTGTTGAATCTCGATAACATTTGAATCCCTTTTGTGGAAAACCATGCAAACATAGCCGCTATCACTGAAAAATGTTCAAGTTTAGAAAATATTGATCGATTTTTTCAATTGCCAACAGAAAGTATACCTTGTACGTTTTTGAAAAGAGACGTATAAGTGTTCAATTTCATTTGTCATTCATTCTTTTTGACTGCCTATTGAGCAAATCACTTGAATTGTTTTCTGTAATTCAAAAAACTATGAAAAAGTTGAAGGCTAACAGGGAATGGATGGACTAGATAGAGCCAATATATATTGTTTATTGAGCAAGAAATAATTATCATTTCCAAGCGGATTAAATTTATGAGACGTTGACTTTGAAAAACTATCATATCTTGTATTTTTTTAATAGGAAAATAAGGGGAGTTGCTGACATGTGTCACTCAGAAGGAACTGTTTTTGAAAAACACAGCAACTTTTCGGGGTAGAATAGCAATCTGCTCTTCTACACTTGTATAGATTCCAATATTAATTCTTATTTTTTATTTACTGTCACGAACAGTAATAGCAAATTGCTATTTTCAAAATGCATATATCCCGCTAATCTTTCAAGTATTATTACCATAGAAGAACTTCTAAAATATTAATTGTTGAAACGATTTATTTCCTAAGAGAAACGTATATGCGTACCTATAATTCAGTAGGTATGTAATATATGCTGGTAAAAATTATTATTATTACTATTATTGAAATATTTGGCGAATACTCTCTACAGAAGATTCCAAGCTTCGGATAAAATGTTACGGAATACCATAGAATTTGGTGGAGGACATTCGGACTGTATATAAAGCAATCCGATCCGCCAGAGAAGCAGTAATTCAGTATAAAAAAAAACAGTCGAAAAATAAAAACATTTACTGATTGTGTGGCATTTTGTAATTGAAATATGGTGTTAATTTTTAGTTTGTTAGGAATGTGTGAACTATTTCCATAAAAGAAGTGTTACGAAAACCTTTCTGTTGCTTTCTCTATATTTCCCAATTTCCAAATTCTTTCGTTACACTCACCATCCCGCCGTGATGTGGGCAACAATCTGCACCTTCTTCTGCTCCTGCTGCTGCAGGATCCCATGGCAGACGACTCTCATCTCGGAGTTCTGCCTCTTCTGGTCCTGCGATTGGAATCCAAACTCTTCGAAGGCAAACGCCTGGGCGAAATTCGGTTGGACCTTGTTGGGCTTGGGAAGGTCGTCATCCATTATTTTCAGAGTGGCGTTCCTCTGGGAGAAGCGGTACGTCTTGTGGTGGTCCAGACTCAACCACGTGTGGTGGTCGGTGATCCAGATGGGGAACTTGCATCTCTTGTGTTGATCGTCCACTGCAACAGAAAAGTCCAAGATGGAGAAGTTTTGTTTTTTTTTGTAAATTAATGTCTCTCTTTCTTACCCGTCGTTAACTTCATTGTTCTGCTGCCTTCGAAAGCAGTGGCATCAAGACCTGTACAGGTCGCATCACCGGATTGGGCAACGTTGTAGATCGTTTTTCCATTTTCCATGCTCCTCTGGTATATGAAACATCTGTATTGGTCCTCGTCTGACGCGCTTCTTCTGTTGAACTGGGAGATTTTGCCAATCATGTACCTCGTGGAACCTTCTTTCCATGTCGCTAAACACACCAGTTCTTCAACTGAAATTTGAAATTTAATTCGTGAATTGAAAAGGAGAAAAAATCCAAAAGAAAACACACGTGCTAAGTACAACTTTTTTCCGTGGCAAATATGAGCTAACGAAGTCACTACTTCATCTCTGATGACAACTTTTGTATTGTAGATAGTTAATAATTATTCCTGATAGTTGAACAGCTCGATATTGATTGCTACCTCTATCTATAACCATCGAAATAACAGATGAAAACGCAATAGGTCTATAGTTGTCATGCATGAAAAGTTTTCTAATCATTTTCAAAAATTGGTTGAATTTGACCAGTTCCAGGTTTCAGGAAACACCGTCAAGTTATATCAGAGATTGGATAACTCTTGACTTACTGGTGTTATATATGACACATTCCCCATTAGATCTTCCAGACCTATTGATGTTTTGATCGATCAGAATATTTCTTGATGAAGAAAGTTAAGGATGATGACACTGCGTTGCCAGTGTTGAATACTGAATGATGTCAGGTGTGGATAACAAATCAAATTTAATGGTAATATTAGTTAAGTTCTTCCAAGATCTAGGTACCTACTGTCAATGTACAAGAGCAAGAGTGCTTTTTAAAAAGTGTAATGTTCTGAAGATATATTTTATATACTGAGCTATGCTGTTCTGAAAGATAGTGCGTAGTAATGAATTGTATATTTTAGTATAGGGTGATTCTAATCTTCAAGCGAAGAAATGAAGATAGTTTATTTTTAGATGGTAATTTTCAATATCCCTATATACGACTAAGAGAATTTGGGACGATGGCACTGCGTTGTCACTAATAAATTTCAATGGGCGATAACTTGGACGAGATGAGAAACATAAAAATTAAATTACATTGCTTAAATACTATATAATGTCAGGTGTGGATAACACGAATGATTTTGTCATATAAGTCGTCGAGTTCTGCAAAGATATACTATCAGTAATAATCTCGAGAGCAATTTCTAAGGAGTGAAATGTTCTGAAGATATTTTATATACTTTTTCCACTCCCACTATTTCAAACTGTTTATTATCATTAGTCATCAGGATAGTTCATTATAAGACGGTAGTTTTCGTTCGAATACCCCAGAATCTTAATGTTCACTTACCATTGCTCTCTGTGGAGGGAACGTCCGGGCATGCCTGGTATTTCAGCACCAACCTGGAATCGTCCGTACAACTTTCCGCTTTACTGGGAGGGTTGCTGCAATCCCCAGTCATCCTGTTGTAGCTGAACGTGAAGGGGGCGCCCTTGAAAGGGCACGCTATCGGTTTAGCTTCCGGGTGTTTTCGGAACAGGCTGTACAGAGGGGCATCTCCGGTGATTAGCTGGCAAATCTCGTTGAGGGACGCCTTGGCATCGCAGTAGGCTGCAAAAAAATGGTTTCAGCAGAAGAAGACGAGTATGGGGGGGAAGCCTTACTTTCTTTGTACTGAAGAACGCTGGAGTGCTTGGGATGAAGTACCATGCATCTGTAGCAGTCGTCTGATCTGTAACATATGAGAAATGTCAGAACACGGTACACCAGGGATTTTTTCATGCAGTGTGTTGCAAAATGAATGTTCGCTATTTTGAAGGACATTCACAGAAATTACAGATTTTTAAATATATACGGCCAATTCTTGATGTTTGCTTTACGTTAGAGATACAAAAAAGGACTAAGAGAGTGGTTAAAAATAATTTCAACCACTCATACCGACTTAGATGATAGATTTCGCATTTTTATGGTTTCATTATTTTGTATAAAATTGCAACCATTATTTTGTATAAAATTGCAAGAGCTATTCTATTTCACCATTGTTTTGAGAGAGAGATATGTTATAAGTCAACCACAGACATATTCTTTGAAATGGGGTTTCGAAGAAATCCTTTATTGGACAACAAACGACACCGCTTGCAGTGATATAACAATATCTTCTTTATCAGTAAACAACTGAGCGACAAAGAATTAGTTTTCTTATTTATGTGTTTTCGGCAGCAATCCACAAAATTTTTATATGAAAGGAACACAATTTCAGAGACAACAACAGTCACAGTGAGTTCAAGTCAGTAGCAGTATCAGTTTAGTTCAGATTTCAGTAATAACGACAGTTATAAGTACCGAAAAAGTATCGCTAACTAGTAGTAGGGTGCCTCGTAAACAGTGCCAAATTAATGTAAAAAAAAACTTCTTTCCCAAACCGGATACAGTGGGAAAGCGATTGAAAACTGAGAACAGACATAACACAAACAATTTGGGACTTGAAAGCATATGCAGAACGAGTTAAACTTCATGTGTACCAATTGATTGATTGATAAAGAATTACCAACGACATTGATACCGTGTCTAATTTGAAAATAAAACTATTTTGAACCATGTTGACGAATCTGTTCAAGAATATATTTACGCTATTGATGAATAATTTATTGTATTTGAATTCCATCTAGTCCAAATTTTTTTGTAATGAAACTCATGAAAATTCTATTTGTGTTTTTCCTGATAAGTAACGCGAAGCTACCAACCCCACAATCTCATTCATAATATCTTATTGGGGTGTTTTGAGCCGCTCGAAAACTACTCCCCTAGGCCCCTTGTCTCAAGTCTATTACTATAAATTTCATTCAGTTTTGGCGGCATGTTGAAAAATGAAAATGGACTGGCCCTGATGAGCAACAGTGCGACAGAAACTGTACTTGGAAAATGGCTGATGAAAAGGTTACATTTTATTCTTGAAAACTGAGCGAGGCTTTAGTTATTGAAGACGATAGGAGTTTCAATATGTTTTCTTGCATGTTCGGTAGTGAGATAGTGTGTAGTACCTACAATATCGTGTCAGGGTTAACTATTATCAACACACTTTTAATAGCTTATTGATATGTATCTTTTTGTAAAGGAATCTTTGAACGCGGTTTGGACCAACTTGGAAACGTCGGATCGATTTGAACTTTTGCATTATTATCAAGGACCGATGACTATGCAATAATATGAAAAAATCGTCGCGATGTTCTTACTGGGACCTTCGGAATTAATGATTTGGTTTTCTAGCGACTTTGGAGAGTATCAAATTTTTGGCGAAGGAGCCAGTTCACATTTCTTGATGAAAAAAATTCATCATCAATCAAACTTAAATATTTACAATCCACAGGAAGATTGCAGTCTTTAATAATATTATGTTGCCATTTTGGTGCTGATAGTCATAATAATAATCTATAAAAGCATCATAATCTTAATGAAAGTTTGAAAAAACTAAAAAACACACTTTTATGTAAAAATGTTTGCAATGTAAAAGAGCGTGGGGTGCTTTTTGAGTAATCTATTGACCTCTCATACACCTCATGCTTTTTTTGAGTCAGCGGGGATGTGAACACTTCGTCAATTCCGATAGGTAGATTGTCGTTTTGAGAGGTTAGAAACTCTTAAAATAGGTCGGGAATAGTACATTGTTCAGCAGCTAGGAGAAGCCTAACATTTCTAGACGACTGTGAAGATTAGCAACACAGGAATGTGGCTTTTCCTACAAGGAAAACATCATTTTTTTTCGTAAAAAATCGCGAATAATTTCATTCGAAAATGAATGGTGCTTTGAAATTCGTGATGAAATTACTTGGGTTACTGTGGAAACGTATTAAGGTTGACGTTTATAAAATCAGTTGCTGATGTTCTCGAAAGTAAAATGATAGGTGATTATGAAATTTCCATTCCTAAGACTCCTCCAGAGCTGGTTGAGGCAGTGAATACTGCTTCATTGGAATTATTGCCAAAGAAATCAAGAGAAAAGTACGTTTTGTAGACTATCGCAAATAAACAATGTTTTTTCAGTCATTTATGTTGAACACTAACAAATGTAAGGAAATATAATTTCCTTAGAGTTAGAAAATCTTTTCTTTAAAAAAAATTGTCAGGAATGTCAAAATTTCCTGGCGATTTGCGGAAAAGTTGTTCTCTCATCTACCTGGTAAACAATTGGCCACTTTCAAACTTGAAACAAAAATTATTGTAAATAAACAGTTTATTAGAGCAGTCTTCTTTTTCAAGAAAACAATCGAGAGTGTCTCTCAACTGTCAACAATGCCTTGCAATTAAGATGGGTATATACTGGTGCTTTCAGTGTTGCGATATTGTTTCAGACAAACCTGTAGACAGGATGTAGTTGTTCAAAATTACGCCTTAAGGGTGCGCCCTTAGTTGAAATTCCTAAAAATTTTCGAGATCACTCAATCCATAGAACACGTTGTTGCCAATACAGATCACTTCTGGTTAGAACAAAGAATAGAACGCGAGATCAATCTGACGTTTGATGAAAACAAACTTCATCTTCAATGACCTACCTCCAAGAATTATCTCACGTTCTAGTATATTCCACAATCATTCAAAAATTTCGTAGTGATCATAAAAAAAACACAAGAAAAGTTTGCTGGCAACAACATTCTAGAGTGTGCATTTGTTCTGAATATTCTATAAATGCAGTGATGTGTTTTGAATATTTTCAGTTCAACCCAGACGATTATGAAAAATAATAATGATTTCAATCACCAGAAAAAATGGCATTTTCTTACTTCACAAAAATTTGATAACAATTCACACTCCTATTCGCTCACACGCATTAACGTGAATAATATTCGGTTGAATCGTGATACTACTTCTAAACCGAGCTTTTGAATTGAGATCACAATAAATGAAAATATCAACAATCAACTAACTTTTTCAGCACATAGACCAGAATTCGCAACGACATAGCCACTTGGCAACACAGGACGTGCACATGACTGTCATCTCAACTGCGAGAGTGACGATAGCTGGCGAATTTTTTGAGTTATTACTACGGTCTACGTCATCAACTTTCGATCAAGTAGGCCAGATCGATCGTCTGATTTGCTGACAATCTTTTATATGGAGTGAAAACACCAGTATATAGCCACCTTAGTTGCAATGAAAAACTTAATTACTAGTCGACCCGAAAGCAATTCCAGACCGCACGGGAAGCGAGAAAAGAATGCAGAATGAAAATAATTGGATTCCACTCGGAGTACATTCAATATAATCGTGTTTCCATTCACCGGTTTGCATATGCATCGCAATTTTTCCAGATTTCATCGATACTGCCGTCGCTCTCAATGAGCATTCTGTGCGGCTGCTCAGTCCAACGAATCTATTCAATTTCCTCGACATTGATGACAAGCCGGGGAATCACTAAAGGAATACGACCCGAGGTTATATACGCAATAACAGAAAATTGCAAAAATCCAGTTATGACGGAATAATGTACCGAGAGAAATAACAAGAATGCGCGAGCACGTTGGCATGAAAATGACGAGATATTTCAATCCCACCTGGAAAACTTTCCGAAATCCGACGGCGGAACGGGAAAATTCATAATAATAAAGTTGGTCGGAAATGGAATTCGGCAAAGTATTATAATGATATGGACGTATGCTATTAGGCGAAGTTTAATTATGTGCCCGGCGACCAGTGTTGGATTTTAATGGACTTTGAGTTATTCGAATTGGGAACGTTAAATGTGTTTGAGGCCTGGGCGGTGGGTTGGAATTAGATCTCGACCGTACCGACGTAGTTTTCAACGGGAATAATTACGATTGCTCGTTCCGAGAACAATATATTCATACGCAAAACACTAGGTAGTTAGTTACCAAAACGGATGAGTGAAAAAAATTGTTATCCAAAATTTTTTTTTTATATGCAGATTCACACGAAAGGGAAGCCCTGTAATGTTCAAAGAACACATGATTTTCCCATGAGACATTATCACTGATCGTAATTCCTAGCATCGAGATACTTGACTTCGTAGGAATAATTACTCCTGACATCTGAATACTAGATGATGATAGATTGGCTTTCCTTGAGAAGAGACATGCCTGGGTCTTCCAGCATTAAATTCCTCCAAGTTCATATAACCCCATTCTATTATTTTCACCAAGCCATCGTTAATTTTATCGACGTGAATGTTTCTTTAAATTTTTATTTCTCGAGCTGGTATGGGGACTTTGGAAGAGAAACTAGTATGAAGAGTACTGTCTTCCGCAAAACTATGTACTGAACAAGATGTTTTCTCGAGCAAATCATTGATATGAAGCAGATACAAAGTGGGCGCCAGAACTGAACCTTGTGGAACACCTGCATTTATTAGGAGAATATCAGATGATATCTCATCAACAACCACATACAGAGACCTTTCAGACAAGAAACTCTTCAACAAAGCACACCACTGAGGAGGCAAACCATAAGACGGCAGTCCCAGAAAGGAGACCCCGATGCCAAACTCGATCAAACGCTTTTGAAATATCGAGTGCAACAGCTAACATTTCTCCGAATTTTTCGATTGAATGCTGCCAAATATGAGATACATAAGCCAATAAGTCACTGGTTGATCGTTGATGGCGAAATCCGTATTGTCGATCATTAATTATTCCTGATTTCTCCAGATATTTGATAAGCTTCATATTAATTGCTTTTTCCATATATATATATATATATATATATATATATATATATATATATATATATATATATATACAGTGTGTCCCTAGACCAGTGGGACAGTTGAATATCTCTTGAACCAATAGGAATTTCCAAAATATTATAAGTTCACATTATATCGCATTATGAGAGCTAACTTCAGGAATAACCATTTTTTATACGAGGGGCGCAAGAAAGGCTCACAAAATCGAACGTCAATTTTTTCAAATGGAACACCCCATATATTTTGATATATCTGAACTCTCATTCCTTTAGGCAAATTATTGGTTTTTTATTTTTGAAAATCCGACAAGGCGTTGCCAAGTTATACCAGTGGTTCATGAAATGCAGACATTGTTTTAGACAAACCCATTATTCATCCTACGAAGAATTTCTGGAATCATTCAAGACTGTTGGTAGTCGGTAGCATATTCTATAATATGGAATACTCATCTTCTTCGAGAGTTATACAGGGTGGTCAGAAATATTATATGATTTTCACGAAATTCAAACTTTCTTCACATCAATTTTTCAAATAGTGCACCCTACAATATGAATTATTTTATAGCCCATTGGTGATTTGATTGCTTATGGTCAATGTTTGTGAAGGAGACATATGAATTTCATCATCAGAAAATGCAAAAAAATCATCAAACTACGTATTCTAGTGTAATTAACTACATAAGAGTCCCTACAAGAAACTACCTTCTTTACGAATATCTAGGCACGATTATCTCCAGTAAAAGTCTAAAACCGCCCCTATAAGCAATCAAATCACCAATGGGCTATAAAATAATTCATATTGTAGGGTGCACTATTTGAAAAATTGATGTGAAGAAAGTTTGAATTTCGTGAAAATCATATAATATTTCTGTCCACCCTGTATAACTCTCGAAGAAGATGAGTATTCCATATTATAGAATATGCTACGGACTACCAAAAGTCTTGAATGATTCCAGAAATTCTTCGTAGGATGAATAATGGGTTTGTCTTAAACAATGTCTGCATTTCATGAACCACTGGTATAACTTGGCAACGCCTTGTCGGATTTTCAAAAATAAAAAAACAATAATTTGCCCAAAAGAATGGGATTTCAGATATATTGAAATATATGGGGTGTTCCATTTGAAAAAATTTATGTTCGATTTTGTGAGCCTTTCTTGCGCCCCTCGTATAAAAAATTGTTATTCCTGAAGTTAGCTCTCATAATGCGATATAATGTGAACTTATAATATTTTGGAAATTCCTATTGGTTCAAGAGATATTCAACTGTCCCACTGGTCTAGGGACACACTGTATATATATATATTTGATCGGCTAGGCTTCCGCGGTTAGAAATGTGCTGGCTGGAACTTCCGGTTGATCCGCGTCTGGGTTGATTTACTTGTCTACGTTTCGGCTCCCATTTCGGAGCCATTTTCAAGACTTAGTGACCTTGCGTCTAGGTCTGAGTTTTCTTACTAGCTGGCTATCATCACTGGAGATCGAGGATTGAAGGTTGGTGGGATTTAAGGGTTCATTAGTAATTATGGCAGGATCAGGGATCGGACGGTCGATGGGAGGTTCGAACGGATTAGTTCCCAAGTCGGAGTAAATAGAAGTATGTCGGACCAAGAGTGGTTTCCAGGTATTGGGGAGTCTTTGAGAATCGTCGCGTTTATTGAGGCAGTTGGGACGTTTTTCGATTTCAATGGCTTCACGGGTAACTCTGGTTTGGAGGGTTTTGGCTGTGGCAATGGTTTTGGTGTTTTTTGAAATCTATTTTGTGGCCTGTTTCTAAATGATGTTGGAATAATGCTGAGTTTGTGTCAGAATTACGGACTGCTAGTTCGTGTACGTAGACAAGTAAATCAACCCAGACGCGGATCAACCGGAAGTTCCAGCCAGCATATATATATATATATATATATATATATATATATATATATATATATATATATATATATATATATATATAATAGCAACACGATTACTCCTTTCTAGAAGATAAGGGCCCGTGACGGCCAGACCTTCGTTATTTTACAAAAGCTGAAAGTTTCTCTATGCATCTTACCAACACAGGTGAAAACAATCAGCAGCTATGGAAACAGGCAGCAAAGATTATTTTCCAAGTGATGTGTCCTCTTTTATATTTCTTACGGATGCCGCAGCTTCAAGCGCACATTTTCTTGAATACTTATTCATATTGCCAAAAGATGGCAATCAATTCAGAAACAGACGTGGAATATTTCATCAATATTGTAGATCGTTCATATTTTTATGAGTATTTTGAGGCTAAAAGTATTATTTTCCGTATGAACTTCTATTGTCAACACTGCTTTGAAGCTCAACAGCTTTCTGTCAATATTTCATTCAAACCTAAGATGGCTATATACTGGTGCTTTCAGTGTAGCGATATTGTTTCAGATAAACCTGTGAACAGGGTGTAGTTGTTCAAAATTACGCCTCAAAGGTGCGCTTGTGGTTGAAATTCCTAAAAATTTTCGAGATCACTCAATCCATGGAACACGTTGTTGCCAATACAGATCACTTTTGGTTAGAACAGAGAATTGAACGCGAGATCAATCTGACGTTTGATGAAAACAAACTTCATCTTCAATGACCTACCTCCGAGAATAATCTCACGTTCTAGTATATTCAATAACCATTTAAAAAATTCCTTAGTGATCATAAAAAACACAAGAGAAGGTTGCTGGCAACAACATTCTAGAGTGTGCACGCGTTCTGAATATTCTATAAATGCAGTGATATGTGTTTTAGATATTTTCAGTTCAACCCAGAAGATTATAAAAAAAAATAATGATTTCACTCACCAGAAAAAATGGCATTTTCTCACTTCACATATCCATAAAATTTGATCACAATTCTCACTCCTATTCGCTCACAGGCATTAACGTGAATAATATTCGGCTGAATTGTGATTCAACTTCTAAACCGAGCTCTTGAATTGAGATCACAATATTATATTGTTCAAATGGAAATATCAACAATCAATTAACTTTTTCTTTTCAGCACATGGACTAGAATTCGCAACGACATAGCCACTTGGCAACACAGGACGTGCACAAGAGTGTCATCTCAACTGCGGGAGTGACGATACCTGGCGAATTTTTTGAGTTATTACTACGGTCTACGTCATCAATTCTTGATCAAGTAGGCCAGATCGGTCGTCTGATTTGCTGACTATATTTTGAATGGACTGAAAACACCAGTATATAGCCACCTTTGTCAAACCATTGTATCAAACTGAAAAATAGATATCTGCATCTACTTTACCTTTCAGAGAGGATAACTTTTTCTTACATTGAGATGTTCCCTCAATCATCCGTTTCACACATTATTTCAATTGAAAACAACACTTTTTGTCACGTACTGGGGTAGTTTTGGGTTAAAATAACGAGAGTTGTAGATACTGATATAACTTTCTCTATTCACCTTCAAAATCCAACAACTGAATGCCTAAAAATAAATACATTCCTATCGAGCTCCGAGAGCCAATAAAAAGTGTTAACATAAAAACCATGTCTACATGAAATGCAAAACATTGGTAGGTGTTTATTTCTGAGATGAAGTAGAATAACTGAATAATCCTTTTACTAAAATATATATATACTGAGTGATTCAATATTGAGATGTCAATATATCACATCCTCCCCCACCAGTTCAACTTATAATGAAAAATAAAATAATGTCTAAATAGACTGAATTTAGAGAATTTAGAGAAAACTAGACAATTTTTTAATAATTTAAACGTTCTGGGGGTTTTCTATTTCTTTTTGGCCTACTTTCAGGTGTGTTCATGTCCATGGGTGAATGATTAGGAATATCTAATTCTTGAGGTATAGACAGGTCAGTATTTATAGTTTCTGATGTTTGCTCCGTATTCTCGGTAGAAGCCCCACATTCTCGTAAACCACTTTGGACTTTGCTCTTTCTTATTTGGTTAGTGTGACGTTTCCATGTTCTACCAATTTCAGGAATTCTAACAATATAGGTACATTTTCCAATAATTTTTTCAACAATAGCTGGTATCCAAGTGTATTTATGAATTTCTCGGTAATCTTTGACAATGACCTTTTCGCCAATACCAAATTTCTTATCCATTTTCCCCCTAAAATATTCTATTTGTTTTTTTTGTTTATCCAAAACTCTATTTTGTATATCTAGTCTGACATCTGGCTTCAAATTACTGAATCTAGTATTTAAATCACGCCCGAACATTAACTTTGAAGGCGAAACTCCTGTGGTACCGTGACTACAATTTCGGTAATCCAATAAAAAATTATTCAATACAGTAATAATGTCAATTTTTTTGTTTCGACCCAATGCATTTTTCAGTGCGTTTTTAACATTCTTTACGGCATTCTCAGCTGCGCCATTTGATTGCGGAAAAAATGGTGCAGATGTTACATGTTTGATATTATATGTTTGTAAAAATTGCTGAAATTCAGAACTCGTGAAAGTTCTCGCGTTGTCCGAGACTATGAGTTTAGCTAAACCATACCTCGCAAATGTACTATGCAAGGCGGTTATAGTAAAATGTGAAGTAATATTAGAAGTAGGAAAAACTTCCAGCCATTTTGAGTGGGCATCTAATATTATAGGAAAATATTTATTTAAAAAAGGTCCCATGTAATCAATGTGAAGACGAGAGAAAACCTCTTCTGGCCATTCCCAAGGGTTCAATGTAGTTTTTGGGGGACTATTTTTATTCACCGAACAGTTTTCACAACTATTACATAAATATTCGATGTCCTTATTGATACCCGGCCAGAAAAAATTTGCTCTTGCAATAGATTTCATTTTGACTATCCCGAGATGGGACAAATGCAACTGGTTTAACATCTGTATCCTTAGTTTTTCCGGAATAACAATTCTATTATTCCAAAGCAAAATTTCATTTTCAATTGTTAGTTCATTTCGAATCATATAAAACTGTTTATATTTAATATCTGTTTTTGTATATTTTGGCCATTCATTCTTTAAAAATTTCATTATATTTATTAAAACGGGGTCCATTTCTGTACATTCTTTTATAGAATTAAAATTTGTAGTTATCAACTCACTATCTGAAAAAAAATTCATATAATCAACGTCCACTGATTCCCAAACTTCGTTTTTACTATTTTGAATTGGTAATCGGGATAAAAAATCAGCATTGTTTTTTTTAGATTCAACATATTCAATTTTGTATCTATAATTTGATAATATAACAGCCCATCGTCTCAAACGATTAGCAGAATATTGAGGAATGCCCTTTTTAGGACTAAAAATAGCAAGAAGTGGTTTATTATCGCAAACAAGCGTGAATTCCCTACCATACAAATATTGGTTAAACTTACATAGGGCAAAAATTATTGACAAACCTTCCCTTTCAACTTGCGGGTAATTTTTTTCAGCTGGGGAAAGGGTACGCGAGGCATATGCGATTGGACGATCCCTTCCTTCAATAACATGAGAAAGAAAACAACCAACCCCATATGGACTCGCATCAGTGGTTAATTTCAATTCGTAATCAGGGTTATAATGGACCAAAATATTTGTTGACATCAAAATTTCTTTAACGCTGTTAAAAGCTTCTTCACACTTTGTAGACCAGGTCCATTTAACATTTTTTTGAAGTAGTTCATGTAATGGATGTAATAGGGTTGCCAAGTTGGGAATGAACTTCCCATAATAATTTATCATCCCTAATACTGATTGTAATTGTTTCACATTTGTGGGCGATGGCGCATTTTTAATTGCAAGAATTTTTTCAGGTGCAGTATGTAACCCGTCTTTATCAATATTGTAACCAAGGTAACTAATTTTATCTTGAGAAAAACTGCATTTATCGGGGCTAACTTTCAACCCCACCTCCTGTAATCTGCTAAAAAGACGTTCTAATCTTTCCAGGTGCTCGATACAATTTCTTCCACATATGAGTATGTCGTCCAAAAAACATACGCATCCTTCAATATCGTGAGTCAAGGATTCCATGATTTTTTGAAACTTTGAAGGGGCAGAAGCCACCCCATAAGGTAATCTCTGATACTGAAAGAGACCTCTATGAGTTGAAATTGTAACTAGAACCTTTGAAGCCTCATCGAGACATATCTGCGCGTAGGCCTGCGAAAGGTCAATTTTGGAGAAAATTACGCCACCCTGTAGTCTTGAAAAAAGATCATCTATCCGTGGTAACGGAAATTGATCAATCTCTAATACTGGGTTCAATGTAATTTTGAAATCACCACATATTCTTATGGCACCATTCTTTTTTAAAACTGGCACAATAGGAGTCGCCCAGGGAGAATAATCTACAGGTTTAATAATACCTAAATTTTCCAAATTTTTTAATTCTGACTCAACTTTATCGCGAATACCAAATGGTAATGGCCTTGCTCTAATAAACTTTGGAACAACCGATTCATCTTTTAATTTCAGGGATACCGTACCTTTATTGAAGGTTCCTAAACCTGGGGAAAAAACCGGATTGTATTTTTTTATTAAAACTTGTATATTCAACGAATCTGTTGAAAAATTTATCTGATTGATACTAAGATCGTAATAAGACATGAAATCTCTACCGAGAATAGGAGGACCACCATTTTTTACAACAAAAATATTCAGCTCCTTTTGAATGTCGTTGTAGCTGACAGTAAATTTACACATCCCTAAAACGAACATTTTTTCTCCTGTATAAACACTCAAACTTTTATTCGGTGGCAATAATTCATAATTTGAAAAATTTTTTTTCCAAAAACTATCTGAAATTGCTGAAATACTTGCACCTGTGTCTAGTTGAAATGAATAATGTTTACCATCAATTGAAATTTGTATAATATATGGATTGTTTACAACCTTTTTATCCGTAATCGAGAAAAACTCCTCACATTCAACAAAATTTTGAATGGATCTTGGGTTAGATGTACCTCTTGTGTTTTCTCTCTTCTTCGGACACATGGGAGCCATATGTCCTTTGCACTTGCACAGATTACACGAATAGTTACGTAACCGGCAATGTTGGGTTATATGATTATTTCTGCCACAACACGCGCACTTTTCTTTGGAACTCTGTGAAGGCTGCGATGATGAAGATGGAGTCTGATGATCTCTTCGTGATGAAACAAGATTCACTCCTGGCTCGGTTTTAATGAAAGGTTGATTGATATTGAAATTTTCCTCCAACGCCATTTCTACTCTTGCAGTTTCAATCACATCTGCAAATGTAGAGGTTGACTTTTCTTTGAAAAGTCTGGACTGAACTGATCCTTTATCAAATCCCACGATGAATCGATCTCGCAGCATCATGTCAATAACTGCTTCCTCAAATTCACAATTGAGAGCTAAATTTCTTACCCTTGCCGCCCACTCATTTGCACTTTCGAGCTGATTTTTAAAAGCAGCAAAGAACTTCGATCTTGCCACAAACAAAGATTCGGACACTTTGAAATATTGGTCAAACAGTTCTGTGAGTTGTTGGTAATTTTTTTCCTCCGGTAACCTCGGAAGACATAGATTGTACATTAGCTTGTAAGCGTCTTCATCCAACGCATTTAACAAAATCGCTTTCTTTTTGCCATCGGCGATCTCGTTTACTTGAAAGTAATTGTCAAGTCTACGCTTGTAAATCACCCAATCACTATCTTGAGCACTAAATTCCCGTACTTGTCCATAATATGATGGATTTGCAACAGCCATTTGTTCCGAATTTTGTCGCGAACAAAAAATAATTAAATGTTCTACCGTACACTAGTGGGTTCTACACTTATTATGCAGTGCTAAAACTCCTCGTCGCCACTTTGTCACGTACTGGGGTAGTTTTGGGTTAAAATAACGAGAGTTGTAGATACTGATATAACTTTCTCTATTCACCTTCAAAATCCAACAACTGAATGCCTAAAAATAAATACATTCCTATCGAGCTCCGAGAGCCAATAAAAAGTGTTAACATAAAAACCATGTCTACATGAAATGCAAAACATTGGTAGGTGTTTATTTCTGAGATGAAGTAGAATAACTGAATAATCCTTTTACTAAAATATATATATACTGAGTGATTCAATATTGAGATGTCAATATATCACACTTTTCATGAAAAAAATGCGCCCTCTTCATAGCAGTCAGGAAAACAACAGATTCCGGCACTTGACTAATATTCCAGTGCCGGTATCTGTTCACCTCAGCTGTCATATGGCGATTTTTTAATGTTTTTGTGGTTGTTGAAGGAAAGTGCATTTTTTTTTGTTTAAAAAGTAGTGCGTTCGATTGAAAAAAGGTGTGAAACTGATGATGAGGGGTGTGTACATTGTGGTGATGAAAAAGAAGAGGGCTTTTTGAGTGTTATTTGGCCACAGAAACGTGTACTAGAAAATGCTAGAAATCATTCAAAAAATGGTCCCGTATCTCCGAAACTAGTTAAGAGAGCCGAAAATTTCATTTCTATTCTTTATTCAGGAGGTCAAAATACGTAAGTTCCCGCAAACCGTTTTTTTTCCATCTCTGAACATTTATACCGCCTCAAACATTCAAACGTTTGCTTTAATATGGTTGACAAAGTTTATTGCTGAATGGTAATGGTTCGGACTTCTATTGTTCGTATTATTAACCTGTTGCTAAGGATGAAAATACAATTGAAGTGAAAAATATTGAATAAAGATTTCACATTCGATACCTTTCTGTTGTCACAATATCATTTCATTTATTTCTTTATTTAATATTTTTTACTTGATTGGTATTTTATCCTTTCGTTCTCAGCAACAGGTTTCAATAGAGTGAAGAATATAAACAATAGACGTCCGAACCATTACCATTCAAAGAATATTTATTTCAATGTTGTTTGAATGTTTTTTAGGAGTTAAATTGACATCCATTTTCTAGGTTTTTTTCCACTAATGATTCCGTAACTTTATTTGAAATCAACTCATTTGAAACATCTACTTACTTGTCGTAAACCAGGAACTTATCCCCCTGTTCTTCATAGCACTCTCCTTTGGTTTCAATGTACGAACTATTGATTAGAAGATAGTTCGGAACCCCACTCTGAAACCACCTGCCTTGCCAACTTTTTTTGAACTGACATCCGCCTGAAATAAAAAAGTATTGATTGGTTTCGTTACTGGAATTTGAAAGTAAGAAATAAATAAACCAAAATAATTGATGTCCAATTAATGGACTATCTCAGAGGGTGTACGCCTTAACCAACGTGGCCATTTGGGATGTACAATTTCAGTTAATTATATTGGTTGAGTGCCGTTTATAGATTCATCATTAGATTCGCTCATTTTTGTGAATTAATCTGTTACAGAAAACACTGATACAATGAATATTTCCCTCATATATAAAATGTCCAATAGGAGCAATGCATTTATCGAAAACTCACAGCGGTAATTACATTGTATCAAGTCACCATAACAACACATTTGAAACCGTATCGCTAGACGTCAGTAAACAACACAAATAAATGTCAGAAAGACATCAAGAATAGAAAAACATTTCGCGTTTAGGTGAGTACTCCACACAATCTATAGAGGAAAGTATAAATGAACAAAAAATAACATTTCCTTGAGAATTTCTTTATTTGTGAAATATTCCAATGAATTACATTCGTGCATAAAAATGACCAGATAATTTTGCATTCAAGCGTGATATCTTGTACAAATTGCATTCGGTTATTTTCATATTTTGTAAAAGAGCCCTTGTCCCTCGGACTCGGGCACTTTCGCCAAAATATGAAAATAAACTTGCAATTTTTAGATATCACGCTTTCTTGCAAAATTATCGGTAATTTTTATGCACTCGTGCAATTATAACCGATAATAACACTGAAGTTGATGACAGATTGACAGTAAGGAAGTTTTAGAATCCGCAAAGGAAGCCGTGAAATTATAGGATAGATATTAAAATTATTGTTATCATACATTTTTGCGATTAATTTTTGTTTTTGGTTAAAGATAATTCGCTGAAATCACTGATTTTTGAAAATGTTTTCTTGAAAATTTTTCATAATCAGGTGGACAGATAACAATTGTGACGTTTTTACAAGGTTGTCCCTGGTAACCAATTATTTTGTTCTCTGCGATTGGTGGAGTTCATAGCCTACCTTGTGTGGATATGAAATCATAACTATTCAGTTTACTGGAATCGCCTACTTATCCGTTCAATAAACTATAAAGAAATCAGCCTATTTACGGGTGAGAGTAGAAAAACAAACCTATCCATTAGCGTTTCTCGTTCGCAGTAACGCTTCCTTTGTTGAATAATTAACAGAGTACCTTCGCGATTTTTGTGTCAGCTGAAATCTGGCGCTAATCCCCCAAACTACTATTTGTTACCGGAAAGGCGCAAAGCGGCGACAAAGAGAATTTGTAATCGGCACTAAATACCACTCACAAAACTACATCCCTGATATATTGTCAATAATAACAGGGATTCTCGAGATTTTCCCTCATCCTCACTATATTATTCCCTTTGTTTCTTGGAAGGATTCGTTTGGTCTGGAGATTCACAACGACGATAGACGTTTGGGGAATTTGCATTTCAGATACACTGAATGAGAAAAATTTCGAGATTAGGAGAAGTTGAATGTGAAGTTTTGATGAGAGTGGAATATATTTCATTCAATATTCATCAAAAATGTGCTTATTTCTAACCTATTATCATGTTGAAAGTGACTAATTGTTTACTCAGAAGGAGATGAGGTCGGCAAAACACTTTCTCGACTTTTTGGCACTTTCCTGAATTTATTCAGAATGACTTGTGGCTATTAGTCATAGTAGACTCTCAGGAAGGAGTTCAACTAAGACCACGCCGCTGAAGATGGCTGCCGCAGATGCAGCCGAAAGCTCCGGAACTCGAAATTCCAGGACACGGATCTCAAGCCCGAAAAACTTGAGATGTATCAACAGCGGCCGTAAAAGCCTACATTTTTTCAAATTTAGAAACTTTACCTTTTGCCAAGGTAAGCTCGAGAAAGAAATGCTATCTTTTGCCGAGGTTTGTATTCTATTTTTCCTTCAAACGTCAAATAATGATGACATTACTTATCTAACTTGATCCTGTCAAAGTTTGATGTCTCCGCCGGCAGCAGTTTTTCTTTTCCCATTTCTTTACGGCGGAGGGAAAAATGTTGTCATGGCAACAATATGAAACATGTCACAAAGCAATAATACAAATGTCATTAACAACAAATAAACATCATTTTTATTTATAGTAATATTAAAAGTACAATTAGTTAATGAAGCATTTTCAAAATTGAGACCGTGCAAAAATGTTCCCGACTCTTGATACGCATTGGTAATTGTTGATGATACTGATGGTCGAGCACAACTTTCAGCAATCATTCCCGATGTTGGCGAATCATGAAGGTTTAAAATTTTTTGAGCATTATCGTTCTTATTTCTTATTGAATCCTCTATATATCCTTCGGCAACCGTGCTTGATTTCCAGCCTCCATGTTGTTTGAGGCATTCTAGATTTCCGCCTCCATCAATTGAAAGTGTTGCTGAAGTTCGTCGTAAACAGTGACCCGTGTATGCGCTTGCATCGTTTAAATTTAAATAACTAGCTACTTTTTGGGCTACTGCGCTGATCGAATGTATTCCCATGACGCTTCGGTAACACTTTCCATTTTGGTACTTTATAAAAAATCGGTTTTCTGTGAAATTTTCAGGCCGCAGTGATGCATACTTTTTATACAGTTTAATGTAGTTTTGACCAATTATCGTAAAAGATCTAATTTGTCGTGTTTTACTGTCTGGGATTTTGATAATTATTACATTTTCTTTATCCTCAATGTCCACAGTCTTCATTTTTACCAATTCGTCGCATCGACAGGCGCCGGTAACCCCAATTAACAAAACAATCTGAAATATTTTTATAATTTAGTAGAGTATACTACATGCTTTGCAATATAATATTTTTTACCTTTAATCCTTAATACAACTTATCTGGCGCTTCAAACAAAAATTTATCAAACTCGTCTTTAGTGAAAACTTTATACTTCTTTGCAGTATATCCTTCGCTTGTCTTTTTCAGAAAGGCACGTAACTTTAAAAATTTGCTTATATCCACATTTTTTCTAATAACTAACTCGGATTTTATCATAAAGTATCGTGACCACATTGTAGAAGATTTCCATTTATTTTCATTTTCCATTATATTGAAATATGCCAGTAAAACGTCTTCGGTAACTTGCCGTACTCCTCTTGTATCGCACCACTCTTGGAAGTGCTTGTACGCTAACCGATACTTTATTCCGGACTTGGAGGGCCCCAAACGTGCTACTGCATCATTAGCCGCGGACTCAATTTCGTTTAGGTTTTCCATTTTCGCACTAGATTTGCGCTTGCGGTTGCAACAACAATAAGCTGTCTTTAATAACATAAAATAACTGTCAAACAACTGTAACCAGGGAGACGCAAAAATAATGGTTTATTTTTGAAAACTGAGTGAGGTTTAGTAAGTACCTATATTGTGTCAAAGTTAGCTTGTTTTGTGTGCACATCAGCAGGGATCTAAACACTTCATTTATGAAGTTTCCAATTGAAAACGAGGAGGTTGGAAAGTTTCAAAAGCAGTGGGAAAGTCGTTTCCTACCTCGTCTTCATCTAAGTGATCAATTGACTTTTTTACAACCTGAAAGTGGGTCAGAAACGAGCACATTATGGAATGATTGTGAATGAAATCGATAATGTGCAACAAAATGGCTTCTAGACTTCGTAAATTCGTTGCATTTACTCTCAAATCGCGACATTTTTAACAGCTGACTAGGAGCACCTTTCCTAAATTATGCTTGACCGACCTGAGTACATGCAGTATTACAATCGCCCATCAAAAAACTAGGTTGTGTCATTTCAGAGTATTTTTTACTTCGGGCTTTCCATCTAATACGATTAATAAGTATTTTGAGCTTTTTCCACGCCACACTCTCAGTAGCGCACATTTTTCGCGACATTAAAAATTCATCTTCAAACATCAAAGAGGCGCTAGTCGCAAAAATATAATTTGAATTTCTGAAAACAAAAAAAAGGTACATAATAAGGTAAAGCCCTACATGAAAGCAACGGGCCCATTTAAATTTCACGGGCATATTCAAATCTTTCGCTTGAAAGGGCCCCTCTTTCCACATCAAATAAAAGTCAGAGGATACTCTGAGGAATACTGAGTTCTCGGTAGGCGTTTTTGAAATTAAATCAATAGGAAGTCCGCCCCGATACTCTTTCGGGCAATTATTAATTATCTCCTGCCTTATTCGTTGCTCGTCTGAATAAAACGTTGAGTGTTTCTTTGTATACAACCGTCTGGTTTTTTATTTGAGAGCTTTCCGATAATGCAATGGAGTATTCAGTGTCCTTCCGGCAAATGAATTCGAAGGATTCAGACCCGAGTTTATAGAATCAATAACTATTCCATTGCTTTGGGGCATTTTTATTCAGTTCCTCATTGAACTGATTTGGTCTGTGGAAAATATTCCAGTATCTTCAGTCTAATACTCGTATATGACCAATTAACTTTTTTTTAATTTGATATATAATTAATAACGGAAAATATCACAGATTCTTGAACAAAGTCAAGTATCTCGATGCTAGGAATAACAATCAGTAATAATCTCGCATGTGAATTTATCAAAGGTAATACCACGAGTCCTTCAAATTTAATCGATAAATTTTCATTTTCCACAAAAACTTTTTTATTTGGCAAAAGTATAATGCTTTTGCCTCAAAATAAAAAAGTTTGAGTGTTTCGAAAATGAAAATTTATCTTATTAAATTTGAGGAACGAGTTGTATTTGGAGAGATTATTTTTTGAACAAATAGAAGGAAGAACAATTTAATTGATCAGTATTTCATTTACATAAGAAGGAACGGAGAATAGGTGAAAATTTTCCAAATTTGAAATGTCAAACAACGATGTATGCCCTCTATGATCCAGAGGAGATATGATGCTTACGATTGAATATGATAATGCTTGTCGACGATACCAAGAGATGGCGTCACACCTCTCATTGTACAAGGTTCTTATGAAATGAAAATCGCACCAAAAGGATCATAAAATTATTCGTTATGTCGTTGTTAAAAATCTTCATACAACGGTTTCTTCTCATACAACAAAAAATGGATTGTATTCAATAAAAACTAATTGTACGCCATCTTCATTTGAGTTAAGGAAACCTTAAATATTTGAATCGGTCGTTCGCTATATCTGTCATAAAGTTGGGGTTATGAGCTATTTACGTGTTTGAGTGTTCATTGAAATGTGTTATGTTATTATTATGCTGAAAAAGTGAAAAGTGAATGACTATTAATAATAAGGTAACTCTTCATTCATGATGATTTATATAAATATGAGCCAGTTCAATAGAATCGACGCGGTAAACCTTATAGTTTTGACAGTTCAAAGGTAAACAACGTTTTATCGAAACAATCGAAAGGACCAGGCAGTTTTATCGGTATAATACCCAATGATTGGCTAGAATAACCATAGAATAACCCGCTACTATTGGTTGAAATGCCAAACACGTCACATTTTGACAAGTGAAAAAAATAATCGGGAGTAATCACACAAGTGCTTCAAAATTACCAATAATTTTCTATGACAGCATGTTGTCTAAAAACTGCATGAGTTTATTTTCATATTTTGTCGAAAGAGCCGACTCCGAAGGAGGAGGGCTTTTTTAGCAAAATATGAAAATAACCGAATGCAGTTTTTTTACTGACAACATGCTTGAAAGGAAAATTATCAGGTTTATTTTGATGCACGAGTGTAATTCGGTAGAACATTTCCGGAGTTAAAACAACGACGTTTAAAATTCAGTATTTATGCCTGTCAAGATGACAAATGTTTATTTTAACAATCGTTACTATACATACACGGACCGAGCGGGTATTTTTCGATACCTAACGGGTATTTACCAGCCCGAAAATGTCCCGGCGGGAATTTATCGCTGTTATTGATCGAAAATGTCCCGCTTCATATGGGATTTTTAACATACGATGGAAATATTCGAACAAACAAACAATGAATCTGTGAAATATGTATACAAATGTTGAAGATAATTCAATAGTTTTTTTTGGAAATAATTGCTCCTATTGTCGCATGTTCCAACCTGTTCAAAACCTATACAATTTAAAGTAAACTAAACATGGGAAAAATTATCGAATGCGCCATTGATGAAAATGGCGCCTGAAAAATTCAGGTTTACCTAGGAGCGCATTGGTAACTGCTATTGTGGAAAATACGAAATCTTTCAACTAGTGACCAAGCAGATCAGTACCTTTTAATAGCCGTTGAAGGGCAAGAAAAAACAATAGATTTCAATATTCTTTACTTTCGGAGAGGAATGCAGTTTTGTGATTTTGGGTCGTGAGATGTTCCCATTCAAAAATAATTTTATCCATGGCTGGTTATTTCCTAACTTATTGGTCTATACGAATAATGGTGCATACGCAACATTTGATATTTTGGTGGATACATAAATATAAATATTGGTGGATGCATAGATATAAATATTGGTGGATGCATAGATATAAATATTGGTAGATGCAACGATATAAATACGATATAAATACTGCCTAGTTGAAATACTGATTTAATATCTACTCCCATGGGAGTAGAGAGTGCGGTAAGTACTTTTCGCACTGCTAGCAATAAGCCGCCAAACCGGGATTTCTGTAAGATGTGAATAATTATTGCTCTTTTTTACTAACATTATCATTTTCATAATTATTCATAAACAAGGAAGAAAAGAATAAAAAACTGTGACGCCTAAAATCGAACCCACAACTTAAGTTAATCACCAGATAATCTACCAATTCAGATTTGAATTAACGTTATCAGAGTTATGTACTCATTTCGTAAGTCGATTTACATCAATCTAATTATGATATTTCTTATATTTTCGTTTTTTTGAAACAAAGTTTAGCTATTGATGCAAGTAACGATTTGTCGCCATCCAAATCGGAACGTCTTCACTATTGACAGATTTTAATTATTTACCTAGGTCAAAATGAATTTACTGCTCATTGAAAAAAAAAAAAAGAACTCGAATTTTGTAGTGTTTGGTAGTGGGAAACAGACATTAAACTACAGTTCCCTGTATAATTTCCACCAACATTTGTTAACAAAACGGCAAGTTTCGCTATACAAAAATATAAAGTTCAATGTTTGAAGGAAATAAGAATATGTAATCTGAGAGAAGAATCTTATTCTTCATTGCTTTGAATCTTCTCCGTGAATTGATTGCATAATAACACTTTATATTTACACCACACAATATTTGATGTTTCTCCGACATCAGCTTTGAGACTAATATAAAATAGTACGAATGAGCATTCAGAATATTCGCATATTAAACCTTGTTCTGCCACTCAACATCTGATCTAGCACATCTCCATGAAATTTGAAGTTCCCCGTTCATAAGTGAACCTAGAAAATTTCCGATTCTCCGCCCACCAAAGAAGTTCAAAATTATCAAACATTCGCCATTCAATCTTCAACTCCGGAAGAAAAATAAAAGGAACGGTTCAACCTGCCAGGCTCATTATGGATTCCCCAAATCACTTCGGCTTACTTCCAATCGAAATGAGTGGAGTTCGCTGAGAACGGATTATAAAACTGGTAGTCATTAATAAAAGTTAGCTTTATGAGTTTGACGGCCAAGAGACTTTGATTGACATTCCCTGAAAATGTTGGGATCGAATATAAGAGTTGTTTATAATTAGAACAGAACCGCGCTCGGGGTTATTGTTTCATTAACTTGAGTGAAATATGGGTGGAATGTGAGTTTTGTATGATTCATATGCTGTTAGTTAGCTTGTATTTGATCCACGCTTTTTGTAGCCTTCTACCATTAGTGCAGAACTGAGCACTTTCGAATAACTGATATTATTGGATGATTACAACCCAACAATAGGGTATCATTTTTTGGTGCCGGTGAATTATAAATTGATTCTGAATGTTTCTGATGTACTGATTTCGAAAATTTCTTGCATTTTCTCGTAGCAGCTCAAGTTCTTCACACACAGGCCAATCAATTTTAGTTCTGATACCAGGTAAAAATAATGAAATAATGATATCTTGGCAGGTCAAAACCAAAATTTCTCACCTATTGCCATATATTCACCCCATTTTAGCTACTTTTCATCCCATGATTGTGAAAACCGACCTTTCTATAAAAATATTAAGTCAGTGGTTGATATGTGTCGATTTGAAAATTGTAAACTTTCTCTTTGGACAGCAGTAGTAGTTAACAGACAAAGTCCATATCGGACCAAAAATACTTGCAGGTTGCTTTTTCACTACTTTAGATTTTAAAGTATATAAAAAGCTAACCCTGGTTTTAGATTTAGAATGAGTTTTTTCCTGAAGATGCTCACATTGTAAGCAAAACGCACGTCCAGTGCAAATTACATCAGTTTGGTGTCAGGGTAATTAATATCTACAAAAAAATTCAACAAATACACCATAGATTCCAATCTCATTATCGTTGGGTGTTGCACGACCTGTCCTATGAATTTTTTCTATAATGTCTGGTCGATAAATATAGACAATAAATCAAAAAAAAAACGAACACGTCTTCCATCTATTCTGTTAAAAAATGTTTATGCAAAAATTGAAGAAGATTGCCTACGCCATACAATGAACAGTCACAAATGTGAAGGCAACATGCGAAAAATTGGTGGATGCGCTGTGACGTACTATCAAAAAATCCCGACAAATCGTCAACATGCACGGCAGCTTTAAATCGGAGAGCTAGGAGTGGGTTTCACGAAATTTATTGAGCTTCACCGACTGATCCACCATCAACGGTTGATTCTTTATAAAACAAGTTTAATGTGATTCTACTTCTCAGTACATCATAGAATGAATAATATAAGCAAGCAACAGGCGCCACCCAGATGAGAATATTCTCATCCAAGAAAGGAAAGGAACGACAAAACAATATAACAGACTAAAGTGAACTTTAGTAGAACATTTACTTAATCATACCCTGTTAGTGGTTATTGTTACAAATATCTTATGAACGCTATTACTGGTTATTGTTACAAATATATATCATATGGATACTATGTTAAAATATTAGTTTTGTGTATCAATAACCTGCATGAGGGCTGAAGGCCCTTCATCGGCTTACTATAATTTTAATCGGAATCAAGCCTCTCTGTGGCACATAAAGGGTTAAATTTCATGAACAAGAATATGTTGCAACAATTCGGGGTTGAATACAGGAGTTGGATAAGAAATAGTTTGTATGAAATTTGAATAAAAAGTATGTAGTTGTGCCTATCTAAAATGAAATACCAGCTGCTATTTCAGTTTTTACAACCATGTAAAACTCTAAATCATATTAATTATATTTTAAATTCCGTTGGAAGTGATGCACTTCAGTAGTAATACTGCACAGCTCCTAATCTGCACATTTTGAATGCCGACTTGTCCAGAAATAAATCAGAATGGTAGTACTCACAGTAAATAGGATCTTGTTCGAAGAGAAATTGTAAATTGAACTTATAGTTCCTCCATAATCAATTCAAATGGTACTGGCAACAGATGTCACGTCTAGGGTATAATTAAATGGATAGCATCATGAAATTGTAACTGATTTATAAAAATTCTTCAGTTCCATAGTGGCAATGGCGTTCAACACGTCGACCTCGAACAGACATCAGAAAAAAGAGAGAAGGAATTAACACAAAATATAAAAAGGCCATTAGGTCTTATACGGCCTTTTGGAAGGAAAGTATTTTGGTTTTATTTCAGAATTCATCTTCAAAACAACTTGATCAATTGCCTTTTTCTCACCTTCTGCTTCACGTTGCTCATGAGCCAAAAACGAACCAAAGTGCATCGGATTTGAATCACGCATGTTCAATTTAGAAAGCGATTTTCAGTTTTCCGCGACCTGATATATAGGCAACCAACAATATGCATAATGTCTTTTCATCGCCATAGGCGCACATCAATTTGCCAATATCGATAAATAGGATTTGATTGAGGAATTTTATGATATTTTTTAAAGTTATGATACATAATTGTAAATACGAATAGAACTCTATAAAGAGGAAACTTATATACTTCAGATGAGGCGTTTGAGAGCAAAACAGGACAATTTGCTAAGGTTCTGAAATGAACCGTCACAGCGCCAAAGTTGAAATAGCGGATGTCGTTCAAAAACTTCAGGTTGATCTGAATCTAAGAGCACCATTGGTGACTATGATATTGTGATACGAAATCGTTCAACTTGTGAATCAGCAGATTATTAAGTTTTTATAGCTACTGAATTGTAAAGAAAAACAATTTATTTCCATTTTTTCAATTTCTGAGTAAAATGGAGTTTTTTTTTTTACCCAGTTAGGGGTAGCGAGATGTTCTCATTCAAATACAATTTCATTCATGGATAGTAATTTTCTAATTAAAAGTGTGAATAATGGTGCATACGCATTTGATATCTTGGCGGATACACATACATTTTGGTGGATTCGACAATATAAATATTGGTGGGTGCGCCAATATAAACATTGGTGGATGCGGAGATCTAAATATTTCCGAATGCGACTAGTTAAGATATAAATCAAATATTAACGCTTAATGTTTTCATTCATAGCTAGTAATTTCCTTACTATCTTATTATTGTGTGATACGGACTTCGTCTGTTACTACAACATATACCGATTAATCCTCAACAATAAATTGAAAAGCAAGCAACCCTTCATTCTTCTCGAAAAAACAATTCACCCGCTTGACATGACAGTAATTCGTTGGACCGACATCTCCGTCCAACCCCGATGAAAATAATTAAAGTCAGACTCGAATCTAATTGCTAAATAACGATTTTCAAACTTGAAGAAGTCCTTAAGTTCGTTTTGTGGCGCAGCTGGCGGCTGGAAGTCGTTACAGACCAAATTAGAACGATTCAACAATGCCGTTAGACCGAAATGCAAGAATTGTGTTGTGTTTACCAGACGATGGGGTCTTATTATTCGTTCATGTTGAAGGAGTAATATATAGATATTGTTTTTTTTATATATGCAGATTCACACGATAGGGAAGCCCTGTAATATTCAAAGAACACCGCGTGAATCAAGGGACAGCAGATACCAATTAACATTCAATTTGAATTTCTGAAGTTTGTAAGCCTCCGAAAAGACCTCTTTCGGCAAGGAGTTCCAAACCTCAGCTGTTCTATTGAAAAAAGATCCCCGTGCAAGAGAGGTTCTACAGGTCTCCAAATTCACAACTATGGGGTGGGAATTCTTTACTCGTCGAGTCATCCGTGTAGATATTGCCAAGGGTGGAACGATTGATAACAATTCAGAAGAGCACCGACCGTGAAAATATATATAGAAGAGAGACAAGTCTCCGACACTTCCACGATGTTCCAATGAAGTGAGCGATTCTGTGAGCAAAAAATCACCAACAAGACGGTTTGCCTTCCTCTGAATAGAATCGAGAAGCCTCAATGAATGTTCTGGTGCCGAATTCCACACATGAGAACCATATTCCAAGCCAGGTCGTTTCTGAGCCTTGTAGAACCTTAGAAGCTGACAAGAAGTAAAGTAATTCTGCGCACGAAATAGACATCCAAGTTTCTGGGAAGCACCTTTAGCGATCGATCTCACATGGTTGTCTCATGAGAACTCTTGAAGAAACACATGCATTATGAATATTTCATACGATAGTCGTGGATAATAGTACAATGTTCACCAAGATATGCAAAGCCTAACATTCCTGTACGCCTCGACTTAGCAACACAGAGTCTAGGAATGTGGCTTCACATACGAGGTAAACATATTGTTTTTCTGCAAATCGTTTAAAACTCGACAGATATTAATTAACTTCGTAAAAATCGTGATGATTTTATTCACAAAAAAATGGTGCTATGAAATTCGTAATAAAATTAGTTGGGTTTACTGTGGAAACCTATTGACGTTTATGAATTCAATTGCTGATGTTCTAGAAAATAAAATGATAAGTGATGATGAAATTTACATTCCTGGGACTCCCCCAGAGCTGTCTGAGGCAGTGCATACTGCTTCATTAGAATTATTTTCAAAGAAATTAAAAGAAAAGTAAGTTTTATGACCTTTGGCAAATAAACAATGTGTTTCCAAGCATTTATGCAGAACACCAACAACAGTAAGGAAATATAATTCCTCACAGTGAGGAAATATCATTTTCCTGAAAAGTATTATACCATGTCTGACAATCGATCAAAAGACCCCATCAGGTAGAATATTTCCCTGAAATTTTCAATCATTCCTCTTAAAAAAAAATCTCCCACAAATATTTCAGTCAGGACCCAACAATACGATACAGGGGACCGTTCTTCAATGCTAATTCTGTCACGGATACTTTTTTCCACGATTCTCCCTTCTTTTTCGTGCAACATTAAAACAATGCACCCCCCACTTGAGCCAATGAACCAACCTCATTTCACCAAAAATTACAACACTTCGCCCATTATAATAAATAAAGTGAGGCAGTAGAAAAGAGTTCTCTGGTCTTAATTGTACGCGCTCCTTAATGCATTCTTAACAATTGAATTAGCATACTTCGAGGGGAAACAAAACCTTAAGGAACCTTTAGCGCACCTCAGCTGGCACACCGAAGGGTTAGGGCTCCAATAAGAATAATTAAATTTCAACGTTAATCGGATAAGGGAACGTGACGGAAAAATAAATCGGTCGTCGAGTTAGAGATTTTGTTTCCGACTGGAAAGGATTCGTTTTAGAGCTTTCCACTCGGAACCATAGTGGTCAAACGAAAATATTCACCTAGCTCTTCTCCTTCATTTGGGATTTAAAGCAGAAGGCCAACGGACACGTGAAGTTTGCTTTGAAGGGATCACATTTCAAACATATTTTTCAACCTCTGCCCTTGAACCCTGAAATTCTTAATGGAAAGTGGAGTCGAGTATCATGTGAAAATGTACAAATTCACCAGGAGAAACTCAAATTCAAATTTTCTATTCACTTGGAATTTTCACAAAGCATGGAAACAGTCAAGGTTGAAGTATAGCCAAAATACTAAGGAAATTGAACACATCGAATGACATATTGTTAAAAACACAAATTTATAGAATATGAAACAACAATAATGTAAAACAACATGAAATAATTCACAGAAACGAGCAATGAACATTAACAAACTATGATTCTAGATTTTCCTGAAAATATTCATTGAGTGAATAGAAAACATTTTCATAAAGAGGATTTTCACCTTCGTTTTTGCAAGTCTTAATGTTCTCAACTTGCTTTAATGACATTGGGAGCTCATTATACAATTTAATTCACAAAATGTGAGGTCCATTTGATACTTTAGTCAATTGATGACTGAGGACAAGTATGTTGTAATTTTGTCTATGGTTATGTCCTGAGAGAAAACATGTATCATTTCTGTTCTGAAGAATAGTATATTATGCAACGATCGTGTATTAATAACCATTACATGAGAGTTGCATACGCCATTTTATCTACACCCAATAAATAATGATCATATTATCAGGTATTTATATTGAGCACAATAATAGTAGGGAATCAATCGTATTTCTTTGAAAAATTCTACAAAATTATAATTAATGGTATAACTACGGAAAATACAACAATGGGAAATGAAGAGAAGAAAAAGAAAATGGAAAAAAATCTCTGATCACTGCTGGCGCCATTGACCACTTGGCCATGAGAACTCATATGATTAGATCGAGTATAAAAACATATATATTGCATTTGTCAAATGGAAAATATAATCCCTTCGATGGAATTTTCATCTTGTACAAGACATCTGTGGAGGAGTCGCTGGTAAATCTTCTATATCATTGCTATAAAACATTATCATACGATTATCGAAAATTGACTAAATTCTTCAAAAATTCAATACCTACTGATTTTGACTTGACAAACGTCAAAATGCAAAGCTTGCACATCATGCTTGATTGAAAAATAATGGGTTTCTATTGGATGAAAATCTGTATCGTAATGGATTTCATTATAAAACGGGGTGTGGGCATATAAGTATATTATTAGAGTACGAGTGTAGATAAAGTTATTTTACGGGTTGATCAACGCACAGCCTAAACCACTCATTTTTTTTGTATTACGTAGGTATCCGATGAGGAATTGGTTTCTCTAAATTCCACCCCAGGGGGGGAAAAACGGAGTCAAAATTTGTATGGGACAACGTACTTCAATCTACTTGATTTGTACAAATAATTCTCAACGAAATTGGTAGACGGGTTTCGTAATTTATTGGAATTCATCGTCCAATGAGGTGAAAAAAGGAGATTATAACATTTTCGACTGCCCTCAAACGCTCTTTCGAGAACCCCTAGAAGGCAGAGCTGTGATCAACCTGATAAAACTTAGTACCAAGTATTACACGATATAATTGCATCACAAAAATAATCTACGCCCAACGAAATGGGCACCGGTCAGCTAGTATTATAATAAAATGGTTAAGGCTTCCGCGGCCGAGGTTATTAGTATAACTACTTCTCTTCGGGCTTGAAGGCCGTCGTTCTTTGGAATTTCTTCCTGACGTTTCGCTAGCGCGAGTGGCCAGCTTCTTCAGAGGCTTATTCATCTCCGATGACTCAGTCATCGGAGATGAATAAGCCTCTGAAGAACCAGTTATTCATTGTAGAAACTACCCTATTACATTTGTTTTCCAACTCGATTTCAAGTCTATCTGATATGATTGCAGATGTGTCATCGGCATATTGCGTAATGGGAGCGTCAGATGTTGATGAGCCTATTTCATTAACATACAGAGAGAATAACACAGGACCCAAAATAGAACCCTGTGGAACTCCAATATCAATTGAAACTTGTTGTGATTTTACTGTTTTCATTTTTCCCCCCTCACAAAAATTCATACTGACATATTGTTGTCGATCAGTCAGAAATGATGAGAGCCAGTCGAATGCTGTTCCCCTGATACCATATTCCTCTAATTTCCTCAACAATATATCGTGGTTGACACAGTCACTAGTATTATAATAATTATGTATACAACATATTTATATGATTCCTCAATGGAAGAAAAGTCGATTGATATTACGATATTCATAACCAGTAATGAAGTATGTACTTTGACAGTTTGATATAATTCCTCCTGAAAATCTTTCCGTAAATGTATATCCCTTTGAAAAAAAGTAGTCACCATGAAATTATTCCAACTGTTGCTCCGAGTATTCTCCCTTACGATTGAAACTGAAAACGACCAACAAAAAACCATTCAATTCCGAACACAAACATCTGAGCAACACTCCATTTCAATTGACACTCGTACCTCAAAGCTCACCTTATCGCACTTTCCGCATCTGGCGCGAGAAAAACGCGTGCCCATTACCTAGTCAGTTTGATGTCTACGTAAGTGTAAAAAACTACGGAACAAAAGACTACTAGAGGCGATGGCACTCACTTATTTCGACGACAAAAGCACATCAACACGTGAGATTATTAACGCTCTCTCGCTCTTCGGCTAAGCTTCGAAATAATGCAGGAAGCCGGGTGCGTTTTGTGGAAATCGTTGCCTATTATTTACTCGTACTTTTTTATATGTTACTAACTCTATCGAAACATACACAAACACGTATATATGGTTGAGAAAGTGGTATAAACAACGATCAATCCTTGTGAAATAATTGAATTTTAGAGTTGAATGAAGATGAAAATACTAGAAATCGGATGAGAAATACTACACAAATATAAAAATGACTGGCATTGATGTGGACTTCCATTGTCTGAATGATAGATCTATTAAAACCTCATCCCAATGAAAATTTTCATTAAAACAATGGCTGGTTTCGGTTATCAAATGAATGAAGTATTTAGGTGAGTCACGTACTGAAAAATGTTTTTCAGTACGGCAGATTAATATACAGGGGGATACCTTGTACCCGGTTAAGTACTTCCACCATATATGAGCCCTATATATATATGGCCGCACTTCAAGGATAAAGGATCAGGTTAGTAAAAAAAATGATCATCTGAAATTCTCGAGCGCGTCAGATTGAGGGAGGGTCAGTTACTTACATCCTGAAACGTGTATATTCCACTAATCTGAGAATTCGAGAGTGACCTGAAGAAGGAGGAGGGCAACAAAGTTGTAAAAAAAACGTCATCTCGACATTCTCGAACGTGGTTATTTTTTTTTATTTTCAAGAATTGCAAAAAATATATAATCTGACGATTTCCACAGGCAGAAATAATAAAAATTCATCGATAAAGTTTAATGCGTGCAGCTACGTGATGCCTATATTCCCCTCTCCGCGTTTCTATTTCTCTCTTACTCTTTCTCTATCTATTGCTCACTCACTCCGTCCCCACTCTGGTTTCTGTTGCCATGACGCCATGACAGCGATGACACAGACTCGTTCGTGGCATGATGTTGTTTACAACGAATATCCAACGTTTTTGCTCATTTAGTGATTTTTATATACCTGAGTTATGTGAATTTAAATTTATAAATATTTACTATGAGTGGTATTGATATAAAATGTGTGTATTGTGTGGTGAAACTACCTTGAAAAAACAATTAGGTTTACATTGGAAATATTACAAAAATGTATAAATATATTAAAATATCTTAGGAGCAAACGGGTTCTCCGAAAATCACAAACACCATACGATAATCTTGAACTTTCAATAGAATCTTCATTAAATAAAGTCTATCACGCACAGTGCTATAAGTTATTTACAGCAATAAAAAAAATGAAATTGTCAGAATAGGCGATTCCCTCCAGATTATCGTCAGATTTTTTTTTCACGTTCTAATAACGGCCGCGAGTCTGCGTCATATCAAAACCGTCAGATTATTATTATTATATAAGAGCTTTTTTTAGGTTCAGTTAACATCCCCTCAGAAAATCTGACGCGCTCGAGAAAGTTTTTTTTTGCATTTTCAACACTATTATGTACGACCACCCCCATCATGGAAACAATCAGATTAACATACGTACATTTTTGAAATATGTAGGTCATAGATGATATCAATATCAGAAGCGCTCGAGTTCCATGCAGTAATTTTTTTTACATTTTTGAGAATCTATAGCCGCTCCCCCAACCGATGAAAAGGTATACATTATATAACATTTTTTTCTTCTTATCATCTAAACTTCGCAACCCAATATGTCTCTATGACGCTCGAGTAAATCTTGATTTAGCATCGTGGCTCCTCTACTATAGGTATTTCCTGTAATTCGGTAAGTCACGTACGAAATATTTTTTTCTGCTTAGTAAAATTAGAAATGAAGAGTAGCGATATTGAAACCTGAAAGAAAATGATATTTTCTTTATGTCATGTGCAATTGAACACCACAAAAAGGTTTGAATTCCGGATGCACCATTCTGAGAATTACAAATAGCGTACATAATGAGTTGTGAGTTCATTTATTTTGAAAGATGAGCTAGAGATGGAAGCATTTGCTGTTCAGGTCTTTCCTGTCGGGATTGAAATGCCTGTTTCAACAGAAAAACTAAAAATTATGAATAGCGGTATTAAAATAGTAGTACAACAAGAATGCATATGGTTGATATCCATTCGAGTTGTACAGTAGATTTTTTTTAGACAAGGTAAATATTTCAGAACCCTCTTGATAATAATAATAATAAGGTTTATTGACAGTAAACAATATATAAGTACATACAAAAAGTTTCGATTAAGATTAGAATACAGTAATTCATTATATAAGATGATGAATAAACAAGGAAAAACACAGAAGTAGCTGTGAAAGCTACTTGTTTATGTGTATATAGGGGGTGTGGGGAGTCTTTCAAGTATTATCTTGATGATCAAATTGAGATATGAAGTCTTCTTCCGATATTTATGGAAAACTCAAAGGAAAGAAACTTCATTGAATACAATATCGAGCTATACAAATTATATTAGTGATGTCAAATTCAAAAAGTACAAAAAAAAGGTTGTGGAGAGACTCGAACTCACGACTATAAAGTGGGTTGTTTCAAAGGGCTTTCACTCTACCATTTAGTCCACTTGGAAAAGTAGATGTAAGTAATTCAATTCCACAAAAAAAACATCAATTGCGACAATAGACTAGAAAATATTTCAGATATAAGTACTTTTATTTAGGCCCGAATGAAACAACTTGCATTTCATGTTTGTAGGTAGACCGATCAGAATTGTGACGTTTCTACAAAGTTGTCCCTGGTAACCAAGTATTTTGTTTCCTGTCATTGGTGGAATTCATATCCCACCTTATGTGGATATGAAATAATAACGATTCAACTTCTACTTATCCGTTTAGTAAACTATAAAGAAATCAGAATATTTACAGGTGGGCGTAGAAAAACGTGATTATTCCCTTGCATTTCAGCTCAGACCTGTACCTCTCTCGACTGATTGCAATGAATAATCGTTCCTCGTGCTACCTGACGATGCTCCCTTTCCTCTGCTACCTTATCTGGTTAACCGAAGCAATTTGGCAATACTCCCATCGATTAGCGACTATTAGAATGTCAAACATTCGGAAAATTGCTCCGCAGCTCCCAATTTGTATCGTTATCGCATGGAAATGTCTGTCGGAAGGTATCCGAGAATTCCTTCTGACGTTGTTACGCCCGGTCGAATTGTTTCGATAATGCGATCCCGGAAACCGAGACGTCCCTCAGTCCGTTGAGGCATGGGGGTACCGGCATCTCTGGAGGATTCGTCTCATTGATGTTATCGCAATGCGAGAATATTGTCTGTTGATTATAACTGGTATGGGAAAAATCACAAAAAGAGCATTCGCCAAATATTAGACGTGACCACCCGCCAAATATTATGAGAGGGCGCATCCGCCAAATACCAGGAGGAGGGCCTTCGCCAAATATTAGGAGCCACGTTCAGAATACTGCCGCTGACCTACCGACGCTGAAGTAACTATAATTTTTTCATGTTCGTGACAAAAACGAGACTTGAATAAAGTACATGAAACGGAAAATAATCATTTGTGTGTGAATAAGCAGAACTATTCTAAGTATATCCAAGTTAAGAAGTATCTACCATATTTGCCCAAGGCAACATCCAAAAGAAAAAATCCAATGAATACGTGGGTTGCTATGCTAAGTGGAACAAATTAATAATAATGATGACGATAATATAAATAACATAACTTCATTCTTCATATTACGCATATCATTTCATCGATAATTGTCGTTGTTCGTCTCATTGATGTTATCGCAATGCGAGAATAACATCCATTGTCTATTGAATATAACTACTGGTCGATGCTTCAGAATGCAGAAAAAATCACAAAAGAAGATAATCTGCCAAATATTGGGATAGTTATCATCCGCCAAATATTACGAGAGAGCGCATTCACCAAATATTAAGACAGATCGTATTCGCCATATTTTCAACACTTCCGCTGACCTACCGACGTAACTATTATTTTTTCTGTTCGTGGCAAAAACGAGACTTGAGTGAAGTGAATAATAAAGAAAATTTTCATTTGTGTGTAAATAATCGTGAGCAGAACTATTCCAAGGATCGAGAAACATGTTCTCACAAATCATTCTTTGCTTACGTTAAAAAGTTTTCACCATATTTGCCCAAGGCAATACCTAAAAGAAAAATCCAATGAATACATGGGTTGCTATGGTGATGCGAAACGAAGTAATAATAATGACGACGATAATATTAATGATAAAAACATGTCTCCATTCTTCATATCACGCATATTATTTAATCGAAAATTGTTGGTGTGAAATTTTCCCTACAATTGGGAGTACTGGCATCTGTTGAGGATTCGTTTCATTAATATTATTGCAATGCGAAAATAACATCCATTGCCTATTGAATATAACTGGTCGATGCTTCAAAATGAAAATTAACAAAAAAGAGCATCCGCCAATAATTGGGAGAGTGCGTATCCGTAGAACATTAAGAGAGAGAGCATTCGCCAAATATAAAGAGAGCGCCTTCGCCAAACATTAAGAGAGATCGTATTCCCCATATTTTGAACACTGCCGCTGACCTATGGGTTTCTATGGAAATGCAAAACAAAGTAATGATAATGATGACGATAATAATAATAATAATGACATGCCTTCATTCATCATATTAGGCATATCATTTCATCGAAAATTGTTGGTGTGAAATTTTCTCTACAATTAGGTTTATAAAACCGCAACACGTGATTCTTCATACATTTACTTCTTCAAGCAGAATGTTCTCTTGATAATGACAGATTGAATGGAAATTGTGAGATAGGCCGGTTGAATCGAATGAAATCGAAGAGAAAGTGACGAAAGTTACTTCGGTAGGTTTGAAAAGAATGTCACACATTCGCACTATAATCATGAATTGAAAAAAATTCACATTAATATCATCTTTTACAAGATGCATGGATCGATATCCCGCATTCTTGATTTTCAATATATTCAATCGGAAGAAGCACTTCAAGAGATTATCAATAGAGGCGAACTCCATGAATCTGGTAACGCCACATTTACAGAGCACGTGACGGCAATTTGTGGATTATAGGTTATGTTCATGGATTTGTCACATTTTTTTTAATATCTCCATAAAGGAAGGATCTAACCGGTATAGTCACTATAAACTTTTGAAAAAGACGTAATTTGCTCCAATAGATGGCGTAGTATGTACTAGAAGAGATTGATTGATTGCACTATGGTGTAAATTGGAATTTTAAAAACTACCGCCTAAGGAACCAGAATTTTACAAAATGGAGCTTGGTTCTTTTTATGTATAAACTGAAAATACAATACGAATAATCATAATCATCTTAATAATTAGCCTATTGTAGATTTAGGTTCTGAATGAATGAATCAAACGTCATTGAATGATATACACGCATCTATCAACAGAGGTTTGTCATTTTTTTATTTCACTTCTTCCATAGAAGTTGTCATTTATCTTTCCCGATTCGGAGAAGAAAGTCAAAAAATGACTTCACAAACTCAATTCTATCCACAAAAATATCCAAGTTCCTAATTATCACAATTATAACGATGGCTTTTTTGGTGAAATGTAAAATAAAACTGATGACAAACTTGTTACGAGTTGAATATTTTGAGACTGTTCGGTGTATCTAGAGAAGAGTTCAATAATTCATCCATTTTTCCACAGGAGAAGCTCGAAAAATAATTTTCTCTGAGCGAAACAAGCTCTTGTCTGGGCTGGAAAGGAATATTATCCTGGTAAGTGACATTTTTTCTTACAAATGGCAATTTATTTTTGCTTCATTGTCTAGATGTTTTCTATGTTCCTATGCTATCTATTTTTTCATTCATTTATTCATTTCCATAAGACAATTTACATTGTATTGGTACAGTCATTTTTTTTTTGAAATATATATACAATAGCAGACAGAGAAGAAAAGGACAATATTTACAGTTGACAGGTTTTTCAGGTATCAGAAAAATGAAAATGGATAAAACCTAACAAGCAGTGCTCGAGAAAAATTCATTCATATTATGAAAACATTTTTCAATTAAAAATTGTTTCAATTTGTTTTTGAAATCAATCAACGAATTACTTGCTTTTATGTGGACTGGTAACACATTAAATATTTTCAAACCCATATGATCAGGTGACCTGTAAGATATTCTATTTTTGCAGAATGGCACATGAAATTGCCCTCTTTGTCGGGTGCAATAATTATGATGATGTTCATTAAGTGAAAATGTGTGCTTGTTTTTAAAAACGTAAATGCATAGCTCATATACATATAAGCATGTTGAAGGCAAAATATTATATTTGATGAAGAATTCTCTACATGATACTGTACGGGAGACTTTTGCTATGCTTCTAATAATGTCTTTTTGAGCAATGAAGACATTCGATATATCAGTAGCATTCCCCCAAAAACAGATACCGTACCGCAGTCTCGATTCCACTTGTGCATAGTACAAATTTAACAGTTGACTTATTTCGAGTAAATCTCTCAGATTGATGAAAAGAAATTTCAAGGAAGATAGTTTAGATGTTATTATTTCACAGTGTTCTTTCCAATTTAGATTTTCATCAAGATTGATACCTAAGAATCTAATCGAATTGTGATCACTATATACCGGGCTATTGGCAATACTTAAAACCAAATCATTGACTCTCTTCTGTCTATGATGAATTCTTATCACTTCTGTTTTCTGGGTGTTGAAAAACAAACTGTTATTGTTGAAATAATCTGATACCTTGGTCATCAGTTCTGAGCATTTGTTCTCAAGTGCAGAGGTTTCTCCTGCCGAGATTATGAACGAAAAATCATCTGCATATGCGGTATAATGTGTATCACCTATGAAATAATCAAGTTGGTTAACATAAAGTATAAAAAACACCGGGCCCAAAATTGAGCCCTGGGGTACCCTCCTCTCCAATGTCAAATTTCCTGAGTTGAACTGTTGAACTCTATTCTCCGAGAGTGCTTCTAATGAAACAAATTGTTTGCGTTGATCAAGAAAAGATGATACCCAAGATAACGATGCTCCCCTCATACCATACATTTCCAATTTAGTCAGCAGTTTTTCATAGTTAACACAGTCGAATGCCCTGCTGAGATCACAAAAAACTGCAGCAGGGCACTCGCCCGCATCCACATAATCAACAATCTGTTTATAAAATGAAAACATAGCGGTTGACGTTGATTTTTTCAACTGAAAACTATGCTGCTTACTTGTCAAGATGTCAAATTGTTGTAAGAAACTCGTGAGTCTGTCAAGAAAAACACACTCAAATACCTTTGATAAATTGTTTGGTACTGTGACAGGCCGATAGTTCCCTAATTGGGTGGGATCATTTTTTTTAAATAGAGGTAACACTTTTCCGATTTTCATAATCTGTGGAAAACGTCCAGTTTCGAACGATTTATTCACTAAATATGTGATAGTCGTCGAGGAGAACAGACAATCACTACGAAAACACAATCGAAAATCCACGACAACATGTTCTGTTGGTTAATACATGTCTCCCACACCCTCGACTCGTTCAAAACCAACCATAGAATTCTCTTTCTGAACACCCGCTGAATGAAAGGAAAATAACGCCTTTGTTGCCGCGTATTTTGCAAGTAAGCGAAAACGAATAGGCTCTCATTGGCTATAATAATAAAATTCGGGAGTAAAACCAACAATACGGGCATAAACATAACAATTTCGTGGCATATTACACCGCAGAGTAAAATAGGGAGTTTGAATATATACGATAATGGAAAATTTAACGGATTTTCTTGGAGATACGTCGTTGTTTCGGATGTAAAGATACAGAATACTTTTTCCTTAGTAGTGTTTCGAATAAGAATATTCAATTCCATGGAGAAATGGTGATGATTCTTGCATTCGAATGATATCATTCCATGTTTGAAAGGATGTATTCGAGATTATTCGTTTCTATTGCTTTGTACGTTTTCAGTTACTGTTTGCTTCATTGGAGAATATTCTTCGTGATATTGTTTCAGTATCAAGATGAATAAAAACCCTGGTGTATTGAAAGCAAATTTTCTCGACTTTTCGCAATCTTGATTTCGATCAGTTTTAACTGAAGAGATGCCTTCGAGAGTTTGCCAGCAGAGGCGCACCTTACGTGATTTTAATTTAATCTGTGATGCCATGATATCTGTCTGCTCGACGGCCATTCGATTATTTATAGATTTATAGGTTATGTTTATTTCATGGTCTCATGTTTTGCAAGCAATTTCTTGCTTTCCCGCGGAATGCTAGAGATTATGTAGTCATCACATTTTGACTGATTATTAGGTATTCCTTTCGCTTTCAATTCGATGAAAAATAAATCAAAAACTCAGTGATTGTGATGTGATTTTAAATCTCCCGAAACAATAGTTGTGAGTGAAACTGGAAAGTATTGATATCTTATCTTTCTCCTTTATGAGGAACAGAAGATAGGTAAGTACTTTTTTCTTCATAGTGTTGAAAAAATGCATTTTTCATGTGATTACGAGCCGATGATATGAGGGATAAGTAATACCTACACATTACACGAGCTTTTTATTTTGAGCTTTGTGAATCGGTTCATGATAAATCTAACTATTACTATAAAATGAAACAAATAGAATAACAGCAACAATAAGCACTTAAAAAGAATATAAACAAGAAACACGTGAAAAGAAACAAGAACTAGGTACAAGATTTTGAATATTAAAGGAACCTTCAAATGCATTCAAATTCAAATCGAACTGTCAAACATTTCAAAAAAATTAATAGCTTTTTATCAGACGAACTTGGCCTTAGGTATTTTTTTTGTATACTGATAATTCTATTGGTGAACGAAAGATCCCGCAAGAATTTATCCAATGAGACCGCCGGTATCGAAAATCACTCGTAAGCTGCCGCCTCAATGAAAATGTACCCTTAGAAAATCGCATTTGTATCACCACCTCAACACCACCTACCGTCAAAAAATGTAAGTTTACTCTTCGATTTTTCAGGTAGAGAGGAATTGGCATATCGGTCAACGCACCAGGGTTTTTATTCATCTTGTTCAGTATTAATGATAGTTTTCCATCTTTAGGTGATGGAAATGAACATAATTGATTTGAAACTAGAGTTTGAACAGCAAAAAACTTCGCTCCTACTTTGTGGTCTGTGTAATCTTAGATATTATCTTCTGACTCGTGACGTGGAATGGCTTATTGAAAAGTTATTTTCGCCTACCTCTATCCATTTCCTGGCCTCATTGTAGTGAGCAAAGTCGTACTTTAGGAAAAGTAAAAGTGACTTTATGGTGAGTCAACAATGAAATAGCTTACACGGCACTGACGACCAAAACTATATTCTGATGAGTACTGTTTGAACGTCATCATTTTGTGCAGGTCAATAAACCTTCATAAAAGCTGTTGGACTGCATTGTTTAAGGCTCATATAAAAAAAATAATGTGCGATCTTTGTTACAACAAATCACTGAAGAATGAGGACAAGAAAAAAATGTTCAAAGCAGAGAATTATACCTAATAAGTGATATTTGGGGGAACAGCTCTTCAAGCAACGCCGAGCGCGGTTAGTACTTGAATGAGTGACTTCATGAAGGGAAAGACCGCGTCGAAAGCCAATATAACTGCAGCAATATACCATATCTTAGCTAGCAGGCAATATATCAATGAGCACATGATATATTAAGGATATGCCGTCCTTCAAAGGGGACGTAAATCCGGCGGTTCTGAGTCCATAGATGTTTAGCTCGTGAAAAAATCCCTATCTCTGGTTGGAATAATAGGGGGTTCGGAAAAATTTTCGGTTGGGAAAAGTGTGCTCAGAGGCGTCGGTGATTGGCCTTGATAACGGAAATAGGCCGACATTAAATAAAGGAATAAAAAAAATCTGCGTATGGTAGCTTTGATGTATTCATTTTTGGCAAAACATAACGAGTTACAGCAAAAAATTGTTGTGAACTATTTCATTATACAGTGGCTTCATTCAATGTCTACCCTCAGATTGCCATCATCATATGCTGATAATGGCAATCAGAAGCTGTAAGTACTAAAATTGGAACCTCGTTTTCATTCAATTCAATCAATGAAGCACTTCGTGCTTCATTGATTGAATATTTAATTATTTTTATTTTCAATTCACTTTATTGTTTTCATTTTGTGTTACCTTTTTCTGTTTTTTTTTGAATAAATTCAAATGATAAAATTAAAAAATTAACAAAATTAAGAAATGTTAAAATTATTACGTACAGTCTTGCCATTATTCTTCTTCATATCAATTGGTTGCAGAAATTCCTTCTGCTCTCTTTTATTCCTATTCATTTGTTTCAGTGATTCCATCACATTGTTCTATTGATTCGTTTCTTAAATAACTTTCTATTCTTCGGTTTCCATTCTGATTGTTACTCTCATTTCCTTGTTCCGTCCAATAAAAAAAAAATTCAATACCTCGCCATTTTCGCTTATGATAGCCATTTTCGCTTCGAATGCCCACCCCCCTTTGTCTGTCCCCCCTCCCATGCGCAAACACAATAAAACCCACCAAACTAAAATCCCCAAACTAGCACGTGTTGTCACGGCATCGTACAAACCGACCCAACAATGTAATCTCTTACGGATCCCGAAGTTTTCCTTCAGAAACCCAAGACGTTTCGCCACGCCTATCCCTCCCTGGGAAAACGGAAGGTAATGAGCCATACACGCAGAGATCCTCCGTAAAACGGCTTAGTGCATCATAAGGGAGTGTCTTGAAGTACGAAGTCGTTACCTTTACTAATTTACGACGTTTCGGATTAGGGTCGATCCACGCGCATGAATTGCTAACCGGCTGTTGCCGATTTGAATTTTGTAAAAGGAATACGGAGAGCTTCATTAGGTTCGCAGATTGTGCGGGGAAGGGGCGGCAGAGGCAACATTAAAAATTAACGGCGGCTTTCAACTATCGCAAACGGCTACGGAATCATAGCACTAACCACTGTTGCTCTCAAAGGCGACGTCGTAGGATGTCATAATATGGAGATGGCGGAGGGGAAGTGAGATTTAATGTAATGATTGCGATTAGATAGGGTTTATGCGAATAAAGTCCGATATTATAACGAGATACAGAGACTGGTGGAAAAATAATGTGAAAGTGGCATCCAACGTTCCTTTTTCATTCCAAAGATAGGATAGAAAAAATAAAGAAATCTGGAGCTGGTAAGTTTTGGATCCGGAATGCAATAGTGTTTATGTGGGACAGTTTGAGAGAACTTTTTCAAAACGCTATGCACGCCCGACGGCGGTTTTGTAGGTTATAGTCATTTGAAAACACTTTCCTGATGGTACTTTTTTCCATGATTTTGAATTGAATTATTATTTTTTACTTAGCATGTAACAATCATTTTCACTAATGCTGGAAATAGTATGTTAAACTGGAAAATTCTGGAATCAGTAAGTCACACAAATATAGCTTCTTTCCAAGTGAGTTGAGGAAGGTCTTTAAAGGTGGAGTTTCATTTTGTCAAGATAAGAGCTGGGGGTTAAGGAGACTTAGGCCTCGCCAACAAGTCAAGAAGTCTTGAGAATGGGTCCAAAGTCGGAGCCGAAACGTCGACAGAAGAACAATTCCAGACGCTTTTCAACCGGAAGTTCCAGTCAGCACATATCCGACCGCGGAAGCCTCTCCGAGCACATATATATATATATATATATATATAGGGTTGAGTGGAAGACAGCACTTGTTCCATCCTCTGTTGGGTGTGAACTCGAGCTAACTCTGCCTTTTGGTAGATTATTTTCTCTTTTTTTTTATGTATGTCTTTTGTAATGTATTTCTACCAATAAAAGCGATAATAAATAAATAAATAAATATATATATATATATATATATAATAATGAAATCCATCATCATTATTATATATATATATATATATATATATATATATATATATATATATATATATATATATATATATATATATATATATATATATATATATATATATACATATATATATTCTCAAACGACTATTTGTGAACGAAGTTCTTTATATCAGAGAAATATCGTTATATGAAGGAATCCCCTACTGGAATTAATGACATGACTTGAAGATCATCCTGTATATTATAATGGTGAAATATCGTATTGAACTATCCTTGAATGAATTGAGGTGGGGTGAATTGTCATTCACGGCACGTTTCATGGATTACAATCATACTGAATCGATTGCTTAATCGAATTCATCACAATATATACCGTTTCATTACAAGTTACGGATATAACCGATTTCATAGCTGAATGTTTATGTGTCTTTATACCCAAATAAGCGTAAAATGTTATTACAGTTGTCTCGGTTGTGAATTGTATACGACTATGCTTTCTTGAACCATTAGTCATGATGAAATGTTGCGGTTGACTGCTCCTTGCATGGGAAAGAAAATCAATCACTTTAAGAGTCGAGTCAATCGTTGAACGTGTATGGCCATCGCTTTTCAAAATGTCACGGTTGCCGACTCAAAAGAAAATGGTATTAAAATATCACCAATAACATTAAACACTCTTAGGTGGCATTACGAATTGAATGAATATAGTATAAGCTACCTCACTTTGTTTCAGTTGGAGGTTTTTGCACAAAACTCTTTGAACACCTGTTTTTATTTGAAATGCTCACACATTTTTCGTTTCACAAGTAGGTTTTTCATTCTTGTTTTATTCTCGCACTATCAATAATAATGATACTGATGTTTATCTGAGTAGGAGATGATGGATAGAGATTGCATTATAAAAAAGGCAAAAGCTAGAAATTTTGCGTGGTATTGCAGATGAGCGGATAAACCAGCCAATTTTGGCAATGGTTAGATAAAAGTTTTTCTTATTCAGGCAAACTTTTGGAAATGTCTCTTCATTGAGACAATCAGGAAGGTGTAAAAAAATAATTTTGAGATGAAACATTATAGATAAATGAAAAGTAGTGGGTGGGTATATTTTCACAACTTGCAATTGTGAAAAAAAGTCAGCAGCGATACTATCTTTCATTGAACGTCATTATGAAGAAATATGAAAACTTCAAAATTATCAACGGACATTTCGTATACAGAGCACAATAAAAACTCGAAATGGAAGAAGCAAAGAACACGTGCTGAATGGCGGCTATAACCTATCACAATCACTAATCATGTTGTTCCATAAGGAAGTGGAGACAGTGGAAAGCTATTGGTTGGTGTTCTCTCTAAACTCATCGATATATGTCTTCATGAAGGAAAAAATCATTTCCGAAAGCTAGACAAAAAGAGTTTCCTAACCTTTTCCCAAAATTAAACTAGTTATTGACTGCACCCTCAAGATCATTCGCTCTTGCTCTCAACTAGTAAGTTAGGAATACCATCTCTCTCTCTTTCTCTTTTGAATATATATATATATATATATATATATATATATATATATATATATATATATAGATATATATATATATATATCTCGAGTTCGAAGGTCGAAACTCAATCATCACCTAGAAGATGGCAAATGAGACTTTGCCGTAACGTTGTGACAATAATTATCCTTCAGAGGATCGAAACCACAGAACACAGAAAAACAACTCCTCATACTTCGTCCGTGAGAATCTTCATGCTAATATATATATATATATATATATATATATATATATATATATATATATATATATATATATATATATATATATGTTGTTGTTGAGTTCGGGTTGAACCGCGTCTGGAGTTTTGTTCTCGACGTTTCGGCTCCGATTTTGGAGCCATTTTCAAGAGGTAAATGTGACTTCACGCTGAGGTCTCAATCTGCCTACTCCCCAGGTGTTGTCACAGGGGGCAAGGGTTTGTGACTTGACGCCGGGGCCTCAATCTGCCTACTCCCCAGGTCTCGTCACGAGTTCTTTCCAAGGTCTCAATCTGCCTACTCCTTAGATCGAACTGAGGTATCGAGGGATGTTGGGTAGTATTTATAGCAGCGGGTGCTACTAAATGACCGTCGGATGTCTTGGTGGGGACTGGGCATCTGGAAATTAGGGGTTTCCATGCAGTGGGAAGTCTCTGGCCGTCGTCACGTTTATTTAAGCAGGAAGGTCGCTTCTCGATTTCGATGGTTTCGCGAATTATACGAGCTTGTAGTGTTTTTGCTGTGGCGATGGTCTTAGTGTTCGCAAAGTCTATGTTGTGTCCTGTCTCTTGATGATGTTTCGACAGAGCTGAAGATGGGTCTGATTTTCGGACAGCAAGTTGATGTTCGTATACTCTACTTGTCACACGTCTGTTGGTCTGGCCTACATATGTTCTATGGCAATCAGAACATGGTATTTCATATATACCCTGTGATTCGTTGACAATTTTGTCCTTGGGGGAGCGGAGGAATGTGGAGATTTTATTGCTGGCTGTAAATATCGTTTTTATGTCCTGTTTTTTGAGAATTCGGCTGATTTTGTCAGTAACACCTTTAATGTAGGGAAGAAAAGCTTTGTGGGAAATGTTATTGTCTGTTGGGTCTCTGGGAATGGAATGAGAAGTTTGATGGCGGCGGATGGATCTGTCAATTTGATGGTCTGTGAATCCATTTTGAAGAAGGGCTGATTTGAGTTGGGCTTGTTCCTGTGGTTTGTTGTGGAGGTCGGTGAGGTTGATGGATCTGTGGATGAGGGAATTCACAACGGAATTGGTTTGTGCCGGATGATGGTGGGAGTTTGCGGTAAGGTTAAATTCTTGAAAATGGCTCCAAAATCGGAGCCGAAACGTCGAGAACAAAACTCCAGACGCGGTTCAACCCGAACTCAACAACAACACACAACTGACCGCGGAAACCTATCCGAACACATATATATATATATATATATATATATATATATATATATATATATATATATATATATATATATACATTTATTTCCCCATTTATATTTTTTGACTAGTATTTCATTTTTTTTTTAATATTTCATATTCGATATCTCCATTTTTTGTATCAACATTGTGTTCATTGATAGATCAATTCTCAATTTCTTTAGTGACCAAAAAATTCATTTCAACTTTTCGTTTGGGATTTGATTTTCTTACTTGATTTGTATTTTTATCCTTTCGTTCTTAGCAACAGGTTTCAATAGAGTTGATAATATAAAGACAATGGAAGTTCAAACCATTACCATTCATGTGTACTTTTACCTAGATGTGATCATTTATATCTATTGATTTCATGTAATTATGTAATTGAATATTTATGTGGATGTAGTTATTTACAAGTTTCTTTTTTACCAGTGTTTGTCAATAAGGTCCTTTATCTTGGATAATAAACACATACATACTCCATCTCTCTCTAACGTGTCCGAGATGGCAATAGCCAGAAAACTGTATTTTCATGAAGAGAATTTCTATCATCTTTTCGAAACACGCCAGTAATCCTCTAATCGAACATTGGTATTTCCCTTTTGGGTTAATGAAAGCGCCGAACCACCTTAATGCGTCCATCCCGAAAACCATTAGCCGAGATAGCCCATTGAGTGTTCAAAACAAAACTTTTGAGAAGATTGTTTCTCGCGCAGTTATCAGAATGTATAACATCGCACAGAGCTTAAATCAAAAAACCATTAAGGTTTCAGAAGGAACTGAAAGATATAATCTCGAGTCCCGAGGGATGATGCCGAACTAGAAGTTGCGGAACCGAGATATTTCTTGATCACTTCTTGGGATATATCGCGATGGAAAACTTAAATATTATTCGTGAAAGGATTATGGAAACTGCGGAAGGCGCTCGTGGAATTGATTCAATTTATTGCGGAAGAAAATGGGGAAAATGCAATAGCCATTCGCAGGCAGCACAGAGTACCTTCTGTTTAAATCGGAACGGTTCGATAGCATCCGATGTGCTGATGTGTAATATTGCTCGAATTATTTTTCGCTATTAATCAATTTCTTATTCAAAATTTATTGAAGATATCACTGAATGTTGCTTGAAAGTCATCATTTCGTGGTGGATGAAGGTTTTCTTCGTTTTGTGGATGGAGGCATGGTATTAATAGCTATATGAGAGTCCGACGTTGTTGAACCTGCGGTCGGACCCCATAATAATAATAAAAATAATAATAATAATAATAATATTCGTTGCGTCTGCTCAGGACTCACGATTCTCGGAGCCAGTGACCACTTACCCCGCGGTGCGGGAAGTGGTCATTGGTTAATTTTACTAGCGCGTTCGCCCACTGGGTCGGAGCAGTGGGGAGTACGGACCCGACTAGATTTGTTTAAACGGAAAATAATAATAATAATAATAATAATTAGGGTTTATCATGGCGTGCCAAGACGGTGTCTTCAACACCCTAGTCTACCGGAGCCGCGTGATGGGTATAGAGGTCCCTGACCTGATACTAGATGCAGGGCCTGCCGACAGGCGCCCGAGACTTTGATGCATTTGCTGTCATATTGTGCAGTTTATGCGGTCTCGGCCTATATCTATCGCCATAACGCGGCCTTACGAGTGCTGTACTATTTTCTTCGGCACTCGAAATAGACAGGACACCGGTGCTGCCTTACGCTCCAGGGGATATTGAGTCCGTAGTGGAGAATGAAAGGTGTGGAATTTTTTGGAACTTTTCATTCCCCACCCTCAAGCAAATACAGGCCAATAAGCCTGATATAGTCCTCTTCGACCACCGAAGTAAGACGATATTCGTTATTGAATTTTCGGCCCCTGTCGAAACGAATATCGTCCGAAACGAGGAGGAAAAACGGACAAAGTACCAGGATTTACTCTACGAACTCCGCAGGCTCCACCCAGACTATTCTGTCAAGTTAGTGGTTCTGATTATAGGTGTTCTCGGTGGTTCCAGACCAACGCTACTCTCGGAGCTCAAGATCATACCGGCATGTCGTAATGCGGCAGAGATGTGGGCCGGCCGCATGCAGAAGGCCGTCATTCTCGGTTCGTTGCGTCTGCTCAGGACTCATGATTCTCGGAGCCAGTGACCACTTACCCCGCGGTGCGGGGAGTGGTCATTGGTTAATTATACTAGCGCGTCCGCCCACTGGGTCGGAGCAGTGGGAAGTACGGACCCGACTAGATTTGTTTTGACGAACAAAAAATAATAATAATATTAATTTTTCCACAAGACATATAAAATGTATAGAAATGGTCAATATTTAATGCAAGAGCACTAAAACAAATTACAGTCATCTAAGAACAAAGAAATATGAAACATAAAAATATATATACACACATTCACTTATATAAATATATGATATACCTAGATATTGAAATACTCTTCCAACGAGTAGAAACATTTTTCAGTCAGGAATTGTTTGAGGAAGCTACAGATTTTTAATTATTTGGCTTCTTTTAAACTTTCAGGTAAATGATTATAAATAGACAGACCCATAATTGTAGGTGAATTGTCAGAGACCTTATATTTTGTAAATGGAATGTGGTAATATTTCTTTGGCGTGTATTAACGGAGTGAAAATCTCCCGTCAAAACAAATTTTTGTCTATTTTTAAAAATAAAGACGGATAATTCATAAATGTAGACAGACATGACGGTCAAAATTCTAAAATGTTTGAAAAGGTCCCTACAGGAATGTGTACTAGGAACTCTAGCTATTATTCTTACTTTTCTTTTTTGTATAGAAAAAACATTTTTTGCCAAAGTGGAATTTCCCCACAAACATATTCCATACCTAATTCGTGACACAACCTGTGCATGGTATAGAGCCACTAGCTGAGGTATTTCAAGTATATGTACGAGGTTCCTGAACATGTAACATACAGAATTCAATCTTTTTATCAAGCATGTACAGTGACCTTTCCAGCATACATTTTCATCAACGAAAAGTCCAAGAAAATTGGTTTCATTTGTACTGTCAATGGATACATCAACACTCATCTTAATTCTGAGAGGATCGCATTTTCTTTGATGGTTATGAAATCGTAAGATTTGAGTTTTATGAACATTCAAATTCAAAAAATTTGTATTGCACCAGTCCTGCATCAGTTCTAGAGCTTTTTCTGTATCTTTTTGCATGTTAAATTCATTTTTTCGTGAAATTATTAATGTAGGTCTTCGGGTGGTTTGGCCCAAAAAAGTCCAGAATAATTCGCGAAGCAATGGAAATTGAAAAACGCCCTCAATGCCTCAAGAAACGAGACGACTCACAAAGGCTTCCCAATTCCTGGAAACCATTACTATCCCATCGAACAAATCTCTTAATTAATCCTTTTCAAACCAGACCTGTCATGTCATGTTAATTACACTATTTATAACTCAAGAACGGCTGAAGCGACTTTTCTGAAAATTGGTGGGAACATAGTTTAAAACCAGGACATGCATAGGATACTCTTTATTTCGATATACCATATTTTCGAGAATTCCACCCCTGAGGGAATGAAAAAAGGTCGCCAAATTTGTGAAATAATCTTCAACAGAATTGATGAAAGACATGTTTCGTATTTTATTAAAAATCATTGTCTAACAAAGGGGTTTATAATATTTTCGACTTCTTTCAACCGAACCCAGGAGGCAGAGCCTTGTGATGAACCTGACAAAACTTAGTACTACGTCTACACAATATAATCGTATCCAAAAATAATAAACGACCAACCAAGAGGACACGGGTCACCTGAATACGACTATTGGGGTGTCAGTAATATTAGTTTCAGTAATTCAATTGCATAATCAAAATCCAAGGTAGCCACAATTTAGTAATATTTCAATTCAATTTATATCAAATTAGTAACTAGAAATCAGTTGGTAACACACTGACACCCCAGGCCCTCAGCCACAACTCAATTTGTCAACTTCATATTTCAAATTTCAAATCAATGTCATACTTCAATTTTCAATTAGTATAACTGACAAGCTCACGTGAGAGCAACGTCTAGATTTCAACCTGAAAAATATTAATCAAGTTTTAATTATGTATCATGTTTCATCGTCAACAATGTACCATCAATTCATCTCTAACATCAATGTAACCATCCTCAAATAAGATGTAAGTCATTAGCTATTAATATTTTAGAATTACTTTACAACTTTTTATATATTATTGTAGTTTCCCTGATGATGGAAATGAAATTTTCCGAAAGCTTGGACTAACTTAAAAGAGTAATCCTTTACTTGCTGAAACACCCCACTATTCACTGGTTCTATTCTTAACTAGTCAGCAACGACTACCCTTCCTATATATATATATATATATACCTATATATATATTCCTATATATATATATATATATTCCTATATATATATATATATATATATATATATATATATATATATATATATATATATATATATAATAATTTCCGTAATTTTGCAATAATTTCAAATTAAACTGAATCACAACTGACCGGTGGAGTAGGAGGAAAACACGTTGAAAAAAACGCGCTAAGTACCTACACTACCTCATAGGTGGCGTGGAAACGTGTGCATATTATGACGATCGCAACTTGTACAACTTTTTGGATCGAGATATCTCAAAAACGGTGGCTCGTAGGAAAAAAGTATTGATACATTTTTTGTAGATTGTTTTATGATCTACAATTTTTGTCGGAAATATTTTTATGATAAAACTTACCGTTTCGCTGAAAATCGTTAGAAACTCATTTTTTTGACCGTTGACCTTGAATAAATTTTTTTCCATACATGGGAAAGATGGGGAACTTTCAAATTTCATTTTTAATCATATTTTTGACAACCATACTGATTTTCAGCTTGATGGGAATTCTTGTAGCTTCGAGTGAGTAAATTCCAATTCGCAGAAATTGTCAACCACAGTGAATCAAAACCTCTCTCTTTCAAGGTCCATCACTCCTATTTCATTGCTGGACGCTCAAGGGTTTCTCGGCCGAAAGTTTCTGATAGCTGATAGGCCTCATCAGCGCAATCATACATATTATTTGTAAATCATTCAAACTAGACCACGCTTAGTTCAGCATAACAAACGAGTCGATATTTTCAGTATTCAAAGCCGCCTGCGATCCCGTGAACCACCTCCGCATTGCAAACAACATTGTTTCCGGCATTTCCCCTCTCCCCCGTCGTCTAACGGCATTATGATGAGACAACTGCCGGGGCTGCTGTGTATTTGTTTACGATCCCCTCCTCCCTACCGCCTCCTTGAGAAGCCGTGTGGCGGCACGTCGCGAACCGTACGTGAGATATTCACGCAAATAATGGCATTACCGAAAATTGTCTTAGACTCCAGCGATTGATATTCGGGACGGGTAGGTGCGGCGCTTTTTTGAATGACAACTACTCGACGGGATTGTCTCAATGTGAACATGCTCGACTGGAGAGCCAAGGACCTACGTAAAAGGTACTGTGTACGAGTTATTTTTTGTTATTTTAGTCATCGAAGTCGGTGACACCGTAGTGATGAGGGACAGTGGCTCCGAAACACGTGTCTGCTATTGGTAACATTTCGGATTTCAGTAATCTGAGTTTTCGAAAAATCATAAATGAAAGTATGAAATTTATATATATACATATATATATATATATATATATATATATATATATATATATATATATATATATATATATATATATATATATATATTATATATGGAGCTCCAGCAAAACCGAGATCTTCACCCTAGACCCCCGAAGGATGAACCTGAACGACAAAAAGCTTTCCTTCCGTATATTCATGGTCTTACTGATAAAATAAGTCGAATTCTGACACGACATGACATCAAAACCATTTTCACAGCTAACAACCAAATATCCACCTACCTTCGAACACCCAGAGATACAATCCCCAATGAAACCCAAGGAATATATGAAATACCATGCTCTAACTGTCCCAGAACATACATCGGCCAGACCAACCGACGAGTGTCCTGTAGAGCATATGAACACGAACTAGCAGTCCGCAACTCTGACACAAACTCAGCATTATTCCAACATCATTTGGAAACAGGCCACAGAATAGATTTCAAAAACACCAAAACCGTTGCCACAGCCAAAACCCTCCAAACCAGAATTACCCGTGAAGCCATTGAAATCGAAAAACGTCCCAACTGTCTCAATAAACGCGACGATTCTCAAAGACTCCCTAATACCTGGAAACCACTCTTGGTCCGACATACTTCTATTTACTCCGACTTGGGAACTAATCCGTTCGAACCTCCCATTGACCGTCCGATACCTGATCCTGCCATAATTACTAATGAACCCTCAAATCCCACCAACCTTCAATCCTCGATCTCCAGTGATGATAGCCAGCTAGTAAGACAACTCAGACCTAGACGCAAGGTCACGCAGTCTTGATAATGGCTCCGAAATGGGAGCCGAAACGTAGACGCGGATCAACCGGAAGTTCCAGCCAGCATATATATATATATATATATATATATATATATATATGATATATATATATATATATATATATATATATATATAGAGAGACTTATTTGGGTTGCAGTCTGGGGATGACAATTAGGCTGTTCTCTTTGTTTTTGTCGAGCTTTCGAAAATGTTTATTTTCTTTCTCAAGACTCTACAATATGTAAATGTATAATATGAATTACAATATATATATGTATACTTACAAAACGTGAAAATCAATTAAAATTATTAAAAATGAATGACATATTTCACGAAGATAGGGAAGTCACTTGACGGAAGTTGAGTCATATACAGAGTTATTATTTTTTAATTATCTACTGATATTATAATTGCAAATGAGGGAGTATTATACTCAATGAGGATGAGAGTTATCATTCGTATTCAGATTTTTATGTAGGATATAAGTATATATATTGCTCAGATCACTAATATCTGTTCGTTTATTCAAAACAATATCTTTTTTATTGGAGATGTGGACCATTTCTAGAAATAGTCTCTTGGTCAAATTGGTCTCCATATCTAAAATTTTTACATTTTCATAACTCAACCTATGATCTAAATCAATTGAATGTTCTGTCAATGCACTTGATCTTATATTCCTTCTGCAGTCACTCTTATGTCCAGTTAGTCTATCTTTCAAAAGTTGTTTTGTTTGGCCGATGTATACTTTATCACAATCCATACATGGTATTTCGTACACGACGTTGGATTTGGATGTTAAAGGAATAGGAGATTTCAATTTAGAATGTAAGTCAGATATTGTTTTAATATTAGTTCGAGCGATTTTTATGTTATGTTCACTGAATATATTAATCAATTTAGGCGTCAATTGATGAATGTTAGGTAATGTTTTGTAATAGAAGCGATCTTCAGTAACTGGAATTATAGGTGAGGTAACACTATCAGAAGATGGGGTGCTGAAGAGAATTTTATTGACTAGAGAATTTGGATATGAATTTTCTAATAGTATTATTTCGAGTTCTTTCAAACATTCAATCCTTAAAGAGGGGTGGGATAACTTTTCTACTCTATTCTTGAAATTTTTTATTACATTGATTTTTGTTTTCATAGGATGATATGAATGATAATTCAACAATCTGTTACTATCTATAGGTTTTCGGTACCATCTAGTTATGATTTCATTTCTTTCTGTCCTTATCAATCTCATATCTAGGAAGGGAACAGAGTTATTAGATTCTCTTTCTATAGTGAATTGAATATTTTCATCGTAGCTGTTGAATATCTCCAGAACTTCATCTACTTTTGATTGAGGAACAGAAAGGATGAGATCATCGACATACCTCTTCAGGAAGGGAAAATCGAAATCAATTCTTTTTGAACATTCTTCAAGAAGATCATCAAGAACATAACTCGATATTATAGGCGAAATAGTTGATCCCATAGGTGTACCAAAAATTTGTTTGTAAATTTTTTTATCAAAAAGCATATATGTCGAATCGAAAATGAAATCAATAACTTCCATGAAAGTATTTTCGTCGAACTGGCAGTATTCTGATATAATGTTCCACTTTATAAAACTGGAATGGGATTTTTCCAAGAGATCCAACTACAATATGGACTTACTACCGTAAGGAATCTCAAACAATGGACCAAACTGAACACCAAATTAGCAAAAATGAATAACAGAAGAGTATTTCTTTTGAGATGTAGACAACACAAGATCTTTCCAAAACATATTTCCAATGGAATGAGAACCATCAACAATCTTCTACATTATGATCAAGGACAAGTGGGAAGACAGATACATAATTTCAATTCGAAAATGAGGTTGAAAATTCTGAATCTTGAAATCAGTGTCACAGTTATTACTATAAAAACAACTAACGAAGAAATGGCCAAAATCCAAGACCATTTGCATAGATCGCTACCTTCACATGTATTCAATGAGTATGAAAGAAGATCGAATATCAAATATAATAGAAAATTCCATGAAATTAAAAAACGAAATCTCATAAAATTTGAACAGTTGAAAAAAGAAAATTTTGAACAAATCACTTATCAAAGTAAATGGTTCAAAAATTTAACAAATTTGGAAATACCAATTGAAATTCAACAATTCTTATCTCTTGGTCCTAAATTCAGTGTTTGTCCCACTAATAAAGATATCAGATTTGATTTACTACTAGCTAGTTTAGAAGACATTATTCATGATTTCAATGATGAAAATAAAAATTTATATAGAGCTCAGTTCACTAATATCATCACCAATTTCATTCACAAAAATAATGGTAGCCAAGAACAACTCGCCAAAATTTTCCAAAAATCCAAAAAGTTTCTCAAGGATAACCCAGAAGTCTGTTTGGTTAATAGTGATAAGGGTAATGTTACTGTTGTGATGTATATTGAAGATTATAATCGAAGGAGTAACTTATTACTTGAGGATAAAAAATACTATAAACAACTGAATCGTGATCCAACCTCAACTCTTCAACAAAAAGCTAACCAACTCGTAACCAAACTGAAAAATAAAAAGATAATAGATGATACTACTGCAAAATCCTTGACAATAAAAAACTCTAATGCACCAAGGTTTTATACTCTTCCAAAGATTCATAAACCTTCACTAGCAATGAGACCAATCACTTCAACTATCGATTCACCAAATAGCAAATTAACCAAGCTAGTAACCAATATTCTCACAACAGCTTACAATACTCAAAATTCATTTCATGTTAGTGACTCATTTGAATTCAGTGAATTCATCAATAATATAATCCTTCCACAACAATTTGTCATCATTAGCCTAGATGTTGTATCCCTCTTCACGAACCTCCCAAAAAGTTTGGTCAAAATGAGTATTAAGAAAAAGTGGAACATTATATCAGAATACTGCCAGTTCGACGAAAATACTTTCATGGAAGTTATTGATTTCATTTTCGATTCGACATATATGCTTTTTGATAAAAAAATTTACAAACAAATTTTTGGTACACCTATGGGATCAACTATTTCGCCTATAATATCGAGTTATGTTCTTGATGATCTTCTTGAAGAATGTTCAAAAAGAATTGATTTCGATTTTCCCTTCCTGAAGAGGTATGTCGATGATCTCATCCTTTCTGTTCCTCAATCAAAAGTAGATGAAGTTCTGGAGATATTCAACAGCTACGATGAAAATATTCAATTCACTATAGAAAGAGAATCTAATAACTCTGTTCCCTTCCTAGATATGAGATTGATAAGGACAGAAAGAAATGAAATCATAACTAGATGGTACCGAAAACCTATAGATAGTAACAGATTGTTGAATTATCATTCATATCATCCTATGAAAACAAAAATCAATGTAATAAAAAATTTCAAGAATAGAGTAGAAAAGTTATCCCACCCCTCTTTAAGGATTGAATGTTTGAAAGAACTCGAAATAATACTATTAGAAAATTCATATCCAAATTCTCTAGTCAATAAAATTCTCTTCAGCACCCCATCTTCTGATAGTGTTACCTCACCTATAATTCCAGTTACTGAAGATCGCTTCTATTACAAAACATTACCTAACATTCATCAATTGACGCCTAAATTGATTAATATATTCAGTGAACATAACATAAAAATCGCTCGAACTAATATTAAAACAATATCTGACTTACATTCTAAATTGAAATCTCCTATTCCTTTAACATCCAAATCCAACGTCGTGTACGAAATACCATGTATGGATTGTGATAAAGTATACATCGGCCAAACAAAACAACTTTTGAAAGATAGACTAACTGGACATAAGAGTGACTGCAGAAGGAATATAAGATCAAGTGCATTGACAGAACATTCAATTGATTTAGATCATAGGTTGAGTTATGAAAATGTAAAAATTTTAGATATGGAGACCAATTTGACCAAGAGACTATTTCTAGAAATGGTCCACATCTCCAATAAAAAAGATATTGTTTTGAATAAACGAACAGATATTAGTGATCTGAGCAATATATATACTTATATCCTACATAAAAATCTGAATACGAATGATAACTCTCATCCTCATTGAGTATAATACTCCCTCATTTGCAATTATAATATCAGTAGATAATTAAAAAATAATAACTCTGTATATGACTCAACTTCCGTCAAGTGACTTCCCTATCTTCGTGAAATATGTCATTCATTTTTAATAATTTTAATTGATTTTCACGTTTTGTAAGTATACATATATATATTGTAATTCATATTATACATTTACATATTGTAGAGTCTTGAGAAAGAAAATAAACATTTTCGAAAGCTCGACAAAAACAAAGAGAACAGCCTAATTGTCATCCCCAGACTGCAACCCAAATAAGTCTCTCTACATAACGCATACAGTCACAATTTCGAATAAATATAAAACTGGAATGGGATTTTTCCAAGAGATCCAACTACAATATGGACTTACTACCGTAAGGAATCTCAAACAATGGACCAAACTGAACACCAAATTAGCAAAAATGAATAACAGAAGAGTATTTCTTTTGAGATGTAGACAACACAAGATCTTTCCAAAACATATTTCCAATGGAATGAGAACCATCAACAATCTTCTACATTATGATCAAGGACAAGTGGGAAGACAGATACATAATTTCAATTCGAAAATGAGGTTGAAAATTCTGAATCTTGAAATCAGTGTCACAGTTATTACTATAAAAACAACTAACGAAGAAATGGCCAAAATCCAAGACCATTTGCATAGATCGCTACCTTCACATGTATTCAATGAGTATGAAAGAAGATCGAATATCAAATATAATAGAAAATTCCATGAAATTAAAAAACGAAATCTCATAAAATTTGAACAGTTGAAAAAAGAAAATTTTGAACAAATCACTTATCAAAGTAAATGGTTCAAAAATTTAACAAATTTGGAAATACCAATTGAAATTCAACAATTCTTATCTCTTGGTCCTAAATTCAGTGTTTGTCCCACTAATAAAGATATCAGATTTGATTTACTACTAGCTAGTTTAGAAGACATTATTCATGATTTCAATGATGAAAATAAAAATTTATATAGAGCTCAGTTCACTAATATCATCACCAATTTCATTCACAAAAATAATGGTAGCCAAGAACAACTCGCCAAAATTTTCCAAAAATCCAAAAAGTTTCTCAAGGATAACCCAGAAGTCTGTTTGGTTAATAGTGATAAGGGTAATGTTACTGTTGTGATGTATATTGAAGATTATAATCGAAGGAGTAACTTATTACTTGAGGATAAAAAATACTATAAACAACTGAATCGTGATCCAACCTCAACTCTTCAACAAAAAGCTAACCAACTCGTAACCAAACTGAAAAATAAAAAGATAATAGATGATACTACTGCAAAATCCTTGACAATAAAAAACTCTAATGCACCAAGGTTTTATACTCTTCCAAAGATTCATAAACCTTCACTAGCAATGAGACCAATCACTTCAACTATCGATTCACCAAATAGCAAATTAACCAAGCTAGTAACCAATATTCTCACAACAGCTTACAATACTCAAAATTCATTTCATGTTAGTGACTCATTTGAATTCAGTGAATTCATCAATAATATAATCCTTCCACAACAATTTGTCATCATTAGCCTAGATGTTGTATCCCTCTTCACGAACCTCCCAAAAAGTTTGGTCAAAATGAGTATTAAGAAAAAGTGGAACATTATATCAGAATACTGCCAGTTCGACGAAAATACTTTCATGGAAGTTATTGATTTCATTTTCGATTCGACATATATGCTTTTTGATAAAAAAATTTACAAACAAATTTTTGGTACACCTATGGGATCAACTATTTCGCCTATAATATCGAGTTATGTTCTTGATGATCTTCTTGAAGAATGTTCAAAAAGAATTGATTTCGATTTTCCCTTCCTGAAGAGGTATGTCGATGATCTCATCCTTTCTGTTCCTCAATCAAAAGTAGATGAAGTTCTGGAGATATTCAACAGCTACGATGAAAATATTCAATTCACTATAGAAAGAGAATCTAATAACTCTGTTCCCTTCCTAGATATGAGATTGATAAGGACAGAAAGAAATGAAATCATAACTAGATGGTACCGAAAACCTATAGATAGTAACAGATTGTTGAATTATCATTCATATCATCCTATGAAAACAAAAATCAATGTAATAAAAAATTTCAAGAATAGAGTAGAAAAGTTATCCCACCCCTCTTTAAGGATTGAATGTTTGAAAGAACTCGAAATAATACTATTAGAAAATTCATATCCAAATTCTCTAGTCAATAAAATTCTCTTCAGCACCCCATCTTCTGATAGTGTTACCTCACCTATAATTCCAGTTACTGAAGATCGCTTCTATTACAAAACATTACCTAACATTCATCAATTGACGCCTAAATTGATTAATATATTCAGTGAACATAACATAAAAATCGCTCGAACTAATATTAAAACAATATCTGACTTACATTCTAAATTGAAATCTCCTATTCCTTTAACATCCAAATCCAACGTCGTGTACGAAATACCATGTATGGATTGTGATAAAGTATACATCGGCCAAACAAAACAACTTTTGAAAGATAGACTAACTGGACATAAGAGTGACTGCAGAAGGAATATAAGATCAAGTGCATTGACAGAACATTCAATTGATTTAGATCATAGGTTGAGTTATGAAAATGTAAAAATTTTAGATATGGAGACCAATTTGACCAAGAGACTATTTCTAGAAATGGTCCACATCTCCAATAAAAAAGATATTGTTTTGAATAAACGAACAGATATTAGTGATCTGAGCAATATATATACTTATATCCTACATAAAAATCTGAATACGAATGATAACTCTCATCCTCATTGAGTATAATACTCCCTCATTTGCAATTATAATATCAGTAGATAATTAAAAAATAATAACTCTGTATATGACTCAACTTCCGTCAAGTGACTTCCCTATCTTCGTGAAATATGTCATTCATTTTTAATAATTTTAATTGATTTTCACGTTTTGTAAGTATACATATATATATTGTAATTCATATTATACATTTACATATTGTAGAGTCTTGAGAAAGAAAATAAACATTTTCGAAAGCTCGACAAAAACAAAGAGAACAGCCTAATTGTCATCCCCAGACTGCAACCCAAATAAGTCTCTCTACATAACGCATACAGTCACAATTTCGAATAAATATATATATATATATAGAACAAAACTCCAGACGCGGTTCAACCCGAACTCAACAACAACATATATATATATATATATATATATATATATATATATATATGATGAGTTGCTTTCTCGGGTTTCATTCCGTGTTCTGTGGTTTTGATCCTCTGAAGGATAATTATCACGACGTTTCGGCAAAGTCTCATTTGCCATCTTCTAGGTGATGTCTAGAGTTTCGACCTCCGAACTCGACTAATTAATTCGAGTTCTGCTTCTCAATATACCGTGTGTCACAGACTCATAGTACACCCCCGTTTTCTCCTTTGTTTTTCTAGATATATTTTTAAAATTCGGAACATTGAATATGCTCACTGAACAGCATTTCTCGACATATCTGAAAGAAAAAAATAACTTCCAATTTTTCCGGAAATGACATCAACTTTCGATTCTTGAATGGGACACCCTGTATATTGTTACATGATCGGCTAGGGATGATCATGAGGAATCCAACGATACCAGGTTTGATGATGTTATCTCCAATGACTGCGGAGATATCGCCATTTATTTTATCCATAAGCTCAACGAGTAGGAGAGAGAAACTTTTTCTGGCGGGTCAATCCAATTCTCTCTCCCACTCATTGAGCTTATGAATTAAATAAATGGCGATATCTCCGCAGTCATTGGAGAAAACATCATCAAACCTGGTATCGTTGGATTCCTCATGATCATCCCTAAACGATCATGTAACAATATACAGGGTGTCCCATTCAAGAATCGAAAGTTGATGCCATTTCCGGAAAAATTGGAAGTTGTTTTTTTCTTTCAGATATGTCGAGAAATGCTGCTCAGTGAGCATATTCAATGTTTCAAATTTCAGAAATATAGCTAAAGAAGCAAAGGAGAAAACGGGGGTGTACCCAGAGTCTGTGACACACGGTATAGGGGTGTTCATTGATGGTATCTTTGATCTGGGTCCCTCCCACTTTCTTCGTTGGTCCGACTGCATTTGTCATTATGTCTGGGTAATTACGTGGTAAGGTCCAACCTTCTTCTTGTGACGTGATCAGCTTGTTTTTGTTTGGTGATAGGATGGATTTCCACGTTCTTGGTAATCTTTGGGCGTCGTCTCTCTTGTTCATAGTACTCGGTCGTTTCTCGATTTCGATAGCCTCTCTGATTGTTCGAGAGTAGAAGTTTTCATCGCTCGCTAATGTTTTTGTGTTTTCGAAATTGATGTTATGTCCTGTCTCCAATACGTGTTGGAAGATGGAAGATGTGGTGACTTTTCCTTTCACTGATAGCTCATGTTCATCCTCGCGTACGTTGTACGTTATCACCCTATGTATCCAGCAGAGAACATGAATTTTTCCTGAAAAGGTCCCATTTTTTCAATCGTTCGTCAATGCTGCGTTTGCTAGACCAATTCTCAGGGGTAAGATTCCACAACAGAATTATTTCCGCCAACATTTTTCCAAGAGTTCTATTCGATGCACCTCCTGACAATATTGTATCCGAAAGAAAATATTCTCCTAATATGAGCATCGTCTCTCATTTAAAAATATCTTCTACGTGGAACTTTGTATCGAGTTGCATCAGGTGAGGTAGGAGTAATAAAGATGGAATGTGCTACAGAGATTTAATAATAAAAATTTTGCAGTGGCATTCAACGAATTTGTCCTGGTGGAGTTTATTAAAGTGGAAATTATTTCTTGCTTAGGTGACTTGCTGGAAACTGAGGAAAGTCAATAGGAATGTTCACTAATTTTGAAATTATACGAATACATAGAGTTAAAACTACACGAAGGCATAACTACCATTGATTTGTCATATTATTTTTTGGCGTCAATATATATATATATATATATATATATATATATATGCTGGCTGGAACTTCCGGTTGATCCGCGTCTGGAAAGATTTACTTGTCTACGTTTCGACTCCCATTTCGGAGCCATTTTCAAGACTGAGTGACCTTGCGTCTAGGTCTGAGTTGTCTCACTAGCTGGCTATCATCACTGGAGATCGAGGATTGGTGTTTCAGACGGAATGACTTGGGAATTACTTGATGTGTTCTGCAGGATTTAAGGAAGGCGAGGTCACAAAGGAGTTTGGATTTCTGGATGAGGAGTGATGAATAGGTTTTAGTGATTTTGAGTGTTTCCTTACCGTAAAGGCGTACTATTTGATCGGCTAGGCTTCCGCGGTCAGAAATGTGCTGGCAGGAACTTCCGGTTGATCCGCGTCTGGAATGATTTACTTGTCTACGTTTCGACTCCCATTTCGGAGCCATTTTCAAGACTGAGTGACCTTGCGTCTAGGTCTGAGTTGTCTCACTAGCTCGATCTCCAGTGATGATAGCCAGCTAGTGAGACAACTCAGACCTAGACGCAAGGTCACTCAGTCTTGAAAATGGCTCCGAAATGGGAGTCGAAACGTAGACAAGTAAATCTTTCCAGACGCGGATCAACCGGAAGTTCCAGCCAGCACATTTCTGACCGCGGAAGCCTAGCCGATCAAATATATATATATATATATATATATATATATATATATATATATATATATATATATATGTTGTTGAGTTCGGATTGAACCGCGTCTGGAGTTTTGTTCTCGACGTTTCGGCTCCGATTTTGGAGCCATTTTCAAGAGTAAATGTGACTTCACGCTGAGGTCTCAATCTGCCTACTCCTCAGGTGTTGTCACAGGGGACAAGGGTTTGTGACTTGACGCCAGGGCCTCAATCTGCCTACTCCTTAGATCGAACTTCGAACAGTTCAGTCGTGAAGTCACATGTACTCTTGAAAATGGCTCCAAAATCGGAGCCGAAACGTCGAGAACAAAACTCCAGACGCGGTTCAATCCGAACTCAACAAAACTCTATATATATATATATATATATATATATATATATATATATATATATATATATATATATATATATATATATATATATATATATATATATATATATATATATATATATATATATATATATATATATATATGAAATGTTAGGTCCATATGAGGCTAGAAAACGGCTCTCTATAGTGAGGCTACGGTTCGTGACGCCACCTCCCTCATTGGTGCTCATCTGTCATATATTAACGGTGTTCACACATTTATGTTATGTCCACGAATTTCAAGATAGGAGAGTCCCAAGTATAATTAGTTTCAATAAGTGGTGTTTTTTCCTGATTGTATGAAAAAAAAAACAATCCGTGCAAGGTTTTTATCAGAGTTTCGAGTGAAATTAAATGTAAAAAAGAAGTGGTAAATATTGCCGCTAGGAGAGATATTTTTGAATAAGAAGATTTGTTCAATAAAGTGGATAATATCACGAGATTTCTATACAAATAACAATGTATATCGCCTTCCTACATCGTTTAATTTGTTACAGAATATGAAAAACTCAGCATGGTTCATAATGACAATGCAATGAATTTTTTCTATATGCAGATTCACACGAAAAGGAAGCCCTATAATGTTCAAAGAACACCGTGTGAGTCACGGGATAGGAGATACGACTTAACATTTACTTTAAATTTCTGAAGTTTGTAAGCCTCAGGGAAAGTTTCATTTGGTAAAGTGTCCCGAAGCTCAGCTGTTCTATTGAAAAAAGATCCATTAGTAAGAGAGGTTCGACAGGTTTCCAAATTCACAACAAAGGGGTGGGAATTCTGTACTCGCCGAGTCATCCTTGTAGATATTGCCAAGGGTGGAACGATTAATAACATTTCGGAAGAGCATTGACCGTGGAAGTATCTATAGAAGATAAGAGAGACAAGTCTCCGACCCTTCTACGATGTTCCAATGAAGTGAGCGAGTCTGTGAGCGAAGAATCACCAACAAGACGAATTGCCTTTCTCTGAATAGAATCGAGAAGCCTCAATGAATGTTTTGGTGCCGAACTCCACACATGAGAACCATATTCCAAGACAGGTCATATCTGAGCCATGTGGATCATTAGGAGCTGACGAGAAGTGAAGTATTTATTCGCACGAAATAGAAATCCAAGTTTCTGGGAAGCTCCTTTAGCGATCGATCTCACATGGTTTTCCCATGAGAGATTATCGCTGATCGTAATTCCTGGCATCGAGATACTTGATTTTGTAGGAATAATTACTCCTGACATCTGAATATTAGACGATGATAGATCGGCTTTTCTTGAGAAGAGACATGCCTGGGTTTTCGTAGCATTAAATTTCACCAAGTTCATGTTAGGATACAAATGAGATGATAATAAAGATTCAAGAAAAAGATGACACAAATTGAACTCTTATGCATATTCCTTGTTATCTCTGTGAGCCAAAATCCACCAGAGGAGTCGGTACACTCCCCACCAATAATTATTATCCGAGCATCTTGCCGCACACGACCAAAACACAATATTTCCCCGGCAATGCGAGCCACAGAGGAAGCATTTGTATTATGGCCCGAACTAATTATTCGAGGGGCTTACGAGAGGAGTTTGCGACAGACTAAAGCCCGATGTAGACCCATAAATCTGAAATATGTAAGACGACGCATTAAATTACCGGGAGTAAATTGATGCCGTTGGTACACCTGTGCGCAGATATGCCAACCTGATGCCGAAAAATGTCCCCGCAACCGCCGAGCCGTCGGATGCGTTCTGATGGATGGCCTACAGGGTGACACAAAGAACATATTTTATCAGAAATGGTCTACCTAATTTTAGGTTGGAAAGTGACTGATTGCTCACCTAGAAGAAGGGAAGGTCGTCGGAACCTGAGGGTGTTTTTGAGACGGTTTTCAATCCAAATGTAAACCAACAGATTTCGGAGGAACTAGTATTTCAGTTATCAAACACTATCTAGTATATTATTGGCTAAATAACTATTTTGAACATCGGAAGCAAAGGGTTAACTTCAAGGGGCAAATGTCATCTGAATTTGATAGTGGTGTATGTGTTCCACAGGGAAGCGTTCTGGGCCCGCTACTGTTCATATTATATAAGAATGATATCGAACTATTTGTGGAGTGTGGATTCATCAACCTCTGATTGCTTGCAGTGATGTCAACATTGAAAGTACTATTCAAAAATGAACACAATATCAATAAATGAATACTTGGGTACAAATAAGCTGAAACTGAATGTAGCTAAAAAACAGGCGATGATTTTAACAACCAAATATAAATATAACGCGATTGATATTAATAATGTCCACTTGTGCATCAACAATAAAAGAGTTCAAATTGTCTCAAAAGTTAAATACTTGGGTTTTCTTCTTGATAATCGTTTGAGTTTCAATGATGATTTCGATTATATGTATAAACAAATTACCAAAAAACTCTTATTTTTCTTCAGAATTTCTCAACATCTGTCGACAGAGTCCAAAATTACGGTATATAATTCTATAATTGAGCCGCATTTCGATTATTGCGCATCGATCGAATACCTATTCAATCTCAATAAAACAAATTCACTGCAAAAGCTGCAAAATCGTGGAGTGAGAGTTGTTTTGAAAACAAGTCGACTCCAATTAAATCGATGTTAATGAGCCTCAGTTGGTTTTCGGTTGAGAAAAGACTTTATTATTTCACTATGAGTTCGATATTCAAAATGATCAACAACATGGCGCCCGAATATCTGCAGAGTTTCATATCTTATAACAGAGATATACATGACACTCGTAAGAAAAATGATATCTATGTATCATAGACGCCTTACCACAATACTATGAAATCATTATTTTTTAAAGACTTTCTGGAATTCAATAAATTACCGGATGCCCTTAAAACATCCTTTTCATTAGATCTGTTTAAAGATAAATTTAAAAAATATGTTCAAGTGTTATGAATGAAAATGTTTTTTATTGTATACTATACAGTGTGCCCAAGATAAGGATGAACAGCATGGGGTATAAAAAAACAAAGTTGATGATGATTTCTTCCAAACGAAACGTTTTACGGAGATTTTGTGAGCGCCATTTTGTAGAGGTAAAAAAGTGGCAATGAGAAAGTGCCTTTGGTTTTTTCGAAACTTTTCAAATAACTTCGGAAAAAAATAATAACCAAATCGCCAAATTTCGGTTTTTCCCGAATATCTCCGGAAGTAAACAACATTTTTGGGATTTCTCAACATCTATTTATTGACCCCTTAATTGCGCAACTTTTTGTCCATTTGACCTACCGTGTAACTCTTACGGTTACCGAGATCCCCATGCTGTTCATCCTTATCTTGGGCACACTGTATATATATATTTGAGTTTTTTTCTTGGCAGATCTGTCAAATTTTAAACTGATTTGTCATTCAAGTTGATTTACTCCATTTTTAATATTTCAGCTTTGATGAGTGTTTTATAAAACGTACTGCTTTGCTATATTATACTATGTCTCATTCTATATTATTTATTTAATTTTATGTTTATATTGTATTGTACTCGTATATATTGACCTATTTTACCTTACTTTAATATTACTATATCTCGCATATGTATATTAGGATTCCTACTTGAATAAAGTTCAATCTATCTATCTTACTACCAAACATTCATTAACTAAAATGCCGCCAATATTTTATTATGTAATCCAAACATTGCTTATTTGCAGCAATCCTCGTGATGCATAACTAAGATCTGATATTAGAGATATTATTGGTATGGCAATCGCATTCATTGAAATAAAGACGAAATATATAACGTATTACAACCTAGGTAAATAGGCCAAGCAATAGATATATTGTCCTTGACAAGAATTCGGATAATTAGAACCGGAGAAAAGGTGGAAAAACCGGATAATGTGTTTTTTCAATTATTTAACTCTGCCACTTTTCAATAATAAGAGCTGAAACTTTGCACGATAGCAGCTAAAAAAATTCAAATGAGGATTATGTGAAAAATATTAATCAGACTGAATCCAGGTTTTGCACACATAAAGTGCACGTCAATAGCCACTATCGTGCGAGTTTCAGCTCTTAATATTGAAAAATGGCAGAGTTATAAATTAAAAAAAAAAAAGAATTTTCCGATTTTTACCGCTATTCTCTTCGATATTCAATTCTCTAGAGTTTATTTCTTTGCACCGTTAACTGCTACAATAGTTTCCATTTTACAATAAGAAAAAACTGAAGAAAACACGATTTTTGTTGTTTATTGTTTATAACAAATTAAAAAAAGGCATTTTCGAGTAGAGGATATGGTGGGAATAAACTACGAACTGTCCTGCACGGGAAGGCATAGGCGGCTTCCAGGTAGTATATTTGTCCAAAAATCAGTTATTCGTGGCTCTCTTGCTTGGCAAGAAATGTAAATGATATTTACAAATAATGACATTTATGAGTAGCATCACGAAGTTCGCCTATTTTTAATGTCTACTTGGAACATAACATGTATTGAAATCAATCATACTAATATTTATTTCTTGTTCATTTTGTAAAATTATTCCGAATGATTGACATATAACGCTGGCAAGATTTAACAAGAGTTGATAATAATAATAAATCGAAAGCAGGCTGCAACAAACCTCACCTATCGAGTAACAGAATGAAATGTGAAATAGTGCCAACACCGATAATGACAAAAATCATTTGTGAGTCTGACAGATTTTGTGCACAAGACTATGATCTACAACGGCATTTGTAAATCTCGAAATATCCATAACATAAATATGTAACATAATCCATTCAGTGCGAGTTCCAATAAACTAATTATTTTCTCATTACCAAAAAGAGAATTCCTCAAGGCTCTATTGTGGGGCCTCGTCTTTTTTTTATAACCATTAGAGATCTATCACAAAACATGGCAATACGAAACATATTGTTCGTTTTCGTTAACCAGCTGACGAACGTCAACCCTCTGAAGTCGAAACTTGTGCGAGCAATGGATCAACGAGGCCTTACCTTTTAACGTGCGATTACCCAGTAGTATTATTGGCAGATGATGTTACATTATATGATAATAATAATAAGAGCAGAGAAAGGAAAGGTCAAAAAATATTCCTTTCATTAAAAAAGGAGTTGATGATAATATATATGAATAATCAAGCCCAAACATAGTTTTTTCCAGCAATGATCAGACTTATTTAATATATGCTCGAAAATGTATCTCCGAATTTTGTCAATTAGTTCCCTGGAAATTAAACAGATTGAAATTTTCATATTATCTGTTTTCAGGTATATATTCCCAGATACGTAAGTGCCATATATGTAATCAGTCAAAATTAACTGACTTTTTTGTCAGATATGTACCGTATTTTTCATGAATCGAGAACGAATGAACAATATATATCAAAAAACGTTTATACTTCCACTTGGTGACTCTTTGCAAAATAATCAGTTTTCTTTCCCAAATTCCCGTTCAGATCGAATTTTGGTACGATGTGTCTTTAAAAATACCAGTTCCACAGATCGTACTTCCTAGAATCGACATGGAGGACTTCATAGGATTGGAAACTCTTGATTTGTATTACTCGGTGATGACACTTTCGAATCAGGACATCCCACAATTTTCGTCGAATCTTCATTACTTCCTGCACATCGAATAATGATTTCACGTGATGATATGGAGGTTCCGAAAAGGAAACCTGCATGAAGGAACAAGAAGTCGATGCGAGCCAATCATTAATATGAGGCAAAACTGATATGAGTTCCAAACTTGAACCCTGTGGAACACCTGTATTTATTGTGAGAACAATTACATAAAGGGATCTATCAAGCAGAAAATAATTCAATAGGGTGTCAGCATGAGCTGTGCTTCAACTCAATTCAAATGAAACAACTGTATCCTTCTCGAACTTTTCAGATCCGGAGTTTCATAGAGCCACCTTGTAGATATGCGCCTGACATTCTCAATTTGACATCTTTATCCCTCACTAATGGTTTTCAGGATTGCTTCATAATTGTCCCGTGTCTATTTTTCTTCTCGTCCCATACAAAACGGCAATGGCTGCCACATTATACCTGCTGAGGCTTTATGCGCGACACAACGGCTTTACTTACAATATTAATATTTCTCTCGACTTTCCCGTCTCTCGGGACCGCAGACGGTGCCGGTATAAAAATTATTTTATTGCCAACGCTGAGAATTATTTGCCCCAGGCAACAGATTCAAGCAGGAATAGAATGAGCTTAGAGTGTGCGATTGGATGTTTACATGAATTATTTTCAATAAATAATTAATTATTAGTTTCAGTAAGGACATCTGTCTCCTAAAGACTGAACCTTCAAACTTTTTATAGTCTTCTAGTTTTATTGGATTTTTGTTTTGCCCCATTACTCCTAGGTGCCTCCACTTGTCTCCTTGATGATTATATCTCGGTTTTGTTTTACGATTTCGTCCATTTTGTTGTCTACCCACGCCACATTTGCATGGTGATGGTTAATTTTTCCAAGTTGTAATGCAGTTTTTATTATTATTCTGGGGTTCCACCCCCATCTTATAACATATAATTCAACTTCTTGAACCACTTTGGTTCTCGAAAGTAGTTTAAGGATAGTTAATATGTAGTTTGTCAATTTTGATCTTCCAACTTTCGTAAGTATCATGTAAAAAAATCACTTCTACTGTTTTCTCATTGTTAACTCTATTTCAGCCTTTTTGTACCTAACTGAAGATGAACATATATATGTTCGAAACATGTCTTATTAACTAGGACATAGTTCCTTTAGGAATTAAATTTGTTGTGGAGATGACTTCGTGGTTCCTTTTTCAATAAAATTGGTCTTCCACTTTGAGTATGGACTATTACCTTCGTACATATATATTAGTTCTCAATATTTTTTTGAAAGTCAAAATTTGAGTTATACGAGAAGTTGCTGACTAATTGGACTTGTTCTATCCAGAAAGAACCGTTCTTCAATAGGCGCAGCAACTTTTCGGGGTAGATTGAAAATCTGCCCTTCTACACTTGTATAGATTCCAATATCAATTCAAATAGTAAATATTATTATTATCATAAATCATTTCTGAACTTCCTACGGCCGACGTCAACGAGCAGAAGGCGACACACACGCATATATCCGAAGCGCTGAAATTTCAAGCAGGAGCCAGGGAAAGGGAGCAAGCACAACCCTTTCGGAATAGTTTCGGGTGTATCATTTGATGTAATTAGAAAATCCGGCGACCGCACCGTGAACCGGATTGTTTGGGCCGGGGGCGGCCTCTTTGGGCCGCTGCTGCATACCGGTTTAATATACCGAGCACGGTCGTCGGAGGATTTGATTACGGCCAGGGGCGGGGGGCGGCGACGTGGCGGGGTCACTGTGGAATATGCTAGAGTTTTTTGTGTCATGAATCACTCCTTCATGACGTTGGATATAGTATATTACACACCGAGGTGGGAAGTGATTCATTCCTGTCGTGAGATCAGTTACTTAATGGATACGCAAAGCGTCGAGGTTAGCTATGATCACGAGACAGGAATGAAACTTCCTATCGAGGTTTGTGAACTATTTTATTCAAAACCATCATATTTCGATTAAAATTAATAAATCTCTGTTTCGTTCTGAACATTTCTAAAATATTACATTTAACGACAAATTACCATAAGAACACGGTTTCCTTAGAATTGGGAAGTTCATAATTTAATGCGACGTCTTGCGGAAATATAACGCACTGCTATAATTTCACAAACAAACGGCTTCCATTTTATGTGTGTGAATTTATTGAGTTCTTTGGTGTTGATTTAGGAAATCTCATCTGAAGTTGTAATTTTTTTTGATTAATAATAACAAACAATCATGGATGCAGATCGCTCAGTGAGCCGTATAAAGTGTTTGGTACCAAGTTGCCGCAACTCTAGGAACCGAAATCCAAAGTTGTCTTTCCACACGTTTCCAAAGATAAATACATCTTTGGTGGGAAACATTACGGAAAGTGGATTGAAAGGGAAAATAGACAGGTACAATAAGGCTTGGAATATTAAACTGAAACTGCATAAATCACCACCTAGAGCGGCTTCAGTGTGTTACTTGCATTTCAAGGGAGATGATTTCTTCTTACCTGGTTTGTCTGTTTGTCTATTTTTAGGCGAAGTTATGGCGCATTTCATCATCTATGTAATAAAAGCCTCTTTGGTTTACTAACACTACACTGAAACTAAAAAATGTCCTGGAACAAATATCATTTGATTTTAAAACACAATGCATCTATGTTCACCTCCAAGTAATGGTATTGAGCGGATATTCAAAGCATCATGAACACAGTTATATTAACCTTCACGAGAAAAATTTCGTACAATGAAGATATAGCAAAAAAACACCAAAATCTTGTCTAGCGGGGGCAACTGATGACTGGATTTCAGTTTGGCGCGTTATATCACAAATGTAAACAAGGTAACTATTTCAAAATGGTGGATAAAGTTTAACCACCACCAGCGCCCTCGTCGGTCGATATTCTTCCCTATATATATTGTTACCGTGAAAACGGGGTATACAATCGACACCAATATAAATAAATAGTCAATAAATGACAGATAAAGTCTTGAATAGATGAAATGAGGGCGGGAAGTAGAGGTGTGTAATGTGACACTTCCCAACCTTCAATGACGATGAAATTCTAATGATTATGGATGAAATAGTTGTAGTAGTAGACTACTTTTCGCCTCGGTAATATACTATTCCACGTTCATCTTGTCAGATCTTCAACCATTATCATCGCATACTGAGATTTGAAGATAAGTGATATGCCCTCTGGTGAAAAGTTTCAAACAGTGTAAAAGTATTGTCAAAGTGGTGCTTCTTAGTTTGAAGTCTAGGACAAAGTGGCGCTGCGATATTATTTTGAAATTTTGGCATATGATTAATATTATACCTAATGCTTATCAAGCACAATTCATGGTTAACGTTCACATGAAAAGTGAAAAAACACTGAAAACTATAATAGTCGCTCACAATATTTTACGGTTCGGAATTTCCAAACAACGTCATAGTCCTAACCTCAATTGGCAATAGCTGTCAAAATGCATATCTTCCATGTGGCGCTGCGATCTTAATTCGAAAAGGGTCACTGGATCTAGTAAACTTCGCTTACTCGGGTACGGACATTGGGTGGAGCTAATCGGAACGATTACCCAAAAATTGACCAATGGCATTGCAGTGTAATTTGTTTAAACAAATTAGAAAAGAAGAAGACAAACTGTCATTTTTCAAATTGACGTGACATTGACATTTTGATGCTCGATGCAAAATGTAAACAATCACAAGGGTTTTCGACTAAAATTTTGGGTGTTTCCTCTGGATATTTGACTAATTTTAATTTCCTTTCGATTTTTCGAGTTGAATTCAAATAATTTTGCATGTGTACGCCATAGTGACAATACTGCAAGTAATATTTGTAACGTGGCTAGAGGAATGTTGACACAATACCACGAGTTCTTTAGTACAGTTCATATTGCAGGTCGCTAGACATTAAATTCGAGTAAATTCTGAAGATTTTCCTGGAATTTTCAAGAAAATGATAAACCTGATTTGGAAATTTAAGCAGTGAAGTAAGTACCTACTTTGGAAATGAAGACTATTTCAATCAAGTTACTGGGATTAACAGCAGATTTATACAACAGTTTCAAGTATAATGAAATGGTCATCTTTCTAAATGATAATTGTTCATAGGGAATAGTAATGTTGAACTTCTTATAGTGAATGTTCACTTCGTAAATTTGTGTATTTGGTTATTCTTTCTCAGAATTTCCCATTTGAAGAAATAACTTCTACCCAAGTCCCAAATAAACATCGAGAGAGGTCCATTTAATTCAAGGTGAAGTTTTTTTTCATTCGCGTTCTATACAAAACTGTATTCGGTGATAATCTAGTAAAAAATAGTATATAACTCACCACTAGGAATGGAAAATAGTTTGTGACGTTTGTCATTGTTTTTACAGTTTTTAACTGAACAGATTTTCATTTCAAAATTTTGAATTTCAAATCAGAATGAAGAATATTGTGTTGAACTCTGTTAAACTTTGAACTCAACAAGCATACACGAACACGAAAGGCGAGTTCTGAAATTCAACAGTAACTTCCGTCAGTTCTATGATATCGGTGATAGAACTTCTATCACCGATGCCTCTCTCTCTGTTTGTCATTCGTCACAAACAGAGAGAGAGAGAAATCAGTGACAGAACTGATGGAATTTACTGTTGAATTTCAGAACTCGCCTGAACTCAAACACTTCTTCTTCTCATATTCTCCGAATTCGTATAAACAAATTATCCTACATTGCGATTGGCCGATTTTTGGGTATCTTCTGGGATTGGAAAATTTACAACAATTTTCGCCAGGGCCTCGCCCATTGTCCGTACCCGAGTAAGCGAAGCTTACTAGATCCAGTGACCCTAAATTCGAAATGCCAATGGCGTCATTGTTATACAGATATAGGTAATCAATATCACTACTTTTATTCGGCTGTGTAAAAATTATTTGAAGCGTTTTCGTCACGCCATCTACCCAATTATTTCGATATTCCCGTTCACATGACAATATACGAATAGATTTCCTACTCTGAATAGAAAAATAGGTGCAGAGTTATATCTGTCAGTTTGACAAAAACGTTGGGAGAAAGATAATGAAGCTTCAAAATAGAGTTGTTGATAGAAGTTTATGAAAGAAATGAAAGTTCAGGCATTCAAATAATCTTTGAAACATGAATGATGTAAGTCATTGTCAAAAAATTTCATTTCTGTTCCTCAATTGATTGCCATCTTTTGGTATTATGGATAAGTAATCATCAAAATATGTGATTCGGGTATGATGCCTAGGAAACCCTGGTGTATCTACTTATACACGAATGATTGTGGGATAAACTTGGCGAAAACCGATTGCTTGATTTCTGAGATCGCAAAAGCTTCAGATCGCTATTGTAGATGGCGATCAGTCATATACCATTTGAAGCTTAATTTTCACTAGAGAGAAATGTGCAACCGAATATTCTACCACTGTTTATTATTTGCCTACTAAGATTTTGACAGCCCTGACAGCCAATCAAATGCGTTTCAGAAAACGTGCATGTAACGTGGAAACCTACCGTTAACAACCTGTCAATACTGCCACCTGCTACCTCTACAAGTTTTTAGTGTGTTTATATCAGTTTTTAAGACTAGACTTTGATTCCGAGAAAATTCACTTTGCCCATTCACCTGAGAATGTACGACAAAGTTCATGCTAGTGTATTGAAAGTGATAGACTGTCATGGAATTGGGGAAACACACATCAGTTATGCAACGGTTCAAAATACGTATCACATCGATATTTCCTTTATTCACACAAAACTTTGTTTTCAATATCTCATCAATCAGAGCTACAGATGTGTCCTCCTCGATATAAGACTTCCGCTCAAGCTGAAACGAATAAAATTTGCTACAACGCTACATTCATGTTATTATTTTGGGGCGATTTGTTTTGTACTTACCTTAGGTACTGAATAAAGAAGAATATTTGGATCCCCAGATTTTTACTGACCACACAAAATACAAAATCTTCTACACATCGTGAAAAAGTACTTGTAATAACTTCAAAACTCATTCTACTTATATAGACTTTCAAACACTGTTGAATGCGAAAAAATAATTTCAGTTTTGATTGACAACAATAAACCTCAAAGTTACGTCAATTTATCAAAACCGACATTCAACAGATTTTCGAAAATGCTCATATAACGCCCCCTATACAAAAATTTGAAAGCTTTTGTAATCGTCGATTGTTTTTCGCCAAGAAATTCTAAACAATATCGAATCACTATATGCACCAGGGTTTCCTAGTCATCTAAGAAAAGCGAAAGAAAAGACATGACTTGGAAACGAAATCACTGGTGCCATCTACCTGTGGTATGTATCCCTTCAAATGATATTTCCACATAGTTGACTGACTATATCCCAGTATACCATATCCATATAGAGACACTCAAATGTCAGTCCTTGGTTCCCGAGAGTCAAATTTCTGTGACTTCCATTCTGTGCTCGGGGTGTGTAATGTCATTTTGTGGCGGTAAATTTGAAAGTGCGGGATACCAAGTATCAAATCAGCATGTTATTTCACATCATAAAATCAATAATTTGTCTAGGATAACGTTAGAAATAAATGTTAATAATCATAAATTCTCGAGTACTTACAGTAGCTATTTCACTTTTCTGTTGCTTTTTTTCTCCAGTCCATGTTTGTTTGGAAAGGTTTATTCGATGACCAGGAAATAAAAAGCTCCATACAATGTACAAAAGACTATAAGTGACTCAAAATGATAATTTTTTTGTTCTTCGATTCATTAGTTTTGCTTTTTTTCAAATTCCTATTTGGAAATTTCAATGTGTAGAAAATTCTAGAACATTTCTTTCAAGAAGTGAAATTCACGTAAGCGATAGTTGTTGTAGAGAGCTTCGGGAGATTTTTCAAGTAAATCCTCTCGGTTACATGGTTACATGCCTTCAACCATGCCTCCCACCTGAAGGATTTACTTAATATTAAGGTGCATTTTTATAAAGCTAATATCTCGACGCAAATCAGCTTCCATTTAAAGTTCTGCAATTCTAAGAAAATATATGAAAAATTCCAAGAGCTACTATTCCACAGAACACCAATGACTATTACCTTTTGACATCCTTTGGAAACCTCAAGAGAGATAATTTGTATCTAGCGTTCGACAAAAATTCACGATAAGCACACACTTTTCCACCTCGGTAGTTAGCCATAATAATTCAAATGGCAATATTTCAACACACATTGATGCTCATCAATCAAGTTGATTGAATATTTCCCTCATATATAAAATGTCCCATAAGAGCAATGCAATTATCGAAAACTTACAGCGGTAATTGCATTGTATCAAGTCACCATGACAACATATTTGAAACCGTATCGCTAGACGTCAGTAAACAACACAAATAAATGTCAGATAGACTTCAGAAATAGAAAAACATTTCGCGTTTAGGTGAGTACTCCATACAATCTATAGAGGAAAGTATAAATGAACAAAAAATAACATTTCCTTGAGAATTTTTTTATTCGTGAAATATTCCAATGAATTACATCCGTGCATAAAAATGACCAGATAATTTTGCATTCAAACGTGATATCTTATAGAAATTGCATTCTTTCAGACTCGGGCACTTTCGCCAAAATATGAAAATAAACTTGCAATTTTTAGATATCACGCTTTCTTGCAAAATTATCGGTAATTTTTATGCACTCGTGCAATTATAACCGATAACACCTCGACATGTCAAACTGCTGAAATTGGTGTTCTGTGGCGAGTGTCTATACTATATGGTTATGGTTAAGATGGCTATATACTGGTGCTTTCAGGGTTGCGATTTTGTTTCAGACAAACCTGTAGACAGGGATAGTTGTTCAAAATTACGCCTTAAGAGTGCGCTTGTGGTTGAAATTCCTGAAAATTTTCGAGATCACTCGATCCATGGAACACGTTGTTGCCAATACGGATCACTTTTGGTTAGAACAGAGAATAGAACGCGAGATCAATCTGAGACTGATGAAAACAAACACTTCATCTTCAATGACCTCCTTCCAAGAATAATCTCATATTCTAGTATATTCAGCAACCATTTAAAAATTACGTAGTGATCATGAAAAAGACACGAATGAAGTTTGCTGGCAACAACATTCTAGGGTGTGCACGCGTTCTGAATATTCTATAAATGCAGTGATATGTGTTTTAGATATTTTCAGTTCAACCCAGAAGATTATGAAAATTTATAATGATTTCACTCACCAGGAAAAATGGCATTTTCTCACTTCACATATCCATGAAATTTGATCACGATTCTCACTCCTATTCGCTCACACGCATTAACGTGAATAATATTCAGCTGAATTGTGATACTACTTCTAAACTGAGCTTCTGAGTTGAGATCACAATATTATATTGCTCAAATGAAAATATCAACAATCAACTAATTTTTTCAACACATAGACCAGAATTCGCAACGACATAGCCACTTGGCAACACAGGACGTGCATCTCAACTGCGAGAGTGACGATACCTGGCGAATTTTTTGAGTTATTACTACGGTCTACGTCATCAATTCTTGATCAAGTAGGCCAGATCGGTCGTCTGATTTGCTGACAATCTTTTGTATGGAGTGAAAACACCAGTATATAGCCACCTTAGTTATGGTATACTGGGCTGTATCTCTATAAACAGTGATAGCGTATGCGGAATATTGTGATCTACTCAGTACATTCCACACCCGATACAGTTTCTGTAGACGATCCAGGTAAACCTATCATCCTGTCATAGTGCACTCAAAGTGGAAGGAAGACACGATCCAATCCCGACGAGAACTTGACGCGTAGCGAATCACAGCAGAAGAACGACGGTGTAACACCACACAAAGCGGATTCGACAAGTCGCAACGAGTTATTAGGTACGTCCTAAATCTCCGTGAATCGACGCACAAAAGCGAAAGACATAATCCTCTTACGTTGCACCGTATTGATATGTGCAACGAGTCGATGCCTGTTGCCGGCACGGCCAAACGGGGTTTTCATGCAGTCTGTTTGTCGTTTACAGTTTACATTTTCATGCCCGATCAGGTCTTTTTGGCTTTCATTAATGTTTTCATTAGGATAGTGCTATGGTGACTGGCATCAATTACCGTTATTGGAGTGAAGGATTGCATGACTGGCTTGTAAAATATTTTTTTCTACTCCCACCCGTGAATATGTTCATTTCTTTATAGTTATGAACGGATAAGTAGGTGATTGCAGTCAACTGAATCGTTATGATTTCATATCCACACAAGGTAGGCTATGAATTCCACCAATCACAGAGAACAAAATACTTGGTGATCAGGGACAACCTTGAAGAACTGTGACAATTCTGATCTGTCTACCTACGGCATCATGCTCAAACTTCGTCCTCCCTCCATATCCAAATTTGTTGTACAAACTACTTTTTCTCCATCCGCCTGAATATAACCTTCTTATATACACATTATTTGTGAAAGAAAGTACTATATTTCAGGATATTGCTTCGTTACCATGGTTATTGTACACAACTGTGGAAAATGCGACTTTGTACAAAAATAATAGTATATTACTTCATGAGGCGGAGAAGCATGACTTTTCTTGAAGCGCCCGATATTACGCGCCGAACGAAATGAGGCGCGTAATAGAGGGCAAGTCAAGAAAAGTCGCTTCTTTGCCGAATAAAGTATACTATTTTTTCTTCAAACGTAGCAATTTTCAACCATAAATAGTACAATTCATACGCTATTTTTACTCGAAATTAACTGTGACAACTATCAAAGTCGTCTAGATGTTAGAAATTAAAATAATTAAGTCGTCGGTGGGATTTGCGTCTCCCTGGTTACAGTTGTTTGACAGTTATTTTATGTTATTAAAGACAGCTTATTGTTGTTGCAACCGCAAGCGCAAATTTAGTGCGAAAATGGAAAATCTAAACGAAATTGAGTCCGCGGCTAATGATGCAGTAGCACGTTTGGGGCCCTCCAAGTCCGGAATAAAGTATCGGTTAGCGTACAAGCACTTCCAAGAGTGGTGCGATACAAGAGGAGTACGGCAAGTTACCGAAGACGTTTTACTGGCACATTTTGATATAATGGAAAATGAAAATAAATGGAAATCTTCTACAATGTGGTCACGATACTCTATGATAAAATCCGAGTTAGTTATTAGAAAAAATGTGGATAAAAGCAAATTTTTGAAGTTACGTGCCTTTCTGAAAAAGACAAGCGAAGGATATACTGCAAAGAAGTCTAAAGTTTTCACTAAAGACGAGTTTGATGAATTTTTGTTTGAAGCGCCAGATGAGTTGTATTTAGGATTAAAGGTAAAAAAAATTATATTGCAAAGCATGTAGTATACTCTACTAAATTATAAAAATATTTCAGATTGTTTTGTTAATTGGGGTTACCGGCGCCTGTCGATGCGATGAATTGGTAAAAATGAAGACTGTGGACATTGAGGATAAAGGAAATGTAATAATTATCAAAATCCCAGACAGTAGAACACGACAAATTAGATCTTTTACGATAATTGGTCAAAACTACATTAAATTGTATAAAAAGTATGCATCACTGCGGCCTGAAAATTTCACAGAAAACCGATTTTTTATACCAAAATGGAAAGTGTTACCGAAGCGTCATGGGAATACATTCGATCAGCGCAGTAGCCCAAAAAGTAGCTAGTTATTTAAATTTAAACGATGCAAGCGCATACACGGGTCACTGTTTACGACGAACTTCAGCAACACTTTCAATTGATGGAGGCGGAAATCTAGAATGCCTCAAACGACATGAGGGCTGGAAATCAAGCACGGTTGCCGAAGGATATATAGAGGATTCAGTAAGAAATAAGAACGATAATGCTCAAAAAATTTCAAACCCTCATGATTCGCCAATATCGGGAATGATTGCTGAAAGTTGTGCTCGACCATCAGTATCATCAACAATTACCAATGCGTATCAAGAGTCGGGAACATTTTTGCACGGTTTCAATTTTGAAAATGCTTCATTAACTAATTGTACTTTTAATATAACTATAAATAAAAATGATGTTTAATTGTTGTTAATGACATTTGTATTGTTGCTTTGTGACATGTTTCATATTGTTGCCATGACAACATTTTTCCCTCCGCCGTAAAGAAATGGGAAAAAAAACTGCTGCCGGCGGAGACATCAAACTTTGACAGGATCAAGTTAGATAAGTAATGTCATCATTATTTGACGTTTGAAGAAAAAATGACTATTCATCCACCCAAGAAAAGTATCGGCTTACCGACAATTTGCGGTATCTGTTATGATTATTTCCTGAGAGTCAATTTTAATAAAGAAAATCAACAAAGAGTTCATCCACACTATCTCAAAATTCGAAGTATCGAATTGAACTTGCATTATATACCTTTTGATAGTGATTCTTCTTCCAAAGAAATCAATTGCACACCTCCTAATATCAGAGAATCGACATATAATGCAAGCATAGAACTGCTTACATTATGTTATCAGTGTCAGATAATTTTTCAACAAATCTCAAAATTAACGGTTGTAAAAAAATTGGTACGTCCTGCACCCGAGCCTGCACCTCTTTTAACTTGCCCGGAAAACTAGAATTCTTATACTAGTTGAATAAATGATATTGTTCCTGAAGAATATTATTTATTGATTTGATTATTCTTCATCGGACTCAATCAAATCTTGGAACGTTTTGCAAACCAAGCATTTTTAGAAAAAAAATATATTGAACAAATTCGAGTTAACTGCAGTTTGTGAATCTACTGAACTAATTAGAGTTCGTTCTAGTTTGGAATTCCAATTAATCATTTCATTCAACTTGTGTGAATATGTATCGAAAATGTGAAAGGTACGTAACTATCTATAATAAAATCATTAACAAAATGAATAGAACTAATCAGCCTGAGGTTGACGTTACAAGACGAACCTAGAAGAGAATTTATGTGAGAGACTTTCGAAAACGGGGGCGAATTTGGTTTCCGAAACTTCAAAGATAAGTATTCTGATAAATATTAGTTCTTGTATTTATTTGATAGGCAAATTTGAGATATATGAAAAGTTGTTGAATAATTGAACGTATTGTTACGATATATCCTTGGGGTTCGTCAATTAAAACACCAAACAACACTAAACTACTTTTATTATAACTCTCTATCACAATACGATACAACACAATCACTAAAATCGCTCTGATAACTTTCCAATGCTCGCTCGCTACTAAAACTCTCTGAACTAACAATTCTGCCTTCCGCACAAAGCCACTTAGATCTCAATAACTCGCCACTTAGCTCTGAATACAAATTCTGCGAATAGCCAACACTTCGACTAACTAACTCTCACTAACTCTAACTCTGCCGCGACATCACGGTGCTTATATATGCCTGCGTAACCATCGAGAATTCTCCAGAGAAGCTCCGATGACGTGTCTCGAATTCTCCCGGCGAATCCACGGGTTCTTGGAAATGACGATGCTACGGCGCGATCCTTTCGCCGTGCGTTTACGATATGGTCAGGGCCGGCGCTAGGACGTAACATTATCCCCCTCTCAATTTTGATCGTCCCGATCAAATAACATCTCGTTCAGTCTCTTTAGGTGTACGACTTTCCTTTTTGTTCTAGGTTTACGTTGAACACTGTACACCACATCATTCATCCTAAGACGGGAGCTATACAGCCACACTCGATCTTCTTCTTGAAATCCACCAGTATTTGCCTTCCGACCGTGCCGCGCCTTCCTCTTGTCAATTCGCTCTAGCATCTCTTGTCGCTTAGGGAATGGAACTCTTCTTGATGGTTGTTGAATCAAGTGCACTTGGTCACTGTTGACTTCTTGTTTGACCAAGTCAGCCCTTCCAGTTGTTTTCATCACGGAGATGTCACTTGTACCTCCAACGCGACACCTGGCGGCTCTTACAAGGATGGCTTTTGCTGTCTTCACCTGGACTTGTCCGGAATCCGATGGCTGGACGCTGCATTCAGGGACATTGTTCTCTGCGACACGAGCTACTTCCTTCGACAGTGCACGGATTCTCGCAGTTTTCAATAATCGCAGTTTGGCAGGTTTCGTCCTTTCCGTTGGAGTTGTAAGGACAAATTCTTCTTCTCCGAACCTTATGATCTTTTGCTCATTGTCGAATGAAATTCCATGGTCACTGATCAAGTCCATTCCGAGTATGACTTCATCTTCTATATCTGCGACGTAAACTGTATCTGTGATGGTGAGTCGCCCAAGAATCAACGTAATTTCAGCTTCTCCTCGAATAGGTGCGTTTTCACCAGTGACTGTCCGAATCACGACGTTGGAAGAAATTGGCTTTACGTTTCCAGACCGAAGAATGTCGCTGCGTACTAAGGAAACTGCAGCACCGGTGTCTATGGTGCATATTACATCCATTTTATTCAATTTCCCTGGAATGGTGAGGCTCTCCGATGTTCTTTTTAGCCTGTTAACACAGATGACCCTCGGTGACCTTGACCTCGCAGGTGATTGCGAACTTGTCGGCGCCCTGGCAGGTGAGTTGGATTTTGTTGGCATTCTCACCTTGCAATCTTTCATGAAATGCCCTGATCTTCCACATCTGTAACATTTTCTCTGTGGCATTCTCTCCCTACAGTCTTTTATGAAATGTCCCGGCCTCCTACATCTATAGCAAATCCTCTGCGGCATCTTCACCCAACAGTCTTTGATAAGGTGTCCCAGTTTTCCACATCGGTAGCACGTTCTCTTCTTCTGGGTGCTCATTTCAGTTATCAACGATTTGATCTCCTCCAGAAATTTCTCAAATGAACCACTCGTAGCGCCAGATCTTTGTTCGGGATCGTCAATTGTTACCGCTCGCACTTTCGGCCTCGAGGTGTTGAAGGCCGCCTCCACTTCTAGCGAACGTACCAAGGCATCGCTACTCCTTTTGAAACTTGTAAGTCGCAGAGTTCTTTGGATTTCTGGGTCTCTAAGTCCGTCAATAAATATCTGCACAGCCAACTGCTCCTTGAAATCTCCGGGTGCATCTGGGTACGCCAGCTGGATTAAGCGTCGAACATCTGCCTCAAATTCTTGCAGACTCTCACCTGATTTTTGTGTGCGAGTCTTCATTTGGGCCCGGTACAGCTGTTCTCGATGTTGATCGCCATACCTCAACTCCAGTGCAGAAATCAGGTCCTGATATTGCTTCTGCTGTTCTATGGGTATCGTTTGTAATATACCCAAAGCTGGCCCTCTCAAAGCTACGATCAGTGCCGTAGCTTTTTCTTCGTCGCCCCATCCATTAGTTTCTGCCGCAGCCTCAAATTGTCGACGGTACATGGACCAAGACGACTGACCATCGAAAGTCGGTGGTTTCACGGAAATTCCTGACGTGGCAACACTGTCTCGGCGATCTCGGTTCCTGAGAAGGGCTATCTGCTTTTCGACTCTCTTTTCCAGTCCTTTCATCTCCTCTCGCACTGTTTCCACTTTCTTATTGACGTCATCGTCGATTTTCTTGACGTCTCCCTTTAGTTCTTCCTTTAGGTCTTCTTTTAGTTCTTCCAGATCTACTCTTAGTTCTCCTTTCAGTTCTTCCATTTGTACTTTTGTTTTATGTAAAACATTCACGAATAACCTGTCTTGATGTTCTCGAACGTTCTGGAAGTCCGCTTTCCATTGTTTTTCTATTAGAACTAATTCATTCTTTTGTTCTTCTCTCACCTTCTTCTGTTCTTCTAGAATTTTCTGGATTGCTTCTTCTCGTTCTATTTTTTCACGTTCTCGTTCTATTTTTTCACATTCTCGTTCTTTTCTCTGTTCTTCGAGAATTTTCTGGAGTACTTCTTCTCGATCTTTCTTTTCATCTTCTCGTTTTTTATTTTCATTTTCGAGAATTTTCTGGAGTCCTTCTTCTCGTTCTTTCTTTTCATTTTCGAGAATTTTCTGGAGTCCTTCTTCTCGTTCTTTTTTTTCATTTTCGAGAATTTTTCTGAGCGCTTCTTCTCGTTCTTGCTTTTCCTCCTGCCGTCGCTTTTCCGCCAATTCTTTTTCCTCCAGCCGTCGCTTTTCATCTTCCTGTCGTCGCTTTTCCTCTAATTCTTTCTCCTCCAGCCGACGCTTTTCATCTTCCTGTCGTCGTCTTTCCCAATCCGCAAATTGGTTTTGCATAAATTTCAACATATCCTCCATCGTATCGTAAGATGTACTTCTCGTATTAACCATAAATTGTTTTTATTCACCAGCAAAAATTCCACTTCCGACACCACTGTTACGATATATCCTTGGGGTTCGTCAATTAAAACACCAAACAACACTAAACTACTTTTATTATAACTCTCTATCACAATACGATACAACACAATCACTAAAATCGCTCTGATAACTTTCCAATGCTCGCTCGCTACTAAAACTCTCTGAACTAACAATTCTGCCTTCCGCACAAAGCCACTTAGATCTCAATAACTCGCCACTTAGCTCTGAATACAAATTCTGCGAATAGCCAACACTTCGACTAACTAACTCTCACTAACTCTAACTCTGCCGCGACATCACGGTGCTTATATATGCCTGCGTAACCATCGAGAATTCTCCAGAGAAGCTCCGATGACGTGTCTCGAATTCTCCCGGCGAATCCACGGGTTCTTGGAAATGACGATGCTACGGCGCGATCCTTTCGCCGTGCGTTTACGATATGGTCAGGGCCGGCGCTAGGACGTAACAGTATTCTTTTCAGAAGGAACTGTTCTTTATTTAAAACAGCAACTTATCGGGGTAGATTGAAAACCTCCCCTTCTACACTCGAGTAGATTCCAATATCAATTCTTATTTTTTCAGATTGTGCATGTTAAGAACCCAGAAAAAAATACGAAGGGACATCCTTACTTTCAAATGTAATCTACAAGAACTCAATATAGGAAACCAAGTAATCAGTTATGAATTAGAAACACAATTTCTGGGTTCACACATTGATGATAAATTGAAATTTGAAAGTCACATTGAAAAACTCAGAAGAAAACTGGAATCAGGGTGTTTCGCAGTAAGAAGCATTTCATGGAACTTGGTGGAGAGATGGCAAGAAGTGTTTATTATGCTTTAATCGACTCTCACCTGAGATATGGAATCTGTTTTTGGGGATCATGTAGTCAATATTTCTTCAATATGATTTTTGTCTTGCAGAAACGAGCAATAAGGTATGTGTGTTAAGCTAAATTTCGGGATTCTTGGAAGCCACTCTTTATAAAACACAAAATTCTACCACTACCTTGTATTTTTATTCTAGAAGCAGTATGTCTCATGCATAGCAAATATAAAAACAAAATACACAAGATGTCTGAATATAACACTAGACAAACACTAAATATAACATTACCAATTCCAACTTCGATTATGATAGAAAACAGTCTATAAAAAATCTTCTACTGACGAATGCTTTCTATTCATTAGATGAAAAGTAGCTTTATGATAGCTCAATGCTCATCCTATGTGTATAATACACTATCAATCGATGGTACTTATATTTTAATTGCCTAGGGAACTGACTCAATAACAATTCAATTTTCGCAACATCTATAGCAGGCCTATTCAGTTGAAAAGTGTTTTCTGAATTAGAGAGAGAGAGACGTTCGACAGGTCTTCTTGCTCACAACAAAAGGTAGATAGATAGATAATTAATCCATTACTCAGAGTACTAATAAACACAATGAAGTGGCAGAAAATTTTGTCTGTATAATACGCCACGAAAAAAAATTGGCAGACACTGAATCTTTGTTACGGTTTTGCGGTTTACAAGAACAAATACAAAAATTACAAACATTCCACACTAAACATATAAGTGTAGAACATCGTTGGGCTTAAAAAATGACGCAAAAGATGTTAATATATAAAATAAAAGGTCTAAAAGTATAGGTATATCTTTTCAGTATTCACACACTTTGAAGATATTTCTCAATGCTATAAGGTTCCAGATTGATTAGAAATTTTTTCAACGACTTCAGGAACCGGTTTGTTACTCTAATGTTTCTTCTCTCTTGAGGGACTCTGTTATATAATTTCATCGATCTGTAAGGAGTACTTCGTTCATATAGAGTTTTTTATGGATGGGATATGCGAACTCATCTTTAGGTCTCGTTACATAGGTAAAGGGTGATTCATCAAATATTTTATTGACTCAACGATATAAACTGCTGGTGCAGTGAGCAGCATATTTAACTTGAATTTTCCTCTGCAGGAATCTCTGTAGCCCATGTTCAAAAGTATTCGAACAACTCTCTTCTGACACAGAAATACTTTGCTCAATTCGTTACTTGCACCCCAAGCAATTATACCTAACCTCAAGGCCGAATAGAAGTTTCCATAATATAAAGTTGAAAGTGCATTGGAATCTACATATTTCTTTGATACTCCTATTGCATATGTAATTGAAGACAATTTGCTGCACACATCATCTATCTGACTTGTCCAACTCAAAGTATCATCAATTAGGATAACTGAAAACTTTGTAGACGTGCTGCAATTAATTTTCTCGTTGCCGAAAGTTATATGCAATGCAATCTGTTTTGCCATCATTTATAATCAATTTGTTTTTTGAGAAATAATTTTTGCATTTCTTGATCAGGTTGTCACCGTTATTTATTGTTTCTGGTAAATTTGCCCCTGTAACCAAGATGTTAGTATTAGTTCAGGAGATGAAGCATTTTGGCTCTCAATTTTTTCGTCCACCATGGATTTATCTGAAATTTCCACAGAAGAAAGGGAATAGCTCGAGGATCATTTTCTATATCATGACGCCGTACTCTAGAGCCTTGGGGGTGGTTGCCACCCCATCACGGGGGTGGAAATTTGTTATTACATTTTAACTGAAGTAATCGACGGAAAAAGTAATTCTACGAAAAAATGTTCCATACGTTTTTTTCGTAAAAGAAACAATTTTTGAGTTATTCGAAGTTGAAAGTAACAGTTTTTTGACGAAAAAATCGAATTTTTAAATGGTTTTTTGCAAATAACTCTAAAAATATGCATTTTATCAAAAAAAAGTATGGAGAGGCATATTGTAGCTTTTGAAAAAACAAAAACAATGCTTCTTTTATAATTTTCCTACGACTAATACGAACTGAGATGCAGTAAATTAATGCTCAGCTTTTTTTGTTAAATGTATAAATTGGAAGATTTAAAGCGAAATAACGAGAAATATTTGCATTTTTCGATGGAAGCTCATACAAACTTTTTCAAAGTATTCAATTAGAGCTTTCGAACAAATGAAAAAATGTCTTCCTAGCATGAAAACTGACCGACTTATGATCAAAATAAGATCGGTACCCGCTTTTTTCTACGAAAAAAATTTGTGAAAACAACCTCCAAAGTTACCCTAACTAAAATTCATTGTCACCCTTCTATTATTCTCTTTATATATGTAATAATAATACACCCACGAAGTTTTAACCAATTTAAAATGCCTAATTTTAGAAAAATTGGAATTTAATGAAAAAAAGATTTTTTTCCATTTCGTGTTTTCAACCCTTTTCTTATATCTCTCAAAATACTAAAGATACGAAAAAATCGATACAGTGCTAAATTGTAGCTTTTTTAATGACGAAAATTTCCCTGTGTGTATATTTTTTGTCAAGTGAATATTCGGCGAGATAAAGCCGTTTAACACCTACATTTACGATCGAACATCACCTTAATCAAGCGCTTTAAACTCTCCCTATTAAAAAATTAGGGGATCATAAGTAATTGTATTCACATTGTTTTATAGCTCTTGAAAAGCTCTACAGAATCGTTCCTAAAAAAAATTTCTATTACCTAAAATGAAAGAGTTATGCTTAAAAAACCGATCAATTTTTTTTTGAAAAAATTGAATTACTGCTTCGGAGAGTAGTAATCTACATAACCGGTATATTCGGCCGTTATACGTTATATGTTCTATTTTTTCCATTCATATTGGAAGGCAGAGAAGAATCTGCTCGCATGTGTGAGTGTTCATTTCGTTGATTTCTCACCAGTGTATTCTAAAGTTCGAAGACATATTATAAAAATTTCAATGTTCTCAAGGGTAGTTTATAACAAGGGTAGGTTGGAAGATTATGAAATTGTATCCTAGAGCATGAAACATTCATTATTCAACTATTTTTACCCATATTTAGGTTTTTAATGTTATTTTATAATTTTTGACAATTAGGGGTAGTTTTCACCCCTATTAAACAAAAAGCGTACAACGGCACAATATAGAAAATGAACAAGAGGGTGTAATAAGCCTAATACCAAATTTTTTTAAAAATCGGTGCTGGAAGAAAAAATTGCGAGGTTTTACCATTTCTTCAGCTTCATTTTCTGACCTATATCGTCAGCGTAGGTTATCATATGGGAGAGGGTCAGATTTTTTGTGATCTCATTTACGTCACTAATAAAGATAACGGACAATATTGGACCGAGGGTACAAGAACTGCGAAAACCACCAAAACGAAATTATCTTTCACTCAGCTCTGTTCTCAATCATTTCTTCATTTTCTCGTGGGTAACCGAACTACTCGTGTTGTTTGCTCAAATCTTCATCGGCACATCGAAACGTAGCATTAGACCGCATCACAGACAGACTAATGACAAGGTACAGACTGCATTCGCGTGTGAAAGGAGGGTTTCGCGCCGGGATAGAATTAAAACGGTGTTGCATGGTCGAGGCCGACTGCGATTCTGAGACCGCATTAGTGCAATTACAGGTGATTGTAGAGTAGATGCGGTCCGCCTGAATTACAACATTCGGTGGCGTACACTAACTAAATGATGATATCATGGAGTACGTCGACAGTCTGGGTTATAGGCGCGGAAAATATGCAATTTTTCAGGTTCAAATGTCCCTCAAATGATTTGATGTGGTGACTTATTGTATGGCCAGATTCTCAACTAACAAATGACGACAGTACTCTTCATAGTAGTTTCCAGAGCCTTCCAGAGTCCTCATTTCAATAGGAGAAACAAAAAATTGGAGAGGCATTAGAGTCAATTGGGAAGTTCATAATTTTATGCGACGTCTGGCGGAAATATAACGCACTGCTATATTTTCACAAACAAACATCTTCCATTTTATATGTGTGAATTTATTGAGTTCTTTGGTGTTATTTAGGAAATCTCATCTGAAGTTGTAATTTTTTTCGATTAATAATAACAAATAATCATGGGTGCAGATCGCTGAGTGAGCCGTATAAAGTGTTTGGTGCCAAGTTGCCGCAACCCTAGGAACCGAAATCCAAAGTTGTCTTTTCACAGGTTTCCAAAGAGAAATACATCTTTGATGGGAAACATTACGGAAAGTGGATTGAAAGAGAAAATAGAGAGGTACAAGGCTTGGAAAATTAAACTGAAACTGCATAAATCACCACCTAGAGCGGCTTCAGTGTGTTACTTGCATTTCAAGAGAGATGATTTCTTGTTACCTGGTGAGTCTCTTTGTCTATTTTTGGGCGAAGTTATGGCGCATTTTATCATCCATCTAATAAAAGCCTCTTTGGTTCACTAACACTACACTAAAACCAAAAAAATGTCCTGGAACAAATATCATTAGATTTTAAAACACAATGCATCTATGTTCACCTCCAATGAATGGTATTGTGCGGCTATTCAAAGCATCATGAACACAGTTATATTAACCTTAACGAGGAAAATTTCGTACAATGAAAATATAGCAAAAAAAAACACCAAAATCTTGTCTAGCGAGGGCAACTGATGACTGGATTTCAGTTTGGCGCGTTATTTCACAAATGTAAACAGGGTGTAACTATTTCAAAATGGTGGATATAGTTTAACCACCACCAGCGCCCTCATCGGTCGATATTCTTCCCTATAGTATTACCGTGACTTGTCGAAAATAATAGAATTGGGTAATATCAACCTGGTAGAATTTAATGCTGGGAAGCCTAGGCATGTTTCTTCTCAAAGAAATCTGAGCTATCTTCATCTTATATTCAGATGTCACGAGTAACTGTTCCCATAGAGTATCTCGATTCCAGGAATTACGATCGGAAATAATCTCTCATGAGAAAACCATGTGAGATCGATCGGTAAAGATGCTTTCCAGAAACTTGGATTTCTATTTCGTGTTAAGAAATACTTCACTTCTCGGTATTTCCCGAGGTTCACGAACTTCAAAAATGTGAAGTTTATGTTAATTTGTATCTTCTGATCCTTGATTCACGCGGTGTTCTTCGAACATCACAGGACTTCCTTTTCATGTGAATCTTGCAAATAAAAAATACATTGTGAACAACGATATAAAAGGTACATATCTATCTATTCATGTAATTGAGGGAACTGGCAAATACTTGATGTGTGTGATATTCACTTAGACAGTGAACAAAACCGCTACACGTGTTTCACTATACAATAGCTACTTCAGGCATGTTATGGTACCCAAATAAATCCAACTCTGTGTTTCTATATATGCATCTCCTAATAACAATCCATTACAATTTCTGGAAGAGGAAGAAACTGATAATACAAAATCACTTACCCATTTTAACATAGGAACAAAGTTTAGCAAGGAAAAATTATTCAGATCTATTTTGTCCTTTAGCAAATGTACCGAACTCCGATCCTTTCAATTTCTAAGGATTTACAAATATTGAGACTCAGATATTTCTTCTCTAAATGTAATTCATCACAGTCGTGGCTAACTCAGGTCCTTCTTTCAGATGATGATTTGCAGATGTTGCAAAGTTATGAAGACTAATAGTTAGGGAGGCGAATAGGGGAATTTTCGGTAATACTCGAGCGTGATATGAGAGATACCTTAGACCTTGTAGAACAACCTTGTAAAGTATTTAGCTCTATATGAAGTGACGCGCGCCTAGGATAGACGATCAGATTAGTAAAAAAAAATCGATAGTCTGAAATACTCTAGCGCGTCAGATTGAGATATTGGGGGTTGATTTTAGTGTTTTAAGACTAAATTTAACTAATCTGACGATAAGTCCTTGACGCCGCCGAGTTATAGGGTCGCGAACTTGTAAAAAAAAAACGTTAATCCGGCATTCTCGAGTGCGTTTTTTTTTATTTTGAAGAATATAATCTGAAATTTACTAAAAATACAAAATCTGCCGGTTTCCGCATGACTGGAAGTGTGGAGGAGCCATTTCGTCTTCCGAAAAACGCGTTGCGGCATATAAGTCGCGAACGATACATTTTACAAAAAAAAAATAAAAAAACAAAAAAGGTAATTTTATTTTACACAAAAAAGGTCACTTTACATTTTTGTCCAAAGTTAAAACTTTTTGACTTGAAGCATCATAAAAACTCAAACTTTCGGTTTTTTGAGTATATCTCGAGAACTGAGGGTTTTAAAAAAAATTGATATGAAATAACGATGATTAAATTATGTGACTTTTATTATATCTCAAAATTTTTTGTTTCTGAAGCTTCTCGACAATTCTCGTGGACTCGGAAAAAGTTACGCGTATCTGTATAGAAAAGTATTATTAACATGTACAGTTTCATGGTTGATCCTCGAATTCTTACTAAATTTCATCTACATTTACGTTGGTTGTATCTATCGCTTTATTGTCATTCTCAAATTCCCCGTTTTATCAAGGAGAAAGAAAGGAAAAAAAAAGAAACCAAAAAACCTTTTGCGGTCAGATTAAGAGAACCCACCAACATTTTTGTCAGATTAGGAAAATATGCTTTCAGGATATCGAGATAAACATCCCCTATGAAAATCTGACGCGCTCGAGTATTTCAAAAAAACATTTTTTTTGCATTTTCAAAAATTCATCGTAACTTGTCGTCACGCCGAAATCGTCAGTTTTTTTAAAGGGAGCTTCCTTGGGGCCTACTTAACACCCCTTCCGAAAATCTGACGCGCTCGAGTGATTTTTTTTGCATTTTTCACTACTTTATATGCCTACCCCCACCACGCAAACCGGCAGATTAGTATACCGTTGTTATCAGAGGCACTTGGGGCATACGTAGTATGAATATCTGACGCGCTCGAGAATGCCCAAGTAACTGTTTTTTTAACATTTTCGAAAAACCGTACACGCCAAACCCACCGCTACAATGGTTTTTACCATACGAGCTCTTCTTTTCGAAATTATTTTATCTTTCGATTTTGATAGGTTTCGACGGCGCCGTTGAATTACGCCATTTAGCTACCTCACCTCCCTAACTATAACACATCCATATCAGCACAAAAGACAATTTTCAAAAAGAACTGACATCAAGCAGGTTGCGGTCAACACGGTTACGTTTTGAATTCTATTAACTCCATTTTGTTTGAAAAATCACAGAAACAAGGTATAAGTTAGGTCTATTCAATCATAAGAAAAGACATTGAACGCCATACTACATAGACCCAGGTGAGCGATCTCACTAATAATATTATTCGCATTTTGGAGAATATATAGTAGGACATAGCCTACAAAACTGATGATGATTTGGACACATTCTTCAAAAACAATAGGGACCAATTTTCAGTGTCGCAAAGATCAGCAGCATATAAGTTTACAAAACTTCATATTGGTCAAACATCAAAATATTTCACCAAAAGAATGAAGGAACATAGATATAGTTTTTGAATGTTGAAAATTCAACATTTGCAAATGAATCCTCTTCTGACTGAAGAATATGAGTCCAATCATGACTATGAAGTGTTTCATTAGGAAAAAGGTCTGGAACTCAAAATGTTGGGATCCTCAGATGAATAGTGTCAAATCGGGATTATGACCGAATGTCCAAATCGATCTGAATAAATTCTCCCTTGCTAAACTTGTTTTCTTTGACGAAAAGGTTTATGTGGTAGGCGATCCCAGGCAGTTCTGTATAATTAGATTTTTCCCAGTTGATAGTGAATTAACGGGATCTTACCTTTTCACATGTGATTACCGGCACGGAATTTCCTTATTGTGATGAGCCCACTTCGAAAAAGTAATTAATTGGAGAATTCAGTTACGATTATTTCAAAAATCTCTTCACTTTTAATAAACATAGAGCCAGGGAAGTAGCCGTTCAAGATATATTCTTTCTTTATTTTTGAGGGAATTATACATCTATGAATGTGTTACACTTATATTAATATAGAGTGGAATGGATAAATAAAGAGTCATATCAAATTTCCAGATGGAAAAAAAGGATGTTTTTTCTCTTCCATCAGTATTTGTATGCATTATGATTGTCCAGTCGGTCGTTGAAAAACTTATTCAGATGTCAATATGAGGGGTGGAGGAAATTACATTCATTACTCACCCCTTCGGATACACGCTCACATTCAAAGCATATGCTGGCACGGAATTGGCTGATGTCGATGTAACACGACAACATTAATGAAAAAAACGTGCTTATTCATTGCCATGGATATTTGATGATATATCAGATTAATATATTGACATTTACTCAGATATGGAACTTCACGTATAAGATCTGGTGTGGAAAAAAATTACTATCACAATTTGAAAATGTGCATGTTTCTTACCTACTTTTAGGTGAGAAAACACTTTGCCGACCTCTTTTAAAACGTCTTTTATTCAAAATGTCACTCATCGGAATTTTCAAAGTGTTTAGATCTCTTCTAGCGTGTACCACTAACGATTATAAACAAAAACGAGATAACACTAAACACGGTATTGTAGCCACCACACACTATTTCAATACCAAAAATACAAAAAAGATATAGGTACTGACTTTCTTCATCAAAACTCCAACTCCTTCAACGCTCAGTCTTCAAAGATGAAACGTTACCTTTTCATCAGCCATTTTCCAAGTACAATATCTGTTGCACTGTCTCTCATCAGGGCCAGTCCATTTTTATTGTACAAAATGCCGCTAATTTCAGTGAGCAATCCAGGCATTGCCTATATGTATATATTCATTTATTTGGTCATGAAAGATACAAACAGACATGGTCCACTAAAGTATTTGCATTCTTACAAAAGATTGATATATCTTCCTAGTAATGGGTATAGAACTATAAAGTATATATAAGTGCGAGATAAGTGCTCGATACTTAATACATAAGTTGATGCGTTATAAAATTCCTGGGTATGTTACAGCTTGATTTGACTAGAACCAAATCAGAGTTACACAGTTGGAAAAATGATAATAATAATGATAGTTCATTGGTCGTTATCATTAAATGGCGAGAGACGTTTCAGAATGGTCCTTAATTTTGATGGTTATGGAGAAAAAATAAATTTGATCATTGTCAGTATTGCGAACAATTCTGCATAATGGAGAATGTTGAGATGAATAAGTTCTCCGAAAAGGTATGTGGTATAAGTGGTTTGTTCTAAGTGGCAGAATGGGAACATTGACTTCAGTTTTATTCAATATATTTGCATTTTATACGGTATTTGAGATAATTTTGTGTTGAAATAGAATATCTGAGATCACTTTTCTACTTGATAGAGATATACTATTTGCAGCAATCCTCGTAACACAACTGACATATGTGAATTATTAGTTGTAAATGATACTCATCAATAATGACAATGGTGACATTTTTTGGGAGATAATGAAATAGTTCCTCTTTTTGCAATGACTACTCGAAACACATAATGTTTTGAAATGAATCCTACAAATATAAATTTTTAGTTCATTTTATGAAATCATTTCGTATGATTGTGAATGGAATACATACAAACCTCGGAAAAAGATAGAATGTCTCTCTCGAGAAATAGCTGACCTCGACTTGAAGCCTCCAAGTTATATTTTTCTCTCAAGAGAAATTATTCAGTGTCAGCCTAGATATGTCATATACTTAAAATTGTTTGAGGAAGCTATTGTATAGCGGTACACGTGTCGCAGTTTTGCATACTCATTGTAAGTGAGAATCGTATAGAAAACTGTTTATATTTTTGAAATTTATGTCAAAAACCAAACAAATTTTAACTTAAATTCCTCGCTTCAATACACAATACTGTCATAGATTACGTGATAGTGCCGCCATATTAGATTTGGTAAAAATGGGCCCGACGCCGCCATTTTGAATATAATTGGGGATTTATGATATATCATTGGAAAAAAAATTCCATGTTCTAGTCGACTGGTTTATAGAAAACACAGGGTTGCAGTTTTAGTGTCGAATTTATCGGCCTTCAAATATCAGATTTGTAACAAAACTATCATTGAAACTTTTCCTAGAGATCAATTACCCTAACACTAAACTGATATTTTTGCACTTGACGCGCGTTTCGCTAACACGGTTAGCATCTTTAGAAGAAGAAAATTGTTACTAAATCTTTATTCAACACTAAACCAAATCTTTATTCAGTATCAATTTTCTTCTCCTGAAGATGCTAACCTTGTTAGCGAAACGCGCGTCGAGTGCAAAAATATCAGTTTGGTGTTAGGGTAATTGATCTCTAGGAAAAGTTTCAACTTCCACACCAAAGGTTCCAAAATCATCGTTCATAAAACTATCTTTGTTGAAATCTCTTCACGTCCCCGTATTGAAATCACCAAGTATATAACCCATTATCGAATAATGGCCATTCGCTACATGGAAACAGCATTCACAAAACAATGAATGCCATTTCACAAAGTTGTTTTCCATACAAAACCGCCGGGGTGAAATATACCGGGCATTGTTTATTTTTTTGAATTACGGCTAATGGCGAACATACCGAGCCATAATAAAGAAATGGAAGCTAAAAGCGCCATTTTCTCGCAATAACATTGAACGCCAAGAAAGACGGATGAAAACATGTAATTCTAGAGATTATACCTCCTATCTCTGGGCCATTACCATTAATATATCACGTGGCCGTCCCTCAGATATTCCTTTGATGCTATCGGGTTCTGAAATCATCGCTCATTTTCAATTCCTGAAAGATATACCCGTATTGTTCGTTGTTGATGTTGGGAGTTGGCCACGAGTCTGGCGTGCTATTCAGAACTTTGAAACAACGTGAATATTGAGTAGTTCTGCAGTACGGAAGCAATTGGGTAATACACTCATTCAAATATAATTCCGGTTCATGCATATACGAACACGAATCAAATTGGGTGGCTATTCTAGTCTGAAATTATTATTATTGGTTTTGCGCGATCGTGCTCTCTTGATTACTCACACGGTTTCTGTTGTCGAAATGGTAAGTATTGTTTATTTACAACCATATATGTAATGCTGTCATTATTAACGTTCATTGAAGGTTGGGAAGTGTCACATTACATACCTCTACTTCCCGCCCTCATTTCATCTATTCTAGACTTTATCTGTCATTTACTGACTTCATCTGACATTAATTTATATTGGTGACAATTGTATACCCCGTAGTCACGGTTACAATATATCTCCTTGATTATTCTGAGAAAACCGCGTTCTTGGTAATTTGTCGTTAAATGTAATATTTTAGATATGTTCAGAACGAAACAGAGATTTATTAATTTTAATCGAAATATGATGGTTGTAAATAAAATAGTATACAAAACTCGGTAGGAACTTTCATTCCTGTCTCGAGATCACAGCTAACCTCGAAGCTTTGCGCCTCGGTTAACTAACTGATCTCACGACAGGAATGAATCACTTCCCACCTCGGTGTGTAATATAGTAATACTGGTTGCTAGGCCAAAGTGAATTTCTCTACTCCCATGGAACGTAACCTTTATTCTCACTCGTCAAAAAGCAGACAAACCCGTGAATCCTGTAAGATTTACAGATGTAATTATCAATTGCTATTCCTTATTGATACTATTTTTCATAGAAACTGCACTGAAAACTGATTATTTATGGAAAATAAAGGGAAGAAGTGTTGACGCTGAAAATCGAACCAACAACCTTGTGGTTATCTAACCGGCTACTCTACCAACTGAGCTCATTCAGATTTGAAAACAATATATGTACTTACATCTCGTAAGTCGATTTACATCAATCTATTTGTTCTGTAGTTTTCTGGGTTTGTAACCTCAACAATCTGAAAAAATAAGAATTAATATTGGAATCTATCCAAGTATAGAAGGGCGGATTTTCAATATCAATTCATATTTTTTCAGATTGTGGAAGGTTACAAACCCAGAAAACTACGGAACAAATATTGATCCACCACAAAATAATGATATTCAAACAGTACATCAATCTAATTATGATATTTATTGTATTTTCATTTCATTAAAACACAACTTAGTTATTTTGCAAAGAAAGCTCGAAACTGTTGAATTATAATTATTTCCTCTTGGCGCAAATTAATTTACTTGTTCCAAGATATGGGTCGCGTAGAAATGTAACTTTTTACAATAATATGGCAAGAAATAATATTTTGTTTCAAAATCCAATTTTCAATATGTGTAATATTTTCAATAGGAACTGTGATCTTTGTGATCTGAATTATTGTTCACTGAATGAACTACGCAGGACTATCGAAGAATCATTTCCCTGAGGAATTTAACTCACTTGGGATGGTATGACTTGGTCGTTTTCATACTCTTGTTATTCAGAATGATAAGTTGTAAGATTTTTTTTTTCTGTATCCAAAATCTAATTATATTGCTAGCATTGTTCTTATTTTCCAGTAAGTGGGTTTTTTGTACCTGTATGGAATAAAGGCTTATTATTATTATTATTATTATTATTTCAGTAGTTGGCATGAAACGAATATTTTGCAGACACCGTTACAAATCACGAATTGTAACAATAACCAATTTACTTTCAATTCTTATGGTTCAAAATGATTCAATTTGTTCCCTAGTTGTAATAAGTACTTATTTATTGTCATTTTTTCAAGTAGAGTACTCAACTTGAAACTTAGTATAAAGATTTTTGTGCATAGCAATTCATATCTCTTTATTTAAACTTGTTTCATTTTACTATTTCATAGTCAACGTTGCGATTTTTCATCACCATATTGATCTTTTTGATCAATTGAGATTTTCAATTTTCCTTTCTCTGACGAAAATAAATTTCAATGTTTTCGATTGTATTAGAGTGCCTCATTTGATAAAATTTTTTTCGATTATTTTTTTGACGGGATTTTTTATCCTTATTTTTAGCTTTCGATCAACTTCTATTCACGCATTTTAAAAGTTTGAGAGTATATTTTATTACTCCATCCTGTATTGCAATTTGATTATTCGTAATTTATTGTTTTGATTGACATTTTTGACATTTTTTCAATACCACCACGAACGTTGAGCTCTACCGATAATAAACAATAATAGGAAAATGCATAAAATTTTAATTTGTCTCAAATCAAATAAAATATTACAATGAAGTGAAAAATTAGGAAGGAAATTTCAAACTCACAAAACGCGTCTCCACTGGTCGAAAGAAAATGTCATATCGAAGAATGCATCAAATCTCGATTTTACGTGAGCAGAGATCGAAGGAGTGGAAGCGGTAAGGTAATCTGTTATATGATATACTTCAGTCTATAAGATAGATTTGTATCATAAATGCACACAACAGTTTGTAATATACCAAAACATAAATTATACATTGAAATTGCACCAAGATTCCTATTTTACATCTTTATCATAATAATGTATACCATGTTATTGAGCTCCACTCGAGTATGATAAGTTCATTTACTTTTTGTGAATATCAGATGAATATGGAGTGATTTGATATATAATATAAATCGATTTGGATTGGGTTAGTTTTAAACCAACTGTTCCACAGCTAGTAGCTAATGTAACTGAGGATGACTTTACAGAAGTCGAAACGTCGATACTGATATGGTTTGTGGTGACTATTATTTCAAAGATATATTTTATATCACGTATCTAATGGTGTATGAAGTTCCTCCTTTGGAACTGAAATTAAATTGCTTCAAATTCAAATTAAACAAGCAATATCCTAGCTAGTCACTTTCCATTCGAACGCACTGTACAAAGACCTATTTCAAAACAACTACATCAACTCACCCCTCCGAAGCGTGCATATATGAAACCTGGGAACGTACCTGTAACAAAAATCAATTATAAGAAAAAATATTAGAGGGAGCATTTTGGTTGCATAGAATCATTTGGAAATGGATTTTCCCACACATTTTCCACTTCCTGAAAATGGGTACGTTCCGGATAATTGTTTTTTCAGTAATCCGGCAGCTTGAAAAATAATAACCGTTAGCGTTTCAGGTATATTAAAATAAATGAAATAATTCTAGTTCAGGTATTAGCAGCCGGGGGCTAAAATAGGCCTTTTGTGCAAAGCTTCTTCCGCTACAATTAATTGAAATTAACCGCCCGAAAAGAACGGCATGAGCTTGTATTTTTTTAATTATCAAAATTGAGACGGATGGCTTAATGTTTATTTTAATTTTCTCCTGGAAGTGATGATACCTACATTAAGTACCTATTTAATTTAGCACAGTGGATGGGAGTTTCAAAATGAAAATTGTATTTGCTTTTCTGGCTATTTTCGGGTTGATCCTTAAGATCATGAAATGATTACATTCAGGCATGAAATTACAAATTCATGAACAGGAATAGGGAAAATATTTGCTGAATAAAATAGGTGGGTAAATAACAACAAAGCTGAAAGAGACGAATAAAGTTAAAATATCTGTCAGGCATACAGTACCAGTGGTGGATCAACTTTCTACGGTAAAAACCTGCCCTTCTACACTTGTATAGATTCCAATATTAATTCTTACTTTTTCAGATTGTAGTAGGTTACAAACCCAAAAAACTACGGAACAAATATTGATCCACCACAAAAAAATGACGTTCAAACAATACTCACCATTATATTAACCCATCTTGAAAAATCTAAACAAAATTCTGCAGCATCTCTCAAGAAGTAACAATTGAAGCAAAGTTCTAAATTTCAGTGTCTTTGTGAAAATTGACCCTATACATATTTCTATATATCGATTGAGTTATAACAATTGATAATCAACAACACACATCCTAAATATAGGGTCTTGCAGGGAACAGTTTCGGACCTTTTACTTTTTACCATTTACGGATGACACCGTGTCATTTCACGAAGCAAACATTTTCGAAAATTTAATTTTTCATTCAAATCTTTGTTATATAAGCAGTTCAGAAATATAGACCTGTTGATAATACTGTCGCTGCCGAAGCAACATCTGGTAGATATCTCGGTGCAGTGAAAGACAGACGACATTGAAGATGATAACTTATCAACGCTTCCACTGAAATAGGAAACTTATCTAGGGTTCGGATTCAGAAGTCTCTTGAGGGGATTATAGCCAGGCTTGAACTATGAAATTGCTATGAAGGGGAGATGATTGTCTGGATGTTTTGATCTTACGTGTCATTTTTCACGGCAGAAATATATTAGATCTCTGTAATTAGCAAGGACAATCAGTCACGTGCATATAAGAATGAATTTGAATGGATCAAATTCAACAAAATTATTTATAAAAAATGAGGGAAAGAAGTGTTGACGCGAGAATCGAACCCACAACATCTTACCGAATACTGAGATATATCAGATTTGAATGAACGTTATCGGAGATATGTACTTATATCTCGTAAGTCGATTTACATTATTCTAATTATGACAAATCTTGTATTTTCATTAATATATATGGTTCCAAATAATTCAATTTGTTCCTCAGTTGTATCAAATGAGTACTTATTGCCATCCATTCAAATAAACGTTAATTATCGTTATTCCTTCATTTCATTATAAAAACAATTGAGAACTAATTTGAACTTTTCGGTTATAATTGCACGAGTGCATAAAAATTACCGATAATTTTGCAAGAAAAGGTGATATCTAAAAATTGCAAGTTTATTTTCATATTTTGGCGAAGGTGCCCGAGTCCGAAGGAGGAGGGCTCTTTTACAAAATATGAAAGTAACCGAATGCAATTTGTATAAGATATCACGCTTGAATGCAAAATAATCTGGTCATTTTTATGCACGAATGTAAAGAAATTCTCAAGGAATTTTAATTTTTTGTTCATTTATACTTTTCTCTATAGATTGTATGGAGTACTCACCTTAACGCGAAATGTTTTCTATTTTTGAAGTCTATCTGACATTTATTTGTGTTGCTTACTGACGTCTAGCGATACGGTTTCAAATGTGTTGTTATGGTGACTTGATACAATGCAATTATCGCTGTAAGTTTTCGATAATTGCATTGCTCTTATCGGACATTTTATATGTGAGGGAAATATTCATAGAAACAATATTCAACAAAGGACTGTCACAATCGAACGTAAGATTGGTTAGACAACTCAATGGTAATGGTTCGGACTTCCATTGTCTATACTATTAACTCTATTGAAACCTGTTGCTAAGAACAAAAGAATGAAAATACAAATCAAATAAGGTAATCAAATCCAAACAAAAGGTTGAAATAGATTTTTAGGTCGAAAGTAAAATCAAAGGTTCGATTTATCAAAGAGAATTATTTTGTGATGAAAGAATGAGATATTGAATATGAAATATCAATGAAAAAAAGGAAAATGAAGAAATGAATGCAATAATATTGTGACGAGAATATTGAGATATCGAATTTGAAATATTGTTCAAAATATTTGAAGACAGAAATGAATGAAATAGTATGAATAAAAGTTGAAACCAAGTTTCAAGTTGAGTGGACTCACTCAAAAAAACAGGAGACATAATTATATAATTTGAGCTCAACATACCCATTGCACACACCTAGAATCAAAAGCAAAAGGCAACTCAATATACACGATCTGATATTTACATATTGTTTAATAAAATATATAGTCGTTGTATGCGAAAGTTATTTTTCCGCACTAGTATTATAATATATTATATAATGATTTCAAACACGAAACAAATGTCAGTTCATTCATGTGTGGTGGGATAGATTCCAGCTGAAGTGTCCTCATTTCATAACATCCTGTGACAAGTAAAAGGGAGATGAAATCAAAAACAACACTCATCCTGAGAACATTACTGAATTTAATCCGGTTTTACACGACACAAGCAGCGGTAATCCTTTTTGTAAATCTGGACAATGGCGCCTCACAAAGCTGGCCACGCGTCACTGAATTCCCCTGACTAAATGGGAATTTGTCGCCCCCCTTCTGTGAAGGGAGACAACTGCTGGCAAATGAACGAGATGCGGTTGAAAATACCAAGTGAAAACGGAATGATTATCGTGAACATTGTAAATTTTATATTTGCAATAGAGGTATAGTAATGTTGGGACTACAAGAAGGAGTATAAAAACATGTTTGTCGAAACACAAAGGGAATTGCCATCGTGGCCAAACAGAGAAATCGACAGTTGCGCTAGATGTCGTCCTAGGAATTAATCATGGCTAGATAGGACCATAGGTCAGCGGCTGTAAGGGAGCCAAAGAAATCTATAAAAGTACGAATAAATTCAACCATAAGGAGGAGAGTCTGAACATAAATAGTAAATGGAAACCGGCATTTCAGAATACACAAACTCCCTCATTTTTCATTAGATAACGGCCGTGAAAGCCTGCACCCTCTGTTTCAATTTTCAAGCTTGATTATCTTGAAACGCGGCAGTAGTTCTTTCAAATTTTCACGATTTTCATAGGAAATTACTGGAGCCATCGTTGCGCCATCTGCCGTAGACTAGGTACTAACCAAGAGCATATCCGAATGACCCGAATCCTGTACAGGGAAACGAAACGAATTTCAGAAATACTCATGGGTATGCTTGAAGACCAGCTTTCAATCAAATATTCTAAATGAAACAATTTGTTCAGGCCAGCCTCAACTCACTTTTACTGTAGGTTGACGGACTAACAACAACCAGAAAACAACTACTCCCCTGGCTAATACCACGGAGAGCATTGGTGTTGAAAGCACTGAGTAGCCACATGGATGACAGTACCTTTTTGAGAAACTTCTGACGGCATCAGGAACTGTTTGGTGTATGCAACTCAATTTCGACACAATGGTTAGTGCCCTATTGGTTATTGCTGTTCATACATACTATTTTAATCAGAATTGTTCGTGAGATAAACAATCAATATTGCCAATATAGGAAAGATTAATTTTCGTTTATTTTGCGTTTTAAGTTGGATAAAGGTACCTTTTCATGAAGTCGTGAGATCAATTAGTCAATAACAAATTACCAAGAACGCGGTTTTCTCAGAATAATCAAGTAAATATATTGTTACCGTGACTACGGGGTATACAATTGTCACCAATATAACTGAATATCAGATAAAATCAATAAATGACAGATAAAGTCTAGAATAGATGAAATGAGGGCGGGAAGTAGAGGTGTGTAATATGACACTTCCCAACCTTCAATAACGTTAGAAATGACAGCATTATATATATGGTTGTAAATAAAGTTCTTTCCTACATCGTCTTCTTCTGAATAAGCAATTGCTCACTTCCCAATCTGTAAGTAGGTTAAAAACAAGCGCGTTTTCGAATGATCCTGAATAAAAATAGGGTCACAGCCAACTACTAGCCGACTCTACTGCCGAAACAAACGAACGGATTCCTTTCAAAGTTCCGGAAACGAAGGGCGGTCGCCGCGAAGTGCAAAACAATTCTCGGCAAACAGCGATTACGAGTCGACATTGAGACCGTGTTTGGATTGTGTAGGAGGTAATGGAATATTAGATTAATTAGTATCTTCTTAATTAGCACGGCACACAGGGCAATATTTGCGTTTCCGGTGCGGCCGTCTCGTTGCTGAACGCAGCCTCCTGCGATGACGACTGGCTCCGCGCGAAAATTGCTCCCGAATAGGTTATGTCAACCTTATAAATTCGCCGTGTTTGCCGCCACCTAATGACAGCTACAATTTCCGGCGTTCCGGACTGTGAATTTCGGGCCGGTCGACTTGGGGGTTTTCATTGAGAGAATAAAAAAACATTTATTGGAACAAACTTTAATTGAAATGCACTAAGAAAATATTAACCTCTTCACTGTGTAGATAATAGAATATTACGTAACAAGGAGGATAAGTAGCCTACTACGTACCAGCGGAAAATTGTGAGGACGAGGCGTAACTGAGTGCGGCAATTCGCCAGTGCGCGTATTTGGCCTTATCCTCGAGTTGCGTACTTTTTCTACTCCCTCCATGCTCATGTGGTGATTTCTGCTCGTGCAGCAAACATTTCTACGTTATCCCCCAATTTCAATGATCAACGAGACACTAGATAACAGCAAGTAGGTAAAACAATTGCTTGCTTCATGGATATAACTAGATACAGTACCAATACACAAAGTGTTGCACATTAACTTTCCTAAAAATATCATATTTAAATAATTTTACAAAGAATTCAAAACAAAAAATTGGGTGAATTTGGTCTATGGGCAATTGAATGTTGTCATGAGATCAAATTCATCAGGTCGAATGTTACATATCCCATCGTTTCAAAAAAAAAAAACCGGGAGCGGCCGCCATCAATTTAGAATTCTAAATGAGTACGGTTTGAAATGGTGGGAGTGAAAAACAAATAAATAACTTGATATGATTGATACTAATTTTTTAAATTTTCAAAATAATCAAATTCGAGTACTTCAATAGCGTTTCAAACTTTTATATCATATAAGTTATGTGATATTTTTTTTTAAATATAATAATACACTTATATGCCCAAGATCTGTTTCATGATGAGGTCCATTAAGAAACGGATCGAAAATCTGTATCGTAATGAAAAATCTGTATCATAATGAGGTCATTATGATACAGATCTGTCATTATTACCAATATAATATTGAACTCTATCAAGACTAGCAATAATGAAATAAAAGTAAATATTTCTCCCACTTCCAGATCAGTGGGACCCACAATACAAAGATAAATTAGTATATTATGCAACGATCATGTAATGATGGTTATTAATACACGAGCATAAACCGGGATACGAAACGAGCCGAAGGTGAGTTTCGTATGGTTGATGCGAGTGTATCAATAACCATTACATGAAAGTTGCATACGCTATTTCATCTACACCCGATAAATAGTAAAGTACTACAAATATTATATTTATATTTGTATTGCACACAATAATACTAATTAAAGACATTTCTTCGAAAAATTCTGCCGGTGAAGGTATCGAAGGTGATTCTCCCATATCGCTAGTATCAGACATTTTTTTATGATTATCGAAATTTGGCTATATTCTTCAAAAATTCAATGCACACACCGATTTTGACTTGACAAACGTCATATGCAGAGCACGCACATCATGCTTGATTGAATAATAATGGGTTTCTATTGGTTGAAAATCTGTATCGTAATGGATTTCATTATAAAACGGGCTGTGGGTATATAAGTGTATTATTAGAGTACGGGTGTAGATAATAGTATATTATGCAACGATCGTGTAATGATGGTTATTAATATATGAGCATAAACCGGGATACGAAACGAGCCGAACGTATGGTTTATGCGAGTGTATTAATAACCATTACATGAGAGTTGCATACGCTATTTTATCTACACCCGATAAATAGTGAAGAACTACAAATATTATATTTATATTTGTATTGCACACAATAATACTAATTTAACGAATTTCTTTGAAAAATTTCACAGAATTGTAATTAATAGTATTACTTCGAGAAATGAAACGAAGAGATATGAAGAGAAGATCTAAAATCAAAGAAAAAAAAGATTACTTCAGACCGGATTCGAACCAACGTCTCCTCCTGCTAGGATATTCAATGTCAGCGCCACATACGGCTTGGCTGCGGAGAGTCCACAAATTTTGATGAAAACATAAGTAATAAATCATGCATTTGTCGAATGAAAAATGTAATCGTTCTAACTGTATTTCTGTCGGTGAAGGTATCGAATGTGTTTCTCCTATATCGCTGGTATCAGACATTTTGTTATGATTATCGAAGTTAAGCTATATTCTTCAAAAATTCAATACCTATACCGATTTTGACTTGACAAACGTCAAATGCAGAGCATGCACATCATGCTTGATTGAAAAATAATGGGTTTCTATTGGTTGAAAATCAGTATTGTAATGAAAAATCTGTATCGTAATGGATTTCATTATAAAACGGGTTGTGGGCATATAAGTGTATTATTAGAGTACGGGTGTAGATGAAGTGACATTTATAGTTCTTCATTATTCATCTGGCGTAGACAAAATTGCGTACGAAACTCTCATGTGATGGTTTTCACATGGTCGTTGCATAATATACTAATAATGTCGATAGTAAAAGTTTTGAGGAAAGAGTTCATTTCATTCTTCTTGGTGCTTTTGATTGAAAGCTTGTTTGGAAAGTTTTTACATCAAATTTATTTTTCATTTTCCAGCTATCGCTGAACAGGTAATATATCAAGGAAGGAAGTCTGAAGTTTCAATGGGATCAATAACGAATGATTATTTTAAAATTTAATAACGTTATAATGATTGAATGAATCCAAAAATCACCTCTTTGCGGATATGTTATTTTTTCAACAACGTATATAGGTAGAATAAAATATTGCCTCAAATTATGTAGATATTTTAATTCTCACTTACGACTTTGTAAAATTGGACAGCAGCTCCGCTTATTCCACAAAATTTTTCTTGAGTGAACAGAACAAAGTAAAATATTGGTGTTGGAATAAGCATCAATAATTGTACAGAAAGAACGAATCGGGTCTATTATTATAAAAACCATTATTTTTTTAAACGAGTTTGAACACGAATAACCTTCTTTATTCACAGTACATACTTGCTGAGACCTAATATTTCAGATGGAATTCACCACCTTTAATGGTTAACTAGATATTTGATCAACTAGAAATTTCTATTTAGGATATATCATCAGTGTGAAAAATTACTTTCGCACAAGTAATGTACACTATTTTTCCTATGACCACCTTTCATTCAAACAATATATGTGAATATCGGATCGTGTTTATTCAGTTGCCTGACTTATCTTACGTTTTTGTGAGTTTTTGTTTCAAAGCCTACTCAGCTTTTTGAATTTTCGAGTAATATGCCCACGCCTGGTTTTCTGGTCTATCTTTGATACAGGTAGTAGTAAACCAACCACTGAAATAATAATAAATCAACAGTTTTGAGCTTTTACTGAGAAATAGCTGATTTTTTGCAATAAAATTAATATACAGAAAATATCATAATTAGATCGATGTTAATCGATTTAAGAGATATACAAGTACATATCTTTGATAACGTTGATTCAAATCTCAGCTGGAAAAGTATCCGGTAGGATAACCACAAGGTTGTGATTTCAATTTTAGTCAACAATTCTTTAATGTCCTTTATTTTTGTAAACAATCAGTTTTCAGTCCAGTTTCTATGTGAATAATATCAATGAGGTAGAGCAATTAATAATTATAGTTGTAAATCTTACATGATTCACGGGTTTGACGCCTTTTTGACAACCGTGCGGAAAGTATTTTCATTCCCCACCTTATTTTTGAGGAATGTTTTGTGTGTACATTTATGAAGAATTCCTACCATGAACTGGGAAATTTCTTTTTTGAACGAAAGATTATGAACTGAAAGAGGTTAATATTCATACATGATGCAGAGTAATGAAAACGTTAAAACACGGACAAAAAATTAACCACGCAACCCAAACGGTACGGTATTCCGCATTTTGTACAACGAAGTAATCAAAATGCAAATCGAATCGAAAAAATTCATACGAAACAAAACGTGTACAATTAAAATGACGTTTTATATTGAATCGACAGCAGAACGGAAAAGCAATTTCCATCTTCTCCCTCGCGATGTTGGAAACTTCGTTAAAGCATTTCCAGCTTATGGAATACTCGATACTAATCTCCAATCGAATACGTTTCTTGTGCAGCTTCCAATTTCCCCTACATATCGATATTTTCCAAATGCCGAGTCTTTTGACAACCATTTGATTCTCGTATTCACAGAGATGTTTTGTGGACATTGATATTTTTGATGAGTTGGCAGACGTCAGAATTTCAATGTATGATATGATTGCCTTCGCGAATCCAATGTCAGACAGCATTAACGATTCGTCATAAGCCTCACTGGTGTTGGGACTTATACTTTCGTTCATAAAGATATAGTAAGATGGCTATAATATATACCAGTATATTATACTGGTGCTTTCAGTGTTGCGATATTGTTTCAGACAAACCTGTAGACAGGGTGTAGTTGTTCAAAATTACGCCTCAAGGGTGCGCTTGTGGTTGAAATTCCCAAAAATATTCGAGATCACTCAATCCATGGAACACGTTGGAGCCAATACAGATCACTTTTGATTAGAACAGAGAAGAGAACGCGAGATCAATCAGAAAACAAACTTCATCCACAATGACCTACCTCCAAGAATAATCTCACGTTCTAGTATATTCATTAACCATTCGAAAATTACGTATTGATCATAAAAAAAAAACACAAGAGAAGTTTTCTGGTAACAACATTCTAGAGTGTGCACGCGTTCTGAATATTCTATAAATGCAGTGATATGTGTTTTAGATATTTTCAGTTCATCCCATAATATTATAAAAAATAATATTGATTTCACTCACCAAAAAAATGGCATTTTTTCCTTTCACATATCCATAAAATTCAATCACAATTCTCACTCCTTTTCGCTCACAAATGCGTGTGAATAATATTCGGCTGAACTGTGATACTACTTCTAAACCGAGCTTTTGAATTGAGATCACAATATTATATAGCTCAAATGAAAATATCAACAATCAACTAATTTTTTCAGCACATAGACCAGAACCAACGACATAGCCACTTGGCAACACAGGACGTGCACATGACTGTCATCTCAACTGCGAGAGTGACGATAGCTGGCGAATTTTTTGAGCTATTACTACTGTCTACGTCATCAATTCTTGATCAAGTAGGCCAGATCGGTCGTCTGATTTGCTGACAATCTTTTATATGGAGTGAAAACACGAGTATATAGCCACCATAATATATAGTTAGCAAACCGTATGGGTAATTTATTTGAAGGGATGGATCCTACGGGTAGAGAGAGAGAGATAGTTTATTGTCTAAGAAAAATAATTCCTTGTTGACAAAGCTTGTTGAAAAAAATATAGTTGTAAATAGTACTTAAAAATATGATGAGAGAAAAATGTAAAAGCCCAAATATTCACAAACACAATTTGCATAAAAGGAGTTCACATGTCAAGTAGATAAAATATTACAATATAAAATAAGATTGAAAATATATGTTTGACAGTTTTTTGAGGAACAGTTTGGATAGTCCTTACGGGAAAAAAAAATTGTAAAAAACAAGGCCACACATCCTGAACATGGTTTCACATGTCATGGAATTAAAATATAATATACCTTCTACAGTTTAAAATGAATTCTAACCTATAGGTGTCAATATAAACATAGATGGCAGTAGTGATTTCGTTTTCAACTCATGTTTTCTTTTTTTCATTTTTTTCACGGACCTCTTAGTTTGAATGAAACACATTGCCGTAATTTTTCATTTTCTGAAAATATCGACATTATAGTGTAGATGGCGTAAAACAAACGCTCTCAATATTGGTTTAGGGATCAAATTAAAAAATTCAAATGATCAGAAATTCATACGATCAAAAATAATATTGTGAAAAGAAAGGAAATATGAAATGAATAGATACTGAAGCATTCGACAAAACTGTTGAAAACAAGTTTCAAGTTGGATGTCCTCAATACGTTCCGATTGCTGCTATCTACAATCGGCTTCAGGCGATGACTTATACAGCGCCATCTGGTACTGTAATTCGAAATTTGATTCAGCTCAGGAATCAAGCAAGCAATTTCAATCCACAATTTAAAAAAATACGATGATGCACCAGGGTCCCCAAACATCTATGTTATGACCCACTTTGTACTGATGCTGGACCAAATAAGTATGTCACAAGAGAAAATGTATTCTGTGAAAAATCCTGCAATAACGACCGTCAGGTTAAGTCAACACACTTCAGGGTATTAGTCAAGGGGAGTAGTAGCTTTCTTACAGGTGTTACCCCATTACCCTACTGTGTAGGTAGTTGGGTCAATTGTGTGTGTGTTGATATTCTCTCAATCGATCCAGGTGTTCCGAAGGGTTCGGTTCTGTCTGCTTCACATAATGATTTGCTGAAGAAAACGTCTTGTTCGGTGCATAGTTTTACGGAGTACTCTTTATACTAGTTTCATGGATTTCTATATCGTGCGAAAAAATACTTCACTTCTCGTCAGCTTCTAATGATCTACAAGGTAACAGTCTGTCTTGGAATATAGTTGCCATGTGTGGGGCTTGGCACCAAAACATTCATCGAAACTTCTTGATTCTATTCAACTATTCAGAGAAAATCAATTCGTCTTGTTGGTGATTCTTCGCTCATAGACTCGCTCACTTCATTGAAACATCGTAGAAGGGTCGGAGACTTGTCTCTCTTCTATAGATATTTTCACGGTCGGTGCTCTTCTGAATTGTTATCAATCGTTCCACCCTTGGCAATATCTACACAGATGACTATACGAGTACAGAAATCCCACCCCTTTGTTGTGAATTTGGAAACCTGTCGAACTTCTCCTGCTCAGGGATCTTTTGTCAATAGAACAGCTGAGCTTTGGATCTCCTTGTCGAGAAAGATTCTTGAAACATTCAAAAAGTGAATGTTAATTCGTATTTCTTGTCCTTGATTCACGCGTCGTTCTTCGAACATTACAGGGCTTCTCTCCCGAGTGAATCTGTGTTAAAAAAAAGACTCGTGATCACGATCATATCAAAACCAATTCCCCCACAAATAATGAGCCGATAAGATTCGATATAGCCTGAAAATGAAAGGATGTATCGCCTGCGATGACGCCAAAGGAAAACCGGATAGAGACCGTTCGTAATCTTGAACGGGAAGTTGATTGCCTCGAAAAATATGAAATATTAACTTCCCTCAGAAGGGTTCATAAATCAATGTCGACACAAAAGTTATTCAATTAAAACTGCGATCCTTCGGCAGTTTCGGAGATGCTCGGGTGAATCGGATCGATTTTTCGGAGGGCAGCGGAAGGCAGGAAATTCGCACTGACCCTTCCAATATTTTCGTGCCCCACACGACTTAGTGAACTGAGATTGCGAGATAAGGGATACGCCCTCTAGTGGTCAGAATTGGTACCGATTTCCACCCTTCTAGACATCATTCATCTCACTAGGTTTACATATACATTAGTGTTTACATTTCAATAGTGTTGCATGAAGTTGTTATTATTATATTCATATCATTTCACAATTGTAACTTTTTGTAGAGAACAATTACCCCAACACCAAACTGATATTATTTGCAATCGACGCTAACAAGGTTAGCATCTTCGGGAGAAGAAAACTGATACAAAATCTAAGTTCTAGGGTTAGTTATTGATATAGTTTATAATTTCAGATAAAGCTGATACAATTTAGAAACTGCTTCACGTTATCATGGACGTGGTTAAATTCAGAGGTACACTGTATCCAGATTGTTATAGAATTATATAATATAATAATATATAATAATAACTTTTTAAACATCTATGTTTATGTAATATCACTCATTGAAATGTGGAAGTTAATCCATCAAAAAGTTCTTTCCTAATTATAGGGAACTCACGAGTTTTTTCCTCAGAAGGTTCAAATCATATATTTTTAATAGCTACAGCTTTTCCAATCCATCTTGGCGCAGAAATAATGACGTATATGCCCAGCGATCTTTGTGGAATATACTAAGATTAAAAACATCAATTACATGTGTTCACTGTGTTGAAATGTATTCCTAGAAGGTGTTTTTTCTTCCGTCATGGTCTACACCACCAGTGTGCAACTGGAAAAGTATCTGAATTCTGCCAAGATGGATTGGATAAGCTGTACATCCGAACTATTTGGAAAAATCGAGATTTTGTCATATTTATTTACTGCATATACTACTTGCGTTCCTTCATGGGACGCATATTACCATTATCCAGTACTGCAGTGTTTGTCAGCGTTTTGGTGGTTTGTGAGCTTAAGGTAGTACCTTCATTTGGTCGGAATTTATAGAAAAGGCTGAAATACATATAACTGTTAGTGTTGAATCCCATGTTCATTTATCAATAGTGTGATGTGTGTTGCCTATATTCAGTAGTCCTATTTGAATATTCTCACGACACAAAAAAAAAAGACAGAAGTTCGCACATGACCAGAGACATAGCGAGCAGATGCAAAATATCGTTCGCTTCAGAAACAACACAGAGTTTTTGTGAGTTGTTATCGCTGGTTTTCCGTTCGTGTGGACGAAAGACATGTCAAGTCGGACATCGCGGCCGTATTAGTGCCAATTTGTTGTTATATTTGCTCAAAATACTTTTGAACTTTCCTGTTGGAACCAAGTTACCACCTGGAAGCGCTTCCGAAGAAGAAAAACGAGTGTATCACCTCACCTAGTCCTAGGAATTTGGGTAAGTGCCCTTTTCTGTCTTCGCGGTCATAAATCTTAATGAATTTTGCACATACACACAAAGCTTTTATATCTGCAATCGTGTCAGCCTGGGAAAAAGCGACAGTTCGTCTTTTCTCTTGAATTAAGTTATCGAAGGATTCTAGATACTTTAGCTAGAATAAAACATTGGTCCTTCGAGCCGGATAGTTTTTTCCCAGGAAACATCCTGATTATAGATATTTTCATTTGTCAGATTGATTCATTGCTTGAGATTCAACATTCCTCGTTTCGAACCTACCGGCTCTTTATATTCGTATATTCGTGACAATAAGGTCCAAAATCGCTTATTTATTTATCGCTCTAGCTGGCACACTGAGAAGCAAAAAACAGTTGAAGTTTCAAGAATACAGTTTCTGGAATTTGTTTTTTTTTTTTATCAGTTCGAAATAAATAATAGTTTGAAAAGTCGAACTATTATTACGGTAAATAATGGCTGACAAATTGAAAAAGGTGAAACTAGCGAGGACATCAGCTATAAATGATCTCGATATTTTATTGAATCTTGGCAAAGAAGCGGTAGCGAACCCTTCGAAGAGAACATTGTTCAAAGTCACTTATGATGATAGTTTGGAATCGACTAGAGAAGAATTCTTGAGACAACATAGTTCCATTATAAATTCGCTGATTTCATCTCCCGATGCCGAAGTTGAGGCAGAGAATGCAGTACGAAGGGAGTTTTTGAATAATTTTTTCAGTATTCGAGCCATATATACAGATATGTTCGAAACAAAGCCTGAAGTTGCCGGTTCGATCGATCAGTTATTCACGGGTTCTAATGAAAACTATTCTGCGGCAAGATTGCCTAAATTTGATCTAATGAAATTTGGAGGAGAGTATGATAATTTTCAACCATTTCTTGACTTATTCAATTCTGCAGTTCACGAAAATAAATCGCTGAAGGATGTGGAGAAATTTCATTTTCTTTTGTCTTCATTAGAAGGGCCGGCCCGCTCATTGATTCGATTGCCTTTGACAGACCAAAACTATCAAATTGCGTACAAAAAACTTGTTGATCGATTCTCGCGTAAACGATTACAAGCTATGGCTCATTGGCGTGCCATTGAAAAGTGTCCTTGTGTAGATCATAACAACCCTTCTTCAATTTACAATTTGTTAGATGTTTTCGAAGAGAACCTTGCCGCACTTAAAACGTTTGAGTTGCCAGTCGAAAAATATGATTTTATATTAGGGTGCATGATATTGCAAAGACTGGATAGTACATTATCAACGCAATTTGAATTAGAGTATGGTTGTAGTGACATCCCCACTTATCAAACGGTTGTGGAGTTTTTGAAAAAATGTGCAATCGCTTTCGACACTATAAAATTTTCGCCTTTCCAAGAGGAGAATAAACGCAAAACACAATCTTCCTCACAAGGAAAATTTCTTACAAAAAACAATGTTAAATTGAGTAATAGTAAAATGTCTTTTTTCAATAAGACTGAGAACAAGAATCCAAAAAAATGCTGTTTATGTAAAAATATTCATTCTTTGAACAATTGTTCCGAGTTTCTGGCTATGCAACCTTATGATCGTTACTGTTTTACTAAAAATTCGCGATTATGTTTCAATTGTCTCAGCAGTATACATACTTTAAATAAATGCAAATCCAATGTCAAGTGTCGGAAATGTAATCAATTACACCATACTTTGCTACATTTTGAAAAAACTGCGCAGAACTCTGATATGGAGCAAAATATTGAAAGTGTTCAACATACGCCGGGTTCTAGTTCAACACAAAATGCATCCTCGATTTCTCCTATAAGTGGCCTAGTTGGTATGGCATCTTGTTCTGCCGAAGTTTTATTATCCACTGTGAAAGTGGAAGTTATGGATGAGTTTGGAGTTTATCATCCCTTACGAGCGTTGTTAGACAGTGGGAGTATGTCTTCTTTTATCTCTCAGCAGGCTGTCTCCCGTTTTGGATTGAAGAGGTCGAATTTTGCATTGGAGGTCAAAGGTTTGGGTACGATGAAGACAGTTACTAATCAAGGGTCAGTGTCGTTAGTTGTGCGCCCTGTGAAAAAGTCGCAGCCCGTTTTGTTTATTGATGCCATAGTTCTACCAAAGATTTGTGATAATCTTCCCTCTGAACCTCTCCAGTCTGGATCTTGGACTCATATCGCAAATTTGCAGTTAGGCGACGATGAATTTTGGAGACCTGGAGCCATCGATTTGTTATTAGGAGCCGATGTATTTTCGAAAATTTTGTTATCAGAGCGTGTAGAAGGAAAGCATGGGGAACCTTCCGCTATCAACACTTTATTTGGATATGTTTTGATGGGAAAAGTGAATCGTTCGCCTTTTTCGAGTATCACTGCGTTGTTTTGTCAGACTTTGATTTCTGATGATTCGGTGAAACAATTTTGGGAGTTGGAAGCCATACCCGAAGCTAGCAGAATGTCCGACGAAGAAAAGCTGTGTGAAAAAATATTTGTGGAATCTTGTGAGAGAATCGACACCGGCCGGTTTGTAGTTCCGTTGCCGTTTCGCAGAAGTTCACCTTGTTTTCCAGGTAGTCGGGATCTCGCCGTCCAACAATTCCTTTCATTGGAGCGTCGCCTTGGAAAAAATCCTCAGCTTCGAGTGGAATATTGTAAGTTCATGCAAGAATATATGGATATGCAGCACATGGAACAGATTGTCGAAAAGACTATTCCTAAGTATTGTTATTATATTCCGCATTTGTGTGTTCTTAGGCCTGAAAGTGCAAGCACTCGTCTGAGAGTCGTCTTCAATGCCAGTGCCAAACGCCCTAATCAGTTGTCTTTAAATGACGATCTTTTGATTGGTCCAAAATTACAAACCGATATTTTTTCTGTACTACTCCGCTTTCGCTTACATAATTTCGTATTCTCCACTGATATCAGGATGATGTACCGTATGATTCTTGTCAAACCTGAACACTGTGATTATCAAAGGATTGTATGGAGGTTCTCTCCTGACGATCCGCTTAAAGATTATAGATTGCGAACAGTGACTTATGGAACCTCTTCCGCACCTTATTTAGCCATTCGCACTTTACGAGAGCTTGTTATTCGTGAAGGTGAAAAATATCCATTAGCCGCACGAGTCTTGCAGAAGGATTCATATATCGATGACCTTTTTGGTGGTAGTCCAACTTTGGAAGGTGCCATAAAAGCAAGGAATGAACTCATCAGTCTGCTAGGTTCAGGTGGTTTCGAGTTAAGGAAATGGAGCAGCAACCATCCGAAGATAGTTTCTGATTTGCCTCCGGAATATTTGAATAAGAATTCTCTGTCATTCGATGATGAGCAAGAAGTTTCCAATCTCAAAGTTTTGGGGCTGAGATGGAATCCAACAGAGGATTATTTTCTTTTCAATGTCGCTTCTCATAACAAACGCTGCACGAAACGAATTATGTTGTCGGAATTAGCCAAAATATACGATCCACTAGGTTTTTTAGCCCCAGTAAGTTTTTTAGCTAAACGCCTCATACAGGAATTGTGGAAACAAAAGCTTGATTGGGATCAGTCTCCAAGTGGTGATGTTGTGCGGGCGTGGGAAAAATATACTTCGGAACTTCCACTTCTTCGAGAGTTTCGGTTGCCTCGACAACTGGTACGTTTTCCTTTTTCTAGATGTGAAGTCCACGGGTTCTGTGATTCCAGTGAGCGTGGTTATTCTTCTGTTATATATTTCCGTGTTTTCGAACCTCAAATAAGTCAACCCCATATTTTTTTTGTTTGTGCCAAAACTAAGGTTGCTCCACTGAAACAAATCACTATTCCTCGATTAGAACTGTGCGCCGCTGTTCTATTAGTCAAACTCATTCGCCATGTTGTTCACAGTTATGAAGAGGCTGTCTCTTTTTCAAGTATTTTCACATGGTCCGATTCTCAAGTTGCTCTTGCTTGGATTCAGGGTCCACCGCATAAGTGGAAAACCTTCGTCTCCAACAGGGTATCTTATATTCAAGGAATAGTGCCACCATCTCACTGGAGATATGTACCATCCAACAGTAATCCTGCTGATGTTGCCACCAGAGGATTACAGCCATCTACCTTTCTGAAAAGTTCAATCTGGTTGAACGGTCCTAAGTTTTTATTAGATTCATCTGATTCTTGGGACAAGAATCTACCTTCTGCTTCACGTCTCATGGAAGTGGAGAAGGAAAAACGCACTATAACTTTCGCAGCCGCCATTCCTCATGAAGAACCTCATTTTTTTGAAAATTTATTGCATCGCTTCTCTTCTTTTTTCACGCTTCAGAGAGTACTGGCATATGTTTTAAGGTTTATCAATCGTGCAAAAAATCCATCTAAGAAGCCGAACGCTTATTTGAGTCTGGAAGAACTGACAGACGCTCTAATGTTGTTGGTTAAGTATACGCAACACAATGCCTTTCCGGAAATGTTTTCCAAAGGCGATTCTTGTCCGAAAATGTTTCGTAAACTCAGTGTCTTTGTTGATGATTCGGGGGTCATTCGAGTTGGTAGTCGTTTAGAATTGTTGTCTTGGCCTTATCATCGCAAGTACCCGCTTGTTCTGCCCCGTACATGTCGGTTGACTGACATGTTGATTGAATATTATCATATAAAACACTTCCATGTCGGTCTTCACACTTTACATTCATTATTAGCTGAACACTTCTGGATATTGTCTCCTAAGAGAGCGATTCGTTCCATTTTATCCAAATGTGTCACTTGTTGGAAACAAAACCCTAAATCCTTCGTCCCACGAATGGGCAACTTACCTTTGCCTCGTATTTCTCAAGTGAAAGCATTTCGTCATACTGGGTTAGACTTTGGAGGTCCATTTTCCGTTACCATGAATAGGTTTAGGGGTGCAAAATCCTGCAAAGTTTATTTATGCCTTTTTGTTTGTATGGCAACCAAAGCATTGCATTTGGAGCTCGCTAGCGACCTATCTACAGAAACTTTATTGTCTGCGTTGAAGCGCTTTTTGTCGCGTAGAGGTCGATGCGATCACTTGTATAGCGATTGCGGAACTAACTTCGTTGGTGCTGCCCGATTGTTCAAGCTTATGAAGGAAGCGGCTGAAAAAGAGGTAATTTCATGGCATTTTAATCCGCCTTCAGCTCCACATTTTGGAGGTCTATGGGAGGCGGGCATCAAATCTGTTAAGACTCACCTCAGTCGTGTCATTGGTGATCAGATTTTGTCCTATGAGGAATTGAATACGGTTGTTGTTGGTGTGGAATCACTGTTGAATTCTCGTCCACTTACAGAAGTTAGCTCGGATCCTTCCGACTTTTCTGTTCTTACTCCGGGTATGTTTCTGAATATGGAGCCCAATCACGCGATTAAGTTACCTGATACTGACTTGCCGGGTATGAACAACTTCACTCGTTGGAAGCTGCTCCAAAGATTGCACAAATCCTTTTGGGAGCGCTGGAGTAATGAATATCTGCATACATTGCACCAACGCGCCAAATGGCATTCACCAAGTGATTCTCCAAAAATTGGCACCTTAGTTTTGATTAAAGATGAAAATACGCCTCCAAATCAGTGGAGATATGGTCGCATTTCTCAATTATATTTCGGCAAAGATAACATATGTAGAGTTGCCGATGTCACTACAACTAGTGGAACTCTGAAAAGGCCATTAATTAAATTGTGTCCATTGCCTTCTCAGTGATTTATTTTCAAATTTGTTTTTAATTTTTTTTTCTTTCAACTATTTCTCCATTTCTTTAGGTTAGGTATAATATTTGGTATAGTTTAGGTAATATTCCTATTACTCAATTGAATTTTTTTTCTCAAGTTCGATATGCAACTTTCTATTTTTTTTGAAAATGCATAATTCTTGCATTTTGGGGGGCGGGAATGTTGAATCCCATGTTCATTTATCAATAGTGTGATGTGTGTTGCCTATATTCAGTAGTCCTATTTGAATATTCTCACGACACAAAAAAAAAGACAGAAGTTCGCACATGACCAGAGACATAGCGAGCAGATGCAAAATATCGTTCGCTTCAGAAACAACACAGAGTTTTTGTGAGTTGTTATCGCTGGTTTTCCGTTCGTGTGGACGAAAGACATGTCAAGTCGGACATCGCGGCCGTATTAGTGCCAATTTGTTGTTATATTTGCTCAAAATACTTTTGAACTTTCCTGTTGGAACCAAGTTACCACCTGGAAGCGCTTCCGAAGAAGAAAAACGAGTGTATCACCTCACCTAGTCCTAGGAATTTGGGTAAGTGCCCTTTTCTGTCTTCGCGGTCATAAATCTTAATGAATTTTGCACATACACACAAAGCTTTTATATCTGCAATCGTGTCAGCCTGGGAAAAAGCGACAGTTCGTCTTTTCTCTTGAATTAAGTTATCGAAGGATTCTAGATACTTTAGCTAGAATAAAACAGTTAGATTTAGTCATAACACGCAATTTTGCGAAATTTGAGCGAGATTGACCTTTTCGTTACCGAGATAATGAATTCAACATTTGCATGGGCTCTTATGGGAAATCGGAAAATTTGACGCAAAATTGCGTTTTTAGTAAAGAACGAATTTATAGACGTGCGCAAAAAACCGATTGTATTAAACTATAGCAAGATTGAAAATTTCGTGCGAAGTTTGCATGCATTTCACCTTCTAGTTATTGAATTATGAGACAGAGAAGTTTACATTATTGCACTCGCCGCAGTAGCGAGCCGGACTATGTAGCAACGTCGCACGAGTTGCTCTGTCGAAATGGTTGTCAAGTACGTTGCGCCGAGTACTTAGAAATACAAAGATTTTTGGTACTCAATACAAATATTTTTGGTACTAAATATACATATTTTTAGTACTTATATTTAGGTACATATGGCTTCTTATCACAAGCAAGTTTTGAAAGACTCTTGTCAAAGCGTTCTTATTGTCTATTCTTTGGAGTGTAAGAATCATTCGACGTCACATAGTTTTGATGTACTTGTACATATTAAGTCGTTAACCTTATTTGTATTACTGTAATTTTTGAAACGATTGCAATCTGGTGCCATAACAAATAAAATTATTAGCAAGGACTTCACGAAATTATTTGGGCATTTCTTGAAATGAAAATTTTCAGCGAAAAAACCAAATCAGGAATAAAGAAAAGAATTATTGAGGGCTCATTTCTTGAAATGATTAACAACATTGTCAAGAATTTTTTTCACTTTGATTATTCGCTTTTGTCTATTCTCACCCCACAGCATTTCTCTAATGCCATTTTCTCCACTTTCTTGCTAAACATTTTCGAGTTTTCCGTAAGTTATACCCGCTTCAGCAATTCTCTCAATCATTTTTTTCGAAATTTGACCACTCAAAGGTACACGCGTATTCACACAACTCAAGAGTCCCATCCATTTCTCGCACAGCAGAGTATGCAGCGTTGCCGGATCTACGGCTCCATGTAAAAGCATACTGAGCGCGGTACACTCGGGCGGAAAAGTATACACGCTGCCGCAGTGCAATAGCAGCGCTTCTTCACTCTCGAGAGGGCGAGAATTTTTGCGCCTGACGTTAGCGCTGGTACTACCTTAAAGAACTGTCACTTTTGAATGACAATTGTCAATGGGTAAATAATAGACTTCAAACAAACTGCGCCAACATCGAGAGTGCTGCCAACCAAACGCCAAAGAACATCAGGCGCCAAATTTGAGATTGAATATAAACCTTCCAATGCATTTCCATCAATAGATTGGTACTAGTGCGTTCATTTCACGTCGTCGTCAATGACGTGCAACAGTTTATAAATTGTTTTCAATATAGTGTAGCAATTACCTCCATTTTTTTGGTCCGATATGATCCTTCGTTTGCTACTACTAATTATTTCTGACTAATATCTCAACAATGAAGTAATGAGTGAGCTGAAAGGGATAGACCCTTTGTCACCATTCATGCTGTTTTTACATTTTGCTATTTCTAGACTCTCACATGCATCGAGTAGTCTTGTGTCATGCACATGCTTGATCAGTTTCAGATTGCTTTCACCAATTCTGTAGTCATTACTGGTGGTGATCGATACTGGACTTTTGTAATCTTCCGTATCTCATGGGTTCAAAGTGCTCTTTAAAACGGATTTAAATAGCTCTTCGGCTCTAGCCAATGTAATTATTGTTGCAATTTTGACAACCGAATTCGTGAATTTTTGAAATTTCTGTATTTTCTAATTGTTCTTTGAGATAACCAAGGAGCTGATGTAATTTAAAAGAAGTAAGTTTTATATGCAAGTTTCATATTTACTTTATCGCATATCTGTCGAAGTCCTCCAGTGTATTGAGGTACATTTGGGATTACTATAAACTTTTTATTACTCTGATCTGTTCGAAAGGTCGAAGATTGACGAGTTGTTTCCTTATCTTTATATTTCCTAATTATCACCAATCTCTGGGGTGGAACTTATCTTTTTCTGAGGAAAATGTTATGAGCCTATGAACGAGAAATTGCAGTGCTGTCATTTCGTGTTGTAAAAAATGTTTCGAGTCGTTAGGAACGTACCTGAACTAATTCGTGTCTTTCCTATCGACTTCTAAACCATTCTGTTTGTTCCTTATGACCGATAATACAACTGAGAACTGTAACTGTTGTTCTTATTTAGAGGGGTGCGAGATGCAGGAAATTCAAACTGACCCTTCCAATATTCCGGTGGCCCGCACGTTTTAGTAAATTGTTCCGCAGGAAAGCGACAACCCAAACACAGATATAGTGCCTTCGGTAAACTACTGTTAAAGGTAACTTAAAGTAATTGGCAATTTCGCTCCCCTACGGGCGGAACGCCTTTTCAATTGATTCTTCGTATGGCTCTCGCGCCTTTTTAGGATATTAAATGGCGTAGGTGGGACGGGGTATTTTAATATAGTGAAATGAAACGGAAATGGGCAAGGAAAGGTCGGATGATGATTCAGCTGGATTTCGGAAGAAACGGACAGTTCTGGGATAGAGCCAATATTTATTACGGATATTATACGTTTCAGGAGTGGGATGGATGTGCCATTGTCAAACTTCCTAAGTAGGGAAAGCGAGGATACTCGAGGAATTTTTTGTAGTTTATGGTGGATTTCCCAAACCTTCTACAACTACCTATCCATATGATTCGTATTTCTATTCACACATCATCATATGAAATATGGAATTCACGAAAATATAACCCAATTGAATAACTCCATTTGCACTCTGGAAGTACAACTGATACTGAGCTTATTTTTCCTCTGAAGAATCAGGTGAATATAGAGAACATATAAATAAATAAATGAGTTTATTGTTCATAACATATATGAAAACATGATAAATTATTGAATCAATATGGAAATATAGAACTTTAGTTATTTACACCAACGCTTGTGTATATATATATATATATATATATATATATATATATATATATATATATATATACACAAGCGTTGGTGTAAATAACTAAAGTTCTATATTTCCATATTGATTCATATATTCATTATTCATATCATTCATATATATATATATATACAGTGTGTCCCTAGACCAGTGGGACAGTTGAATATCTCTTGAACCAATAGGAATTTTCAAAATATTATAAGTTCACATTATATTGCATTATGAGAGCTAACTTCAGGAATTACTATTTTTTATACGAGGGGCGCAAGAAAGGCTCACAAAATCGAACATCAGTTTTTTCAAATGGAACACCCCATATATTTCAATATATCTGAACTCTCATTCCTTTAGGCTCATTATTGGTTTTTTATTTTTGAAAATCCGGCAAGGCGTTGCCAAGTTATACCAGTGGTTCATGAAATGCAGAATTTTTTTTAGACAAACCCATTATTCATCCTACGAAGAATTTCTGGAATCATTCAAGACTGTTGGTAGTCGGTAGCATATTCTATAATATGGAATACTCATCTTCTTCGAGAGTTATATAGGGTGGTCAGAAATATTATATGATTTTCACGAAATTCAAACTTTCTTCACATCAATTTCTCAATTAGTGCACCCTACAATATGAATTATTTTCTAGCCCATTGGTGATTTGATTGCTTATGGTCAATGGTTGTGAAAGAGACATGTGAATTTCATCATCAGAAAATGCAAAAAAAATCATCAAACTACGTATAACACCGCAAATGTTGAAGAACGTCACAAGAAATCATGTAATAAAAAATTTCGAAATGTGCCTTGCATCAAACGGAAGACAATTCGAACATTTATATTAATATTATCGTCCCTAATTATTTGTCAACACAGTTTTTTTTTGAGACTTTGTTCAGGACGGTTGAATGAATAAATAGTTCACTGCATTATTTTATTTGCATTTGCTGATGATGAAATTCATATGTCTCTTTCACAACCATTGGCCATAAGCAATCAAAACACCAATGGGCTATAAAATAATTCATATTGTGGGGTGCACTATTTGAAAAATTGATGTGAAGAAAGTTTGAATTTCGTGAAAATCATGTAATATTTCTGACCACCCTGTATAACTTTCGAAAAAGATGAGTATTCCATATGATAGAATATGCTACCGACTACTAACAGTCTTGAATGATTCCAGAAATTCTTCCGTAGTATGAATGATGGGTTAGTCTGAAAAAATGTCTGCATTTCATGAACCACTGGTATAACTTGGCAACGCCTTGTCGGATTTTCAAAAATAAAAAACCAATAATTAGCCTGAAGGAATGAGAGTTCAGATATATTGAAATATATGGGGTGTTCCATTTGAAAAAATTGATGTTCTATTTTGTGAGCCTTCCTTGCGCCCCTCGTATAAAAAATAGTAATCCCTGAAGTTAGCTCTCATAATGCGATATAATGTGAACTTATAATATTTTGAAAATTCCTATTGGTTCAAGAGTTATTCAACTGTCCCACTGGTCTAGGGACACACTGTATATATATATATATATATATATATATATATATATATATATAAATGAATGAAATGAAATGACAGTGACAAGTTATATATATATATTCGATTGGGATTTGATATCCTCACTTGATTTGTATTTTTATACTTTCGTTCTTAGCAATATGTTTCAATAAAGTTAATAATATAGAAAACGGAGGTCCGAATCATTACCAATCATGCTAACTTTTTTAGCGAAACGCGCGTCGAGTGCAAAAATATCAGTTTGAAGTTAAGGTAATTGGAAAAGGAAAAGTTTCAACCCTATATATTGATGCGTCGGACTATAATATTGCCTGAGCTGAAGGAAAGATACAAGGTGATAACAGACGCAAAAAGTTAGGTATTAATTTTTTTCCGGAAATTTCGACATTCCGGACAGAATTTCTTTGAGAAAAAGTCATTATTTCTTTATTGTGAGGAAATGTATTTCCTTACAGTTGTAGTGCTCTACATAAATGATTGAAGACACATTGTTCATTTGCGATAGTCCATAAAACGTACTTTTCTCTTGATTTATTTGGCAACGATTCTAATGAAGCAGTTTTCACTGCCTCCATCAGCTCTGGAGGAGTCCCAGAAATTGAAAATTCATCATCACTTATCATTCAACTTTCGAAAACACCAACAATTGAATTTATAAGCGTACTGCAGAACTGGATCAGATATTCTTCAATTCAAATCATATAAGTGATTCCATATTGATGTGCATTGTACAATATCTGAATATGGCTTCAGGAATTCAAACATTTTCCCCCACCCAATCCATGAGAGTCGCCATTAAAGGACACTGAACAAACAACATAGCATGGCAGAATCATTCGGCAAAAAATTGTTTTGAATTTCGATCTCCTGCAAACTTTATTCGTTCCATTGAATACCGCAGACCATTTTATATATTAACAATACAGCGTTCTGTGTATCAAAAATGAAATTTCCTATATGCACAATGCACACGAGCACGCCAGGAACAACAGAAATGGTAATAACGCCGCTTGTACGAATATGTTGGAAAAACAATCGAATGCAAGTGGAAAAATATCAGAATTTGTATCGTAAAATGTAACCGTCGGTTTCGAGTGAGTTTCACAATATAATATTTAACAATTTTCTTTTCAGTTATTTTGGACAGGATTCAAAATGAAACTCACCTGAAAGTTGATTAAGATGCCTAGAAACCCCGGTGATTCCACTGATTAGATTTTGTTTAGAGTTTTGTGTCTAAAAAACAATCGACGCTTTTGGAGGTTTTCCCTATTTTTTTGGTAGAGGACGTTATGTTCTCATTTTTCAAATTTGATGTCAAGTGTCAAATCAATTGGCACGTCACTTCGAAATTTTGTCTTAAGTGTGTAACGATGTTTTTTTCGTGTTCATGAATTGATTTCGTTGCTTTTGAACATTTAAACGTTTTCACTGGTTTTCCTCTGGTATTTGATTGATCACCTATTATCCTTCATGTTGCGATCTCTTCTCATTAGGCAATCAAATAAAAATGGGAAAACCCGTCTGAACATTTTCACCTAGTGCAAATTAAGCTTCAGACGAGAAGGACAAGAGCTTTTGGGCGACATCTGTACTCATTGTATGGAAACCTCCAAAAGCTCAATTATCCACCAAAAATCAAGCAATCCAGATTTCGCAACTTCCATCCCGAACTTTCAAAGGTATAAGTAAACACCAGGATTACTAGACATCTTGAAGTTGATCTACCAGAATCATCACGAATCGTGGAATAAATAGATATGATATATTCACCAAAATTCCACTAACTAGTGACAAAACGCAGATGCTATTACCGTTAGATTTGTTGATGAAATCACAACGAAGGTGGTGGAGGTCCAAAAGTTGTAAGGCCACTAGTCCAAAGTGACTCGTGCTTCTCTAGTCATTAGGTGTTGTTTTGTTTTTACGTCCACGTCGAGGGAAATTCCCTGTCTAGATTGTAATCAAACGTATATTGGTCAAACAGCTAGAAATCTCAATAGTCGCATGAATTCACACAGAAGCGATTGTAGAAGAAACATCAATTCAGCTGCCTTATCGGAACATGTGAATCGAAATAATCGTCGAATGGATTATGAGAATACTGAAATCTTGGACACAGAGAAGAATCTTTCGATAAGAATTTTTCTAAAAATGGTTCATATTCATAAAGAACAACATTCTATGAATAAACGAACCGACTTGAATAACCTCAGTCAGATATATACTTATCGATCACATTTCAACGAAAAAAAATATAACACCCGTTATTCAAATTTTCTGCCTTGATTGAGTCAACTTGTCACTGTCATTTCATTTCATTCATTTATATATATATATATATATATATATATATATATATATATATATATATATATATATATAATATATATATATATATATATATTTGATCGGCTAGGCTTCCGCGGTCAGAAATGTGCTGGCTGGAACTTCCGGTTGATCCGCGTCTGGAAAGATTTACTTGTCTACGTTTCGACTCCCATTTCGGAGCCATTTTCAAGACTTAGTGACCTTGCGTCTAGGTCTGAGTTGTCTCACTAGCTGGCTATCATCACTCCAGTGATATATATATATATATATAATTCACTCCATATATATATATATGCGTAGTACATATAAAATTCACTCCAGTGATGATAGCCAGCTAGTGAGACAACTCAGACCTAGACGCAAGGTCACTAAGTCTTGAAAATGGCTCCGAAATGGGAGTCGAAACGTAGACAAGTAAATCTTTCCAGACGCGGATCAACCGGAAGTTCCAGCCAGCACATTTCTGACCGCGGAAGCCTAGCCGATCAAATATATATATATAACTTGTCACTGTCATTTCATTTCATTCATTTATATATATATATATATATATATATATATATATATATATATATATATATATATATATATATATATATATATATATATATATATATATATATATATATATATATATATATATATATATATATATATATATATATATATATTTGATCGGCTAGGCTTCCGTGTTAGAAATGTGCTGGCTGGAACTTCCGGTTGACCCGCGTCTGGAAAGATTTACTTGTCTACGTTTCGACTCCCATTTCGGAGCCATTTTCAAGACTTAGTGACCTTGCGTCTAGGTCTGAGTTGTCTCACTAGCTGGCTATCATCACTGGAGTGAATTTTATATATATATATATATATATATATGGAGTGAATTATATATATATATATATATCACTGGAGTGATGATAGCCAGCTAGTGAGACAACTCAGACCTAGACGCAAGGTCACTAAGTCTTGAAAATGGCTCCGAAATGGGAGTCGAAACGTAGACAAGTAAATCTTTCCAGACGCGGATCAACCGGAAGTTCCAGCCAGCACATTTCTGACCGCGGAAGCCTAGCCGATCAAATATATATATATATATATATATTTATATATATATATATATATATATATATATATATATATATATATATATATATATATATATATATATATAAATGAATGAAATGAAATGACAGTGACAAGTTGACTCAATCAAGGCAGAAAATTTGAATAACGGGTGTTATATTTTTTTTCGTTGAAATGTGATCGATAAGTATATATCTGACTGAGGTTATTCAAGTCGGTTCGTTTATTCATAGAATGTTGTTCTTTATGAATATGAACCATTTTTAGAAAAATTCTTATCGAAAGATTCTTCTCTGTGTCCAAGATTTCAGTATTCTCATAATCCATTCGACGATTATTTCGATTCACATGTTCCGATAAGGCAGCTGAATTGATGTTTCTTCTACAATCGCTTCTGTGTGAATTCATGCGACTATTGAGATTTCTAGCTGTTTGACCAATATACGTTTGATTACAATCTAGACAGGGAATTTCCCTCGACGTGGACGTAAAAACAAAACAACACCTAATGACTAGAGAAGCACGAGTCACTTTGGACTAGTGGCCTTACAACTTTTGGACCTCCACCACCTTCGTTGTGATTTCATCAACAAATCTAACGGTAATAGCATCTGCGTTTTGTCACTAGTTAGTGGAATTTTGGTGAATATATCATATCTATTTATTCCACGATTCGTGATGATTCTGGTAGATCAACTTCAAGATGTCTAGTAATCCTGGTGTTTACTTATACCTTTGAAAGTTCGGGATGGAAGTTGCGAAATCTGGATTGCTTGATTTTTGGTGGATAATTGAGCTTTTGGAGGTTTCCATACAATGAGTACAGATGTCGCCCAAAAGCTCTTGTCCTTCTCGTCTGAAGCTTAATTTGCACTAGGTGAAAATGTTCAGACGGGTTTTCCCATTTTTATTTGATTGCCTAATGAGAAGAGATCGCAACATGAAGGATAATAGGTGATCAATCAAATACCAGAGGAAAACCAGTGAAAACGTTTAAATGTTCAAAAGCAACGAAATCAATTCATGAACACGAAAAAAACATCGTTACACACTTAAGACAAAATTTCGAAGTGACGTGCCAATTGATTTGACACTTGACATCAAATTTGAAAAATGAGAACATAACGTCCTCTACCAAAAAAATAGGGAAAACCTCCAAAAGCGTCGATTGTTTTTTAGACACAAAACTCTAAACAAAATCTAATCAGTGGAATCACCGGGGTTTCTAGGCATCTTAATCAACTTTCAGGTGAGTTTCATTTTGAATCCTGTCCAAAATAACTGAAAAGAAAATTGTTAAATATTATATTGTGAAACTCACTCGAAACCGACGGTTACATTTTACGATACAAATTCTGATATTTTTCCACTTGCATTCGATTGTTTTTCCAACATATTCGTACAAGCGGCGTTATTACCATTTCTGTTGTTCCTGGCGTGCTCGTGTGCATTGTGCATATAGGAAATTTCATTTTTGATACACAGAACGCTGTATTGTTAATATATAAAATGGTCTGCGGTATTCAATGGAACGAATAAAGTTTGCAGGAGATCGAAATTCAAAACAATTTTTTGCCGAATGATTCTGCCATGCTATGTTGTTTGTTCAGTGTCCTTTAATGGCGACTCTCATGGATTGGGTGGGGGAAAATGTTTGAATTCCTGAAGCCATATTCAGATATTGTACAATGCACATCAATATGGAATCACTTATATGATTTGAATTGAAGAATATCTGATCCAGTTCTGCAGTACGCTTATAAATTCAATTGTTGGTGTTTTCGAAAGTTGAATGATAAGTGATGATGAATTTTCAATTTCTGGGACTCCTCCAGAGCTGATGGAGGCAGTGAAAACTGCTTCATTAGAATCGTTGCCAAATAAATCAAGAGAAAAGTACGTTTTATGGACTATCGCAAATGAACAATGTGTCTTCAATCATTTATGTAGAGCACTACAACTGTAAGGAAATACATTTCCTCACAATAAAGAAATAATGACTTTTTCTCAAAGAAATTCTGTCCGGAATGTCGAAATTTCCGGAAAAAAATTAATACCTAACTTTTTGCGTCTGTTATCACCTTGTATCTTTCCTTCAGCTCAGGCAATATTATAGTCCGACGCATCAATATATAGGGTTGAAACTTTTCCTTTTCCAATTACCTTAACTTCAAACTGATATTTTTGCACTCGACGCGCGTTTCGCTAAAAAAGTTAGCATGATTGGTAATGATTCGGACCTCCGTTTTCTATATTATTAACTTTATTGAAACATATTGCTAAGAACGAAAGTATAAAAATACAAATCAAGTGAGGATATCAAATCCCAATCGAAAGGTTGAAATGAATTTTTTGGTCAATAATGAAATTAAGGATTGATTGAGAAAATTATGTCGTTACAAAATATCGAGATATCGAATATGAAATATGAGTCACAACATTTTAAATAAAGAAATAAATGAAATAATATTGTGACAAGAAAATTGAGGTACCGAATATGAAATACTAGTCAGAAAATGAAAATGAAGAAATAAATGAAATAAATAGACATATCATCTCCAGGAAAAGAAAATTGGGGAAAGTTTCAGAATCCTAGATTGCGTCCAATTTCCACAAAAATTTTGGAGAACGTTTAAAAAGGCTCAAGATGAATGTAAAAATAGAAAATTTGGCACGGAAACCATGAAAAAGTCATTTTTCCGAAAAGAAAATATTTATGAGCACTCAATCCAGAATCCGAAATTCTACTCTGAACTGTTATTTTTTCAGTGTACATAAGTACCCGATTTTCCGATAGAACATTATTCACATACACCATTCTTTGAATTTATTAAGAAAATGTGCCCATACATATTTTATTATGAGGTGGTGAGAAACAGACAAAGCAATATAGTTTATAGTTTTTACCGTCATTTTGACAGCTCTAGACTGTTTCGAATCTCAAACAACGTTGCCAACTTGAAAAATCAAGTACTTATATCTAATGTAGCTAAAACTACTAAACTCGCGTGAAACGTAATACTTTTATTAAATCTATCCCAACCAAACCTAACTAACTTTGCGAAAAACAAATGTTTTTATTAAATCGAACTCAACCAAACCTAACTAACCTGACTTAACCTAACACATTCATTGTGGACCTATCAACAAGAAGGATGGATTTTGCAAAAGTTGAATCATTCGGGTATGTTCGGAGACTGTGGGTAGAACGAAATGTGGGTGCAACGACATGCTCCCAACCAAACCTAACTATCCTGACCCAACCTAACAATCTAACACATTCATCGTGGACCTATCGACAAGAAGGACGAATTTTGTAAAAGTTGAGGCATTCGGGTATGTTCGGAGACTGTGGGTAGAACGAGATCGATTCTCGATATTCTAGATTGAAAATCAGTCGTATAATCCTTTTTTGATTAATGAATAAGTACACGGCTACAAAAACTTTCTTGGAAAAACGTATAAAATATTTAACAAAAAATCATGAAATCTATACTAACCATAAAGAGGTAGAACCAACACCACGAAAGATCAATAAATAAACTGTACGAATCATTCAAATATGAAATTGTTGAATATAATTCACAATCTGACAACGTCGCTCCAATTCAATCGAAGCCGAAATTAACACAGCTAGTTGTCATTTCCAATGAAATTTTAATTGGAAATCTGCAAAGAATGAACGTTATAAATGAACATTCGGGTGATATTTCTCACAGAAAAATATAGTTAGATATGTTTTCTTACAGAAAATGGTAAGTAAAGTGACAAATCAAAAGTGATTTTTTTCGTTACATAACCTAAAATTTCACCCTTTTGCCGAATTTTTGTACTTTTCATTCATTTTTAGATATTCTGAAGCTCCTCTAACAATTTTATCGAAATCCGAGGCAATCCAGCATTCTGAAACTTTACCGAAAATTGATACTAAATGTAAAGCTATGATTAGTTGTTTATATACCTTAAGTTCTCCGGTCCGATATGGCCTTCGTTTGTTACTGCTAATTATTCTAATTAATTTCTCGATAATGAACTAGTGCAGTCACTACCTGTAAAGTTTGTTGGTCCGTCATCTGTTATTTTTGATTATTCTGATTACTTTCTCAACAATAAATTGAAAACTGGGCTGAAAGGGATAGGTCCCTTGTCACCATTCATGCTGTTTTTACATTTTGCCGTTTCTCTCACATGCAGCAAGACGTAAAAACAGTGTGAATGGTGACAAGGAACAGATCTCTTTCAGCCCGCTTTTTGACGGACCAACAAACTTTACAGGTAGTGACTGCACCAGTTCATTATCGAGAGATTAATTAGATTAATTAGCGGTAACAAACGAAAACCATATCGGACCGGAAACCTTTAGGTATATAAACAACTAACCCTAGCTTTAGATTGAGCATCAATTTTCTTCTCCTGAAGATGCTAACCTTGTTAGCGAAACGCGCGTCGAGTCCAAAAATATCAGTTTGGTGTTAGGGTAGATGATCTTTAGGAAAAGTTTCAACTTTTACGCCGAAGGCTCCAATCTCATCGTTTATTAATATACAGGGTGTTTTAAAACTGGGTGAAAATTCTGAAAGAGCTTTAGTGAGGCCAAAACATTGGATCGGAAATATAAGAAGGATTCTTTGTATTTGGATGAATTTCCGTATTTTTCTGCTTCTTATCCTGCTCTTTTACACTTCACTATTGACAAACAAGAGCGGTTCCATGAGAGGCCCCCTTGATAAGTCAAAAATCAGTCAAATGAATTGAAGGAACTTCAAGAATCCCCAAAAAAAAGTATCCTGTCCTGTATCGTAAGAATATGATCAACCAAAATTTCGAGATTTTCATGCACTTCATCTTTATATACGTTGAGATCATATTCTTTAAGATACTACTCAAAAGCCCTATCTTTACTATTTTTCGAGGACTATTAGCATTTCATACGACATTGTAATCAAATTCATCCATATATGTATTGGACAAATTGACTGAAGTAACACATGCACTGCTAACGATAAGTATTAATACTGTTCAGTACTAGACTGTGACAGACTAATTTTAAATTTTTGTTCTTTGACCATGATCCTTTTCAATTTGTTTGATCGTATTTCAGTGCCTCATTGAATTTTTTACCTTTTTATTTGACGAGTATTTTTTTCATTTTTGTTCTTCGATTAACACATTCATTTTCAGAGTTTGAGAGTTATCATTTCCTCCTCTAATTCATTTCCAAAATCAATTCATTTTTTTCCATCTCATAAATTCCTTCAACCAGTTTCAATATAGTCTATTATATGGGATATTTCCCTCATATATAAAATGTCCCATAAGAGCAATGCAATTATCGAAAACTTACAGCAGTGATTGCATTGGATCAAGTCAACACATTTGAAACCGTATCACTAGACGTCAGTAAACAACACAAATAAATGTCAGATAGACTTCAAAAATAGAAAAAACATTTCGCGTTTTGGTGAGTGCTCCATACAATCTATAGAGGAAAGTATAAATGAACAAAGCATAACTTTTCTTGAGAATTTCTTTATTCGTGAAATATTCCAATGAATTACATTCGTGCATGAAAATGACCAGATAATTTTGCATTCAAGCGTGATATCCTATACAAATTGCATTCGGTTATTTTCATATTTTGTAAAAGAGCCCTCGTCCTTCGGACTCGGGCACTTTCGCCAAAATATGAAAATAAATTTGCAATTTTTAGATATCACGCTTTCTTGCAAAATTATTGGTAATTTTTATGCACTCGTGCAATTATAACCGACAATGAATCTCAGATTCAATACTACTCAATGTTTCGAAGGGTCGAAGTTCAAACTGCATCCGTTGGAAAGAGACCAAGTCGCAAACTCTCGTAAGTTTCTAAAGTTCGTTAAAATGAAAGTGAAATCGAAATTGAATTTGAGTCTGGCAACATTAACGAAGTTACTGCTTGAGACGTCTTCCTACGACCTGCATTCTGTTACTCGAGTGACAGGAAGTAATTTTATGAGCCATTCACGCAAAAACCCATTACAGATCGATGCAGATACGAAAAAAAATGGAATTCATTAAAGTTTTTCGTCTTCGTACCGATAGAGTCTCTACTACGGGAATAAGGCTCTTATTACACGGTACAACTTTAAAACGCGAGTTGCAAATTGGTTGATCACAAAACCGTCTGGCGACCTTGACGTGTATAAAAGTAGAGAGCGACACAGCAAGGTTACCAAATGGTTTTCAACTCGCGTCGCAAATTAGTTGACTCATGCGCGATAGACAAATCATTTTCTAAGAATCAGAATATCAGTTATGCATACTAGAAACGAAGTGAGCCAATGGAAACGAAAAAAGTCTGATGTGTTTTTTCATTCATAAAAAAATAACTACTCCTTTTGAACTCTACAACAGAATGAAAAGTGGAGAGATTTTTCATATTGAAGGTATTCAAAAATCGTTTTTCTTTTTTCAAATTTGATTTATTAGTTTCAGGAAACATGTCTTTTGAATATGGCTATCGGCCAAAATCCAGGTTTTATTTAACTCTGCTATTTCCTGGAAACATAATCCATTCATGACATTCTTGAATATGGAAAACGTTACTTACGACAATGTTTGTGTTAAACTCATAGAAATCTGAATAGGATGTTCTGAAGTATTTTTGGGGTTATATGTCGACATTCTTCAATTAGAGAATCCACATCACGTGACAAAAAATGGTTGTTGGTACATGAACTATGTGCATTGTGTTAATATTTCCTTTGTGATTAATATTTGATTCCTGACCGAATAAATAATAAATATAATAATGAATAAAGATACTGATCTTGAAAAACAGAGGCGTTGGTGAAAGATATGCTAATCTTTTGTTTACATACTGATAATTATTTGTTAGAAAGAAGTTGAGAGCAATTATGTAGATTCTAACGCAATGCACATTTCTGAGCTGAAATATACAATTAACGGTGTCCTTTCTGTCACAAATATTGTTTCGTATTTGGTTTTCAAGTAACAGCTTTTATTCCCAAGTGCAGATGAAGGCTTATAAAAGTTTGAAATTTTCTGAATATTTTGAATCCGTTTGAAGTTATTTTTTGCTTTTAATGAACTGAAAGTTGCAGTTGTTCCACTGTGTTTTTGAAAATATTGGATCCAAAACCAGCTGTGGAACGTTATGCACTGCAAAATAATGAGCAATCTGAAAGGATGGCGATCATGATAAGGCCCCCCTTCAACGTAATGCAATAGAAAAAACCTGAATGAGTCGTTTTTATTTATTAAACACCTATGTCCAAAAAAAGGGACAGAGGAAAATCTGACTTTATCCCTGTCATGACGAGATCAACAGCAAACTACAATGCACGAAAGGAAAAATTTTCTTTAGCTGAAGCAAAAATGATAATTCACAATTGAAACCCTCAAATGAGCACAGAAATTCACAAAACTTAACAGTTTCATCACTTCGCTAATATTAACATTCAATGTGTCTCAACAGCCGCCATATTGGTTATGATTTGATGGGTGTCTGGATTGACAAGTCCCTTAGGTGAGTAATTAAAGAATTATAGCTGTGCATGATTTGTTTTTGATCAACTTGTCTTAGGAGGCAGAGCTGTGATGAACCTGAAAAAACTCAGTACCAAGAACTACACATTATTATCACATCACAAAAATAATCATCGCCCAACGAAGTGGGCACGGGTCAGCTAGTAATAAATAAAATAATTATGAGAAACAGCACAGTCATTTCTTCAGATCATGCTGACATTGCACTTTCTGTACGACCCCCGTATTCGAATCCAATATAAACACGTCGTAGCGGATGCAAATGCAAAATCCCGCCTGCAAACGATATTACGAGGTTTCACGAAATCACATTAAAATATTTAAAGCCCCAGAAGGAGGACAAAACCGAAACCAATTCTTGACCCTTCAAACTGCAGTGACCACCTACTCCGGAGAGATACTCCTCCCGGATTTAACGTTATAAAAGGAGTGTGCAAGGCCTCCTGGGATCAGTCCTTTTCCCGATCATTTTGACCGTGGGACGACCAGCTTGGTATCCCTTAGGAACTCACGCTATAAATATATATATATACGTCATAGTCGATGCTTTGATAACGTTCATAGTCGGAGGGCATATTCCTTTCAAAAACAGACTATTTTGCATTAATAGATTCACATATCAAATATGGAATTAAGTGGAGTGCCGCGAGGCATAAAAATTTGAAAATATCGAAATCCAGGGCAGGCCAATGAATCTCCATAAAAGCTGTTGGACTGCATTTATGAAAGCTCACAAAATAAGTCGAAAAACAAAATTGTGTGTTCGTTGCAACAAACTTTGACAATATTTTACTGAAATAATGAAAATAAATGTTCAAAGCAGCGAATTATATCTGACAAATAATATCTGCAAAGTTCATATTTCACGAAAAAACGAGCAACAGCAAGAAACATTATTATAAACTATGTTCAGTGGCTTTCTTCAATTTTCTCTTCACTTTTATTTTTTGAACGGATCAACTCAAAAAATTTAAACTTGGGATGATGAATGAATACTGTATTTTAGAGTGAAATTAACAGATAAAAATGGCGAGATGGCGACTGTGCGTCATCTGGAAAGGAAAATTGAATGGGAAGGGGGGGGGCTTGGAACACATCCTTTCCGCACTAGTGCCGAAAGTAGGTACTTTCTGCACGGCTGTCAATAAGCCGTCAAACCTATAAGATTCAAAGATGAAGTTATCAATTGCACTTCTTCATTGATATTATTTACATAAAACTGGACCAAAAATCATTAATTTGTCAAAAATAAAGAAAAGAAAAAAAAAGTTTATCCCAAAATTCGAACTCACAACTTTGCGGTTATCTTACGGGATACTCTACCAACTGAGCTAATTCAGATTTGAATTGACTTTATTCGAGATATTATATCTCGTGAGCCCATTTACATTTTTGATTATGATAAAATCAAAATTGAGCTATTTTCCAACGATAGCTTAAAACTGTTAATTTTTAATTATTTCAGTAGTTGGTTTCAAGAGGAATTACCTGGTAATTATCGTTATTCCTTTATTTCACTAAAATAGTTATTGTAAAATTATGTGCACTTTTTATAGAAGCAATATTCAAACATAGACTGTCACAAATGAAACATAACATTAGTCAGGCAACTCACTATCCATGATCTGATATTTACAAACTCTTTAAAAAAAAAGGTGGTCGTAGAAAAAAAGTTTTCCTACGATCCCATATTCTGTAAGATTCACATATGCAATTATTATATACTCCTTGCTATTGTTATTATTTATATGAAAACCGAACTGAAAGGTAACTAATCATTCAAAAAAAATAAAGAAGAGAAAAAGAAGTGTTGTATTATAAGTACTTACTTTTGTCACATTATCAAATAAACGTGAATTATCATTATTTCTTCATTTCACTATAAAAGTTATTGTAGAATCCTGTGTACTTTTTATAGAAACAATATTCAAACAGAGACTGACACAAAAAAACTTGAGTTTAGTCAGGCAACTCAATATATTGTGTATTCACAGTTCACACAACAATGATATCCATTCAACAGTTATATTATGAATTATCAGTATTTATTGCAGAAATCATTACATTGAAGCAACGATTCTGCCGACGCCACTAAATCTATATTCATCAATAATCAATTGCAAGTACCCCTCTAAGGACTGTCAGCTGCCAGTTTGCCGTTAAGGTAAATTCATATTGTAGCGTATATTACAGGGTTGTGCTGATTAAAATCACGATTGAAATCATGATTTGAATCGCTTGGTTTTTAAAATTAAAATCATGATTTAAATCAATTTTTGTTTTTTTATTCAGAACCAGATAACAACATAATATAAAAGTTTTCTCGAAGATCAAAAGGAGTATCTGCTTTTAGCAAAAATAACAAAGAAGACGTACATAATTCCAAATTCTCAAACTAAACGTAACACCTAAATTTTGATACTGTATATTTTCAGTCTATTCATTTTCGTTATACAATTTAAACAAAAACACGAGTTTTCCTCCTTTTTCTATGCCTTATCTGTTTCTAATATCCGAGTGTACAACTAGCGAAATGCGTGAAATTGTTGGGCAACGTCAATTCATAGGTTGAGACGGAGAACAAGCCTCGACAGGAATATTCTTGCAAAAAGCACAACAAACGCGTTCGTGCCTCAATCGGCACTGTATAGCGAGTGTATAGGACAAAAGGAAAACAAATCGCGACAAGAATTATCCTGCAAGAAGCGCGACAAATGCGTTGTCATAAGTTTTTGAGCCGCAAACTGTATTAAAATAAATTAAAATAATCAAATATAATTTCGAAAAATCAAAATGTTCAAATTTTATTTTCAAATTTAAAAAATCAAAAAAATCAAATAAATCATGATTTTTAAAAAAGATCAATTATTTTGATTTCTTTAATAAAAATCAGACTCTGATATTGTTCAATAAAATAAGGTGGTCTTAGGTAGAATAATGTACATTTCTTGTGCGAAAGTGATTTTTGTAATGTAATACACTATTGAAAGACCATATTTCGACACACCAAATAAGTCAACTGAATTTGCTCACAATGAGGATGCAGTTGGCGCTTTGCTCCCCTACTATTCGCCTCCAGATCGCAGAAGAAAAAAGACGAAAACATTTTTACGTTCGGGAAAAAGATTTATCTCCGACAACGTACATATAACACGCAATCTTGATGCGTGTGTGACGTCGAGATTTTTTCGGGGGAGAAGGGACTCAAAAGGAAAGATGATATAATTCCGGCATGGTTTGAGCTTACATCGCTTCTGTATGTATGAAGAGGCTCGTAATATTTCACCTTCTCGGAGAGAAAATACCATTGAATGTTTGTGGGAAACTTCACAATGAAAGGGAATCAGTGAAGATACGGTTTGAGATACGAAAAAAATTGCCGTCTTACTGATATACATCAATATCAAATGGAATAAAGAGGAGGAAATTGTGACTTATTCAACAGGTCGGAGAAGTTGAATATAGGTAACCGAAACATTGTATTACAGCGAATATTTCCATCGTATGTTGAAAATCCCATATGAAGCGGGACATTTTCGATCAATTACAGCGATAAATTCCCGGCGGGACATTTTCGGGCTGGTAAGTACTCGGTAGGTATCGAAAGATACCCGCTCGGTCCGTATATCTATAGTAACGATTGTTAAAATGTACATTTATCATCTTGACAGGCATAAAAACTGAATTTTAAACGTCGTTGTCTTAACTCCGAAAATATTCTACCGAATTACACTCAGGTATCAAAATAAACCTGATAATTTTCCATTCAAGCATGTTGTCAGTAAAAAAACTGCATTCGGTTATTTTCATATTTTGCTAAAAGAGCCCCCCTACTTCGGAGTCGGTCTCTTTTGACAAAATATGAAAATAAACTCATGCAGTTTCCAGACAACATGCTTTCATGGAAAATTATCGGTAATTTTGAAGCACTTGTGTAATCACTCCCGAATATTTCCCTCTTATATGGAATCTCCCATAAGAGCAATGCAATTATTGAAAACTTACAGCGGTAGTTGATTTATTTATTTATTCATTTCAACAATCAACTAGTGAAAAGTACAGGGAAATTGTGAAAGATGTCAAAAGGTGAAAGTATATACCAGAAATATAACCACTAATCATCATGATACATTATAACAACAGATAGGGAGAAAAATTGTGACGTATGCATATTCACATAGATATAAATATACACCTAAATACACTGATTGATACATTGAATTGCACATACATGAAAAGCATATTGACTACGTATACATCTAAAATTAACGTTTCCTAGTTAAAAAATTCTTCTATGGTGTAGCAGTTTTTGTGCAGTAAGTGTTTTTTCAGCAGGTTTTTGAAAATTTGCAAAGAAGCTGCATTCTTTATTTCATCTGCCAGAGAATTAACACATTTGCATCCAATATATTCGAAGTTATTTTGATACCGAGCGGTGCTATGCCGGTGGGGTAAAATCAGGTGTTTTCGTCTGGTATCATGTTCATGCTGTGTTCTCATCGCATTATAAGTGGCCTTATTTCTGAAGATAAAACAACACGCTTCGAGAATGTATGTGCTCATGACAGTTAAAATATTGAGGTTTTTGAAGGTCTCTCTGCAAGATTCTCTTCTACTTAATTTTGCAATTATTCTAATTGCGTATTTTTGTAATAAAAATACTCTGTACAGAAGAGCTTGCTCGCCAGTTTAAAATTCCGTATCACATATGAGAATGGAAGTGGGCAAAGTATAATAGAGGTAAAAGAATATTTTGACTGCAATGACTCGATATGAATTTGAGTGCGAAACATCCTTTCCTGAGTTTGCCGCAGACAATGTCAATATGTGAATTCCATGAAAGTTTTGAGTCGAATTGCATTGTATCGAAAACTTACAGCGGTAATTGCATTGTATCAAGTCACCATAACAACACATTTGAAACCGTATCGCTAGACGTCAGTAAACAACACAAATAAATGTCAGATAGACTTCAAAAATAGAAAAACATTTCGCGCTTTGGTGAGTGCTCCATACAATCTATAGAGGAAAGTATAAATGAACAAGAAATAACATTTCCTCGAGAAAATGACCAGATAATTATAATACGTGATATTTCATGCAAATTGCATTCGGTTATTTTCATATTTTGTAAAAGAGCCTTCGTCCTTCGAACTCGGGCACTTTCGCCAAAGTACAGATATCACGCTTTCTTGCAAAATTATCGGTATTTTTTATGCACTCGGGCAATTATAACTGAATTCTAGCAGCGATAATGTTGACAATTGACAGCTCTCTGCCATAAAATAAACATTCAGGTGTCATTATGGTAACAATAATGTAATCAAATATTCGAGAATACGTACCTAAATGCTTGTACAGAAATGCACAAGTTCAATCTGGTATTACGATTATAACTGACTGTGATAATGACAAAGGTGCATAAGTAAATCCTCACTCTTATGAGACAACTCTAATGATTATGTAGGTGAATCAAATCAAACTCCCCCATACAATACACAGTCACAAGAGACAGAAATGAAAAACGTTCACTGATTCACATAACCTCACTAAAATATATTAACCACAGTAAAGATTAACTATCTTTCAATTCAATCTTCACTTTGGATACCAAAAATTTATATATTATGATATTCAGATCTCTCGAAACTATAATCGAAACTTATTCATATAAATAGTAGCAATTTAATTGATATGAGACGATATAAGTACGCTCTGTGGTCTCATTTCAAGGCAAGATGGATTTCAACGAAGAAATATCATTTTTGAAAAGTACGAGTCTAGTCATTCATGTTACATACTATAACTTCACCTATCGAATTCACTTCTCATTCTCATCATTTTGAGTAGTACCCACTAGAAATAGTTGAAGAATGACTAATTTGTTGAATCGATATTAAAAAATACACGATGTCGCTTGTGACTTATTAGGAATAATGTACTTGAAAATAGTGAGAGGAAACTATTCTTCCTTTAGAAAATTTAAGTATATTATTACCTAGATTAAGTCAATTTTTCAAACTCAAACTCTATTATCCTTGAGCAATACCAATCGAACTGGTTGCTTTATTATTACTGGATAACAAACTTTTTATTCAAAAATGGAAATTTATCGATACAATTTTGGATTAGTGTGGTATTGAAATGAATAGGTATAATAATAAACACAAATACAACTATGAACCATTTCACTGTTTGAAGGGCAAATTTCTGCTATAAATTCAATGAATAGCTTTTCAGAAAATGACTTTTTTTCGGTGATCCATCATCGAGTTTTATATATGCCCATTCATCATCTAGGTAGTTGTTTGTTCCTCATGAATACTGGATTAAGCTTCAGATATGATGAATTCATCTATACTATAAAAGAATGGGCTTCTGACACAATCAAACAAATGGATGGTCATAGCGTGAGAACCTTTGATGTTTCGAAAAAATAGCACTTTGGTCGAATATGTGATGCGGTTGATAAAAGTGTTGCCCAACGTGACAGATTGGTCAGTTGACACAAGATGAATGAAAACCCTGATGTGTTGACTTATACCTAATAGATTGTAAGCTAATTTTCTCGACTTTTTGCTATCTTGATTTTGATCAATTTTAACTGAAGAGATGCCTTCGAGAGTTTGCCAGCAGAGGTGCACCTTACGTGATTTTAATTTAATCTGTGATGCCATGATATCCGTCTGCTCGACGGCCATTCGATTATTTATAAATTTATAGGTTATGTTTATTTCATGGTCTCATGTTTTGCATGCAATTTCTTGCTTTCCCGCGAAATGCTAGAAATTATGTAGTCATCACATTTTGACTGTTTATTAGGTATTCCTTTTGCTTTCAATTTGATGAAAAATAATTCAAAAACTCGGTGATTGTGATGTGATTTTAAATCTTCCTAAACAATAGTTGTAAGTGAAACTGGAAAGTATTGATATCTTACCTTTCTACTTTCTGAGGAACCGAAGATAGCTTAATACTTTTTTCTTCATGGTGTTAGAAAATATGCAATTTTAATGTGATTACGAGCCGATGATATGAGGGATAAGTAATACCTACACGTTACACGAGCGTTTAATTTTGAGCTTTGTAAATCGGTTCACAATAAATCTAACTATCACTATAAAAAAATCAAACAAATACAAGAACAGCAACGCTAAACACTTAAAAAGAATGTAAACAAGAAAGACGTGAAAAGAAACAAGAACTAGGTACTAGAGTTTTGAATATTAAAGGAACTTTCGAATGCATTCAAATTCAAATCTAACTGTCAAACATTTCAAAAAAATTAATATCTTTGAAAGATCCCGCAAGAGTTTATCCAATGAGACCGCCGGTATCGAAAATCACTCGTAAGCTGCCGCCTCAATAAAAATGTCCCCTTAGAAAATCGCATTTGTATCACCACCTCAACACCACCTACCGTCAAAAGATGTAAGTTTACCCTTCAATTTCTCAGGTCGAGAGGAATTGGCTAAACAAAAGCATATCGGTCAACGCACCAGGGTTTTTATTCATCTTGAGTTGACATAATTTTATTAGCGTAAGCAATCACAAATCTTGTTGAATAGGGAATATGCACAATTTTTAGTGTGGAAAGTTACTTTACGTTAATCAAATTATTAAACTTCTTGCATTTTCATTAATTTTTACGGTTCCAATTATTTCAATTTGTTCCCCAGTTGTACCTACTTATTGACATTTTTTAAACAAATAAACCTTAATTATCCTTATTACTTCATTTCACTATATTCAAACATAGACTTGTCACGAATAAAACGTATGATTAGTCAGGCAACTCAATATACACGATCTGACATTTATATATTTTTGAATAAAATAGGTGGTCGTAGGAAAATCTCACGAATAATGTAATATACGATAGAAAATTACCACAAATTATGTCACTCAAACTTCAACATGTACTTGAGTAACAGGACATTTTTGGATCACACTTTATGTAACAACCTATCATTTATGAAGATTTACGCCCACATATATCATATATCCCTATATCATTAAGGAACAACCTGTAATTTGATCAGATTTCAAAGCGATCTCAGAGCACGTAAATTGAAAAATGATGATTCAATACTTGTCTGTCATTTGTGATACATAGCGATTAGCTATTAGATCCAACGGCGCCGTGGCTTAGTTGGTTAAAGCGCCTGTCTAGTAGTCTCGTTCGAACAGCTGGTCTGTGCGGACGTAGGTATCTGTTATCTCGTAGTGTTTTGTGTGTGTTTTTGTGCTTTCACAAACGTCCGAGTATTCTCTGCGATAAATTCCAAACATTGAAAAAACCGAAGGAATTTGCAAAAACAGATCGTCAATAGCAACAGATTTATAGTTTTTACTACATCATTTTCCAGAAAATTCCCCTTTTCTGGTATAATTGAAAGGGCACGACCCCCGAGCAGGTCGCTCGAGGGGTAGAAATTATGCCGAGCAAGTCCCCGGGTCGGAACCCGGGAACTAAAACAGGCAACCCCTCGAAAACCATGGTAAAAGAGAAGAAAAAAGGTGCTACACCTAGCACCCTAAAACAGGTTTCGAAAATACCATGTCCAACTAGTGAGAGCCAGGCTAGCAAGGATAAACTCGGCAAGGGGCATGCTACCCTCTGTGAATTGAGTAGCGGAGGGATGAGTGTGCCTCGGGAAGAGAGGGTCTCTGACGCTAGTCTGGACTCAACTATTAGAGAAGCACAAGGAGAACTTAACCCGAGAAAGAGACCGAAACTTAACACCTCAATCTCCAGTATACACAGTTCGGAGATTGTGAGCAAGGATACATTCGTACTCCAACCCGATGAACAAGGCATCGTGCCAAATATGACGGTGAATATTGGAAACACGGAATTTTCAAGCACCGAGGAAGACTATCAAACTCCTACAACAGAGCCAGACAATAATTTAAATAGGGAAGTATCCGAAAAGGAACTCTTTGAATCAAGATATGAACTTTCGGAAGATTCTGAACCAATTGAAGCCGGTAATCCACAGGACTTACATATTCTCGACTGGGCGAAACATAACGAAAAAATTTCATTCGTTAAAAAAGCAGTTACTAAAGGAATCGAGGAAATACAAGGGATTTTAAATAACCCTGACAACTTCAAGGAACAGACATCACCTGAAATCATTCCTAAGAACTGCAATGATACAAAACGTCGAAATAGCGACCCTGTAATCAGAAATCTGAGTCCTGTGAAAATGGATTGGCAGGAAAATCCAACTGCCATGAGAAACATCAGGGGTGAAAACTCGGAGAATTCCACTTCTTTACAAGAAAATATCTTTATCCAAATGGTCAAGGAAATGGCGGAAGAAGAGGTTAAAAACAAAGAAAAGAAAGTTCTTAAAGCTGAGAACGAGGAGAAGAAGAAATTGGAGGCCGAAGAAAAGAAGAAAGAAGTGGAGGATGGAAAATCCAAAACCAACCCTCCTGGGAAAAATGTGCAGGGCGAGTCACATAAGTCTACTGGCGGGAGCGACTCGGACGAAAATTCCGCGGACGAGTCGACGAGCGATGAGACCAGTGGTAACGAGGGAGAGTATAGGGAGCAAATGCCTAAACGAAAGCGTAAGCGAGTCAGGAAACGTAACGGTCGTCGTGGTGGCAGGGGTAAAACTGCTGAAACCACAGATTCCAACAGAGAAAAATCAGATAAGTCAAAACCTGAAAATAACTTTAAAAATAAATCAAAAATAACAAATTCAAATGAAACAATTTTAAACATTGAATATAATAGCTACTATGAGGCAAAAGAAAAGTTGGAAAACATTAACAATGAGATCAATAAAGTTGCTAAGCGCCAAGTGGACATCTTCTGCAGGGCGAAGTTTGAAATGCCGGAAGCGCTAAAGGACTTTCCTCAGCAGAAGATGTTCCTTGGACAAATTGAAATAATCAAACAGCACTATATTGAAAAAGAAAAAGAAAAGTGGAAGGATGAAATAAACAGACTGAATAAAATTTTAACTGTTGTTAAGTCTCCCAACAAAAGAGCCCCAGAAGTATTTCCAGCATTGCCTGGAACTTCTAAAGAGTCTATGGAGAATAAGAATAAATTCAATACACCAGTTAAAACCAATAAACTCAAGAAAATTCAAAGCAAGAAAAATGACAGTAGTACCCCTGCCATCACGACTAGCAACCGATTCGAAGGTTTGAACGTCGAGGAGTCTAATCAGACGGACGACGTTCTCACCGAAGATGAGGTTGCGCAACCGTCGAAGACTGGCAGCAAAACGAAAAAGACTCCGGTTGCAAAGTATCTTCCTGCGATCGTTCTGGCTGGGAGAGCCACTTTAAGTGTGGATAAACTGTATAAACTCAGAAATTCATTAGAATCCTCTTTCGAAATTAGCTATAAAGCGAGGGATACTCTTATCCATACAAAATCAGTTAACGATCACAGGAAGATCACTGAGTTGATGACGGAAGCGGGTGCAGAGTATCATACGTATACTCTCCCGAGAGATAAAACACACGCTTTCGTCGTCCGGGGCCTGGGCTTCGGTCCTCAACCGGAAGAAATAATGAAAGATCTGAAAGAAAGACATGATATCACAGCATTGAAAGTCTTCCGGATGAGGACCGAAAGTCCATTGTATATGATAGTGACGCCGAATAATGTCACGATCAGCTTCTTAAGAAAACATGTCAGAGTAATTCTCAGCACAAGAATAAATTGGGAACTTAGGAAGAATGATCGGGAGATTATTCAGTGTCACCGTTGTCAAGGCTGGGGCCATGCAACCTCGAACTGTGGCCGGGCGCCTCGATGCTTGAAGTGCGCAGAAAGCCATCTTACTGCGGAATGCACGGTTAGTCGGGATACCCCCGCTAAGTGCGCAAACTGTGAAGGTAGGCACCCGGCTAACGCCAAGGTCTGCCCGGTTTACAGTAAGAGGTTAGAGGCATTGCAACGACGTAAAGAGGAAAAGAACGAGCCTCAGCCAAGGCAACGAAAGCAACAACAATATATACCGGCCCCAGAACCGGAGACTAACGTTTGGCAGGAGCGCCAGAATGCTCTTCAGCGACGACAGGAACCTCAGATTCGCTCGTCGACTTCGTCTGGGGTGGGTTCGCGAGAGCCACTACTGCCAAGACGACATGCGACGCCGCCAGGCACACCACCGTTCCCGGATTCCCGTCCTCTGGAGCGGGTAACGGAGGCACAGGGCGGAGAGAGGCCGGCCAGAAACGTTGGCTTTGCGGAGCTCACTGAGAGATGCGACCGCATCTTACGTAAGTTTAATGTGGCGGAGATGTTTAGGGCGCTCGACGATCTGGAGAAGGTAATGTCAGGTCTGAGAGACAGTGGAGAAAAGCTGAGGGCTTTTCTCCTCTTCTGGGAAAATGTTCAAAGCTACAGCATCTAAATGCCAGTAAAGGCATGTATGCTCAATGTTAACGGAGTTAATAATAAACTCCCTACTATTATTAACTTTGTTAACTATCACGGGGTGGATATCATGTTTCTGTCCGAGACCAAACTCGGGCAGAACCATAGACTCAGCATCAGAGGTTATACCACCATCAGGGTTGACAGGCCGAATGCAATCCGGGGTGGGGGTGTAGCTTTGTTGATAAGAAACAACATCCCCTTCACAAGAGTGCCACAACAGCGAAGCTCCATCGAGCATGTTGGGGTGAAGCTGGTTGATGGTACCACAATTTTTTCAATCTATAACCCACCTGATAATATGTTCACAGTGCATGATTTGGACAATCTGTGTAATGTGAGCCAAAAAGTACTACTGGTGGGGGATTTCAATGCCAGGAGGCGAGAGTGGAATTGCAGTAATCAGTCAAATCTGAATGGCAAAACGCTCTGGGAATATTCGTTGGATAATAATATCAATATTGAACACACGGATGAACCAACGTGCTTTCCCTGGAATGGGGGTACTCCGACCACGATAGATTTGATCATAAATAAGAATGTTCGAGATTTGGGTGAGCTGAGCGTTTTGGATGAGCTGAGCTCCGATCATAGGCCAGTGATGTTTAGTTTGAACAGAGAAAACCCTAGAGGTAAAAAGACGAAGTTCGACTACATCACTGCTGATTGGTCGGAGTTTAGACGCATCCTAAACGAGAAAACGAATATCAAAGCTCAGCTGAATCTCAATGAGATTGATATTTGTACTCGTGAACTAATCTCGAGTATTCAGGCCGCCCGGGACAGGTCGATTAAATCGGTCGTGGTTAAGGATGGCAAAGATATACTGCCACCTGATATTGTTGAACTTATCAAAAGAAAAAACCGAGCACGGAAAGAGTGGCAACGCTCGAGAAATCCGGCTCACAAAGATTCGTTACTTCAGTTAGCGAATCTTGTGAATGCCAAAATTAGGGAGTTCAGCAATAAAAGGTGGCAGGATAAACTTGCCAACTTAAACGCTCAAGACAACTCTCTGTGGAGGATGGCTCGTCGGCTCGACAAGAGGTTCGAACCCATACCTACCATAGAGAGTGGCAATGAGCGTGCGGTTACGGACCCCCAGAAAGCCAGGTTGTTCGTCGATTATTTTCAGAGCGTTCATAGAGCGAGTCCCGATTCTTCTGATAGTCACAGGGAAGCTAGCCGTCAGGCTAGTGAAATCAGGAACATGGCGCCGGCGTCGATCTCTCTACCTACTTATGAGAGATTGATGACGGACTATGAAGAGATTACTGAGACTATCAGAAGAATGCCAATAAATAAAGCGCCAGGATGCGACAGGGTTGCTGCAATTCTACTGCGCAACCTGCCTAGGAAATGTACCGTACAGTTAGTACACATAGTAAATGGCATTCTAAAATGGCAGCATTACCCAGATTGTCTAAAACATGCAGAGGTGGTGCCTATCTTAAAGGCAGGGAAGGATAAAGCTTCTATCACTAGCTACAGACCCATCTCGCTGCTGAGTGCGGTCGCCAAGGTGGTGGATAAAATAATACTGAGCAGGCTGGTTCGAGTCGAGGGAAGGATGAAGCTGATCCCCGAGGAGCAATTCGGATTTCGCCGAGGCCGTAATACGGCATCACAGGTGGTCCGGGTTGTTCACGAGGTGAAGCAATCATTCAACCGAGATAAGAACACAGTCATGGTTCTGCTTGACATGGAGAAGGCCTTTGATAAGGTCTGGACGGAGGGATTGGTAGCCAAATTGTGGAGGGCAAACATGCCATTACACATGGTGAAGCTGATAGATAGCTACCTGGTTAATAGGACTATTCGGGTGCGAGTAAACGAAAGTATCTCGCCAGCTCGTCCAATCGAAGCAGGTGTTCCGCAGGGATCTTGTTTATCCCCGCACTTGTATTCTCTATATACGCACGATTTCCCAATGTTCCAGAAAACGAATGTTGCCATATATGCAGACGATACTGCAATATATGCACATTCCTTTTCTAGTGAGGTCGCGAACAAACAAGTTCAGACCCACTTGGATCGGTTAATCGTTCCGTATCTTGAGAAAAACAAGATCCGTCTAAATCCGCAAAAGACGGAGGCGATCAACTTTTCGAGGAAGTTCACGAATGTGAAAATCTTCGAAAAGTTGAGAGTCAGAGACAGACGAGTGGATGAACAAGAAAGCGTCAAATACCTGGGAGTTACTTTGGACAGGCGCCTGAATTTCCACAGGCACATTAATTTGGCAATTCAGAGGGCGGGGGCTGCAATAAAACGCAACTACCCCCTCATTGCACGAAATGCCAAACTTAGTGTGGACAACAAGCTGCTGATCTACAAACAAGTGATCAGACCAGCTATGTTGTACGCCTGCCCAGTGTTCTGCAGCCTTAAGAAAACTCCTTTGTTGAGGCTCGAAAGGATGCAGAACAAGGTACTTCGTATCATCACGAACAGTGATAGATACATTCGATTGGACGAGTTGCGAGATATGACAGGAATTGAAACGGTCACAGAACATATAAGGAAACTGGCCTATAAATTCTTTAAGTTTTTCCTCCCGAAAAGCCCTCTAACACGTGGAATCACCGGTGTTAGAGCGCATCATGGTCAGCACCTGAAACATGGGCTGATCTATGAAGCCTTGGATATTTTCCACGAAGCGGATTAAAGTGTCCAAGCAACTTGACACCCTTTAATTAGGGTGAGAATTCTCTTAAGTCGGTTTTTTCACTGTTTTTCCGACCCGTTGCCTTCGCCAGATTTGACGCGTGACCAACATATTATCTATGCCACATTAGAATTTTCTTACGCTTTGACAACGCAACCTGCACATAAGCCCTTGGGCAGGAGGTGCGGTTACATCCCTGAATGAGTAAAACTTGGCCGAGCACAGCTAGAGCAGCGCATGACATCAGCGCGTACAGCTGCCTGACCGACTTCTCTCGGTTCTGTGCTGCTGTAAGAGGGTAAAAGCGGACTGGACACCCACCGAAAGGGGGGTGGACGGCCCGTGGATACGCTTCCCGCTCCAGGACTCCATTTTAATATGTTGTCCCGTCCTTGTATAAAGTGTGTCCATAGGTTTTTAGCATTGTATGTGTCCTGTATTTTATTTATACTTGTATACGTTATATGTTATTTATTTATGTGATGTTCTGATATACAACTCTGTGTTAGGTTTAAGGTAAAATTATGAACAGAAAAGGGGATAATAAAATTATTTTTGCTTTTTGCTTTTTGCTTTGCCTGTCTAGTAAACAGGAGATCACGAGTTCGAATCTCGTCGGGGCCTAGACACTTTTTTTTCTTTTCTTTTTCATTGGAAATAAACGAACAGTGATTATTTCAGTGAACACTCCACCACAATGAAACTAAACTATAAGACAAAAAAATTAAAAACGTTAATTTTTTCACTTCACTGAACATTAATTGTTTAATTATGAATTGAAAAGATCACTGATGTGTTTTACAAAAACATTCCGATCACTAAAATTATTAGAAAACTTAGCCACTTTTCTGAGAAATTTTACCTGGAACGAATAAAAACAGATTTTCATATCTCCAGTTGAGGCTTATACGAACTTAAAAAATTATGAGAACCTATATTTTCAATTGAATTGTTGCAGAGATTTTTTTGATGAAGAAAAACAAATGAAAATAAAAAGATATATCGTTTCAAGAAGAAAAACGTAAACAATACGCTTTTGATGTTTTTCGAAATATCGCCTATATTTGAACATTGCTACACCCAACCTCACATGTTATGTTCATATAATTTCACAGCGATTTTCGGAATGAATTTTGTAATTTGGAAAATGATCCAGTACAAAACACACCATATACACAGTTTCGATAAAAATAATGTAGTTTTGTGTTGAAAAGAATGAGGAAATAAATATTTTAAAATTGCTAGGAATGTAAAGTTTCACGAACGCTCCAATATTGTATCATTTTATCAGACTCTTATTGGGTCCTGATTTTAAGAATCGTGAAAAATAACTCTTGTTACACAGATATGAATGATTCAATGCAAAATACCTATTAACATTTATAACATATGAGAAATAGAGTCACAGAAAAACCATATTTGTTTCTTTGCGAACATTACAAAAGTCTTGAACGTAAATTACGAAAACTACCCACTACTTCAACTGAACAACAATGAAGTAACGAACACATATCACTATTGGTCGGTTCATACACCACACTTTTACTTTTAATTTATCTTTTACTTTTACTTTTACCTTAAGAATGGAATTGGACCGTTCATACACCACTGTTAAAGTAAACAGGACGCATGCGCAGTGATCAAAAACAAACGAAGAAGAAGAAGAAGTAATCGTGGGTTACGTCATTGTTTTGATTTGCAATTTGCTATTTTGTATCGGATAATGACAAATATTTCACAGAACACCCATTTTAAATCATTTCTGTGAAATATTCAGAAGAATACGTTTCCTTATGATGTTGCTGGCACTGCTTGCTGTGATGACTTCACATGCACGCATGCGCAGTCCCTAAAATTATTGAATCATCTGATTCTTAAAGTAAAAGTTCTCATCCTTAAATTAAAAGTAAAAGTGCCGTGTATGAACGCCTCGATTGATTTACATTGTGACAACTTTCTTAAAGTAAAAGTAAAAGATAAAGTAAAACTAAAAGTGTGGTGTATGAACCGACCATATAACATGTAACAGCACTGAACTACGAGTAACCAACGAATGCAACAATTATGCGTAATTGCGTAACCAAAAATATAATTATGAGCAAAACCAACAATTACAGGAAAATATATTCAACAATTTGATTGTTTCATTTGACTTGTTTGAAACTAGGTCAAAAAGTTATACCCGACATACGGTGTTCTTTGAACACTACAGGGTGAATCTGTATACATAAAAAAATCCAATTTAGTTGTCAGGGAGGGACGTAAGAGAAAAACAACACTGAAAGACTAGCACTTGACTTTTTCAATTTGGAGAATATGCAGAAATTCCGCGCTACCTATATGGCGCTTCTTTTTTTGGGGGGCATGGGATGCCCATATTATTATTATTCGTAGTTAATACATATATGATACATTATGTAACAAACCAATTTGTTCTCTAAGTCACTAATAATCATCTAATAGTTTATTCAATAGATTTGGGTGAATACCTTTCGGGTTCGAGTAGGAACGATTGAAATTTTTCGATGTTTTGCAGTATTTGAACGCTTGTGAATAATCAAAGGTAATACCACGAGTCCTTCAAATTTAATCGATGAATTTTCATTTTCCACAAATATTCTTTTATTTGGCAAAAGTATAAAAACAAACCGATTCATAAAATCACGAGTCCGTAGGACGAGTGATTTTATCTAATTCGGTTTGTTTGAATGCTTTTGCCTCAAAATAAAAAAGTTTGAGTGTTTCGAAATGAAAATTTATCTTATTAAATTTGAAGAACGAGTTGTATTTGGAGAGATTATTTCTTGAACAAATAGAAGGGAGAACAATTCAATTGATCAGTATTATATTTACATAAGAAGGAAAGGAGAATAGGTGAAATTTTTACAAATTTGAAAGAAATGTCAAACAACGATGTATGCCTTCTATGATCCAGAAGAGATATGCTTACGCTTACGCAGTGAATATGATAATGGTTGCCGACGATACCAAGAGATGGCGCCACACCTCTCATTGTACAAGGTTGATAATTGAAAATTTCTTATGAGATGAAAATCGCGCCAGAAGGAACATAAAATCATTCGTTATGTCGTTGTATCGAAATCTTCATACAACGGTTTCTTCTCATACAACAAAAAATTAATTGTATTTGATAAAAACTAATTGTACGCCATCTTCATTTGAGTTAAGGAAATCTTGAATATTTGAATCAGTCGTTCGCTATATCTGTCATAAAGTTGAGGTTATGAGCAATTTACGTGTTTGAGTGTTCATTGAAATGTGTTATGTTATTAATATGCTGAAAAAGTGAAAAGTGAATGACTATTAATAATAAGGTAACTCTTCATTCATGATAATTTATATAAATATGGGCCAGTTCGATAGAATCGACGCGGTAAACCGTATAGTTTTGACAGTTCAAAGGTGAACAACGTTTTATCGAAAGGACCAGACAGTTTTATCAGTATAATACCCAATGATTGGCTAGAATAACCAAAGAATATCCCGCTACTATTGGTTGAAACGCCAAAAACGTCACATTTTGACAAGTGAAAAAATTAATCTAGATTATCAAACATCCTCGCACAACTGACAGCGCCGGTCACAAAGCCATCGTTATCGCATCAATTAAAATGATATTCGAATGAACATAAAAATGTATTCACAATCCATTATCGGTGATTATTCAACGAATTAACGTCGGCGCGGGAATTGAAAACAGTAATAATGGCGACCATGGAGATTAATGAAACAATTATTTTTGTCGCTATCGGATGTTTACCTTGTGCATGCTGAACAGAAAGCCGATGAAATGTCAAGCGGAGCATTGTGGAAATGAAAGGGCAAGATAAAATATGAAACACGGGTAATCGATATTCACGTGGATTGCTTTCATCCAGAGATGGATTGAAATGATTCTAAAATCAATGTGCCCACTGAGGAGCTCAAGGTATATATTTCTATGAACGAAACAAGCTTCTCTGGGCTTGACAGTGAAATTTTATTCTCTCGAATGTTTTTTTTTGTTAAGTAAACTCTATTCGTGTGTACTGTTGTTTGATTTTTGGGTTTCAGCGCCTGTCGCGCCTCATAAGCAGGGGAGTAGCTGTTTTAGATATACTCTTTCATCTTGTTGTGGAATGGGGGATTTGGGTCTTCATAACCGACCAAATATTGTCAACCGTCATCCGAAGACGATTGCGATTACCAGCGATCGAAACGTCGTGAGTACACTCAATTTGTAACTTGGTTCTAGCATTTATTCACATTGATTCGTATTTTTCTATTCGAATTTCATTTTATTTTATATCCGATACTCCATTTTTTTTTGTTTTCATATTAAGTGTTGAGCGATTGAATTTCCATTTCTATTCCTTAACCAAAGTCCTTCTGATTCTCAAAGTTTGATTTTTCTGCAAAGTGAATCCATTTCAGTATTGGTATATCTTTGATATAATTTAATTAATCTACGGATACTATACAATGAAAGTAGCTTCCCGTAGCTTCTATGAGCAATTGGATGGAGTGGCGATGGGAAGTCCACTGAGCCCAGTGATAGCCAACTTCTTCATGGAACGGTTTGAAGAGAAGGCAATCGACGCCTTTGATTTGAAGCCGACCTTATGGCTACGCTACGTGGATAACACCTTCATCATCTGGAAACATGGAAGGGACGCTCTGAACCTTTTTCTGGACCACCTAAACGCTCAACACCCCAGCATCAAATTCACCATGGAAACCGAACAGAACCAGCAGATAGCATTCTTAGATGTTCTGATTGAACGATGTGGCGCTAGACGAACCCACAAAGTATACCGAAAACCCACGCACACGGATAGGTACCTGCACGCACTTTCGAACCACCATCCCAGTCAAAAGAGAGGAGTCATATCTACCCTAACTGAACGTGCTCGAAGAATTTGTGAACCAGAACATCTAGAGCAGGAACTGGAACATCTTCAAGTGACCTTGAGGTCGAATGGGTACAGTGTATCTGAGATCAACAGGGCCATGAAACCGAAGAGTCCCACGGTTCATAACAGGGAGGATTCTCAGGTAGTTGCGAATGCATATCTGCCATATATCCCGAGGGTCACTGACAGAATTGGAAAACTCTTGGGGAAATATTACATAAAAACGGTTTTCAAGCCGACCAAGAAGATCCAACAAAGCCTCAGGTCGGCTAAAGACAAAAGAGACCCACTGTCAGCGGCAGGGGTTTATCGCATACCGTGCACCTGTGGGAAGGTTTACATCGGTACCACGAAAAGATCCATGGGTACAAGGCTCAAAGAGCATCAAAGGAACTGCAGGCTAGGGCAAACCGACAAATCGGCGGTGGCGGAACACGCATTGAGTGAGGGTGACCACAGGATTCTATTCGAAAATGCAACACTGATTGCCCCCAACCAGGGTTACCATAGCCGACTGGTACGGGAGGCAATAGAGATCCAAAAACATGCGGACAATTTTAACAGAAAGACAGAAGCGTTGACTCTAAACAGAATTTGGAATCCGATTCTGAAGAAAACAAGAAAAACTAATGAAATCACAGCAGGTAGTGCGGCAACTAATAATGATGATTATTCTCCGAACCCGACAGAAGTAATTAACACTCCAGACTACCTGCATCAATATAAATACGCCTTGAGAAATCGAACTGTTTAGTCATCGGAGATGAATAAGCCTCTGAAGAAGCTGGCCACTCGCGCTAGCGAAACGTCAGGAAGAAATTCCAAAGAACGACGGCCTTCAAGCCCGAAGAGAAGTAGTTATACTAATAACCTCGGCCGCGAAAGCTTTAACCATTTTGCGTGAGAAAATTACATATTTTTCACTTGTTGCACAATATAATATTCTCAAATCACATAAGTTTTTGGCCACATTCTTCAATACAGTTAATTAAATAGATAATGGAAGTCCGAAACAATACCAGTCATTTTGTGAGTTGCTGGAAAACATTGCGGGAGAGAAATCTCATAAAAACCTGGTTATAAATTTTTCCTACAAACTTAATCGGCATTACTCATCTCTTTCGCTCTGGAAAACAGTAAAGGAAGGAGTTATATCAGTACGGAGGAACGACAGTAAAAATTGATTTAACCGCAGAGCCTTTATGGTCAATTCCAAGGGGTAATAAACAAAGAATCACGGGGACAATACCCTGAGGCGAGTGTGACTCGGGGTCGAATGAATCTGAATCGATCAACGTTGGATGCACGCTTGGAAAATGTGGCTATTGTGGGGACAGGGTTTTCTCTAATTTCACTAGGTCTGGGGGAACATGCCTCCAAAATCGTCTAGATCGCCTGGAAATTATATTTCGTTTGCAACGTATTCAGGGTTTTCCACGTTGAATTTTCTACTGAATTTTTCAACTTTATCATTATTTTTCTTCCTGGCTTTGAGTTATCGGAAAAAAGATAGTCAATTGGTATTTTTTGTCTCATTTCCGAAAGAAATTGAAGAGTAATCATTTTATATTTTTATAAGTAGGTTAGGTTAGGGCTTCGAGAGAACTAGAGTGATTTTGATAAGATGGTTGGGAACTAATTTTTTCTGTATTAATGACTTTTGTTTTTAGTTCATGAGGCGTTTGTACTCGGTTATACATTCAAATTATCATAGAAAATATTTTTTCAAGTGAAAGAATTGGAGAATCAACAAAGTTAACGAAGAGTATTTATACTCAGATCTTTTTGAAAAAATGCTAAGTTTGGAGTATCAATTATAATGAAATAAAATGGAATTAAGTTATAGAATCATGTTAGAAATGTAAAATTGTTTTGTATAATATTTTTATGAATTTTCAACTTGTAAATATGCCCAATAGTTTATCTTTTACTTTTATTTATGCCTTTTTCTTTTAAGTGTACCTCTTTTTCTAGCTCGGTCAGACGTCAATGAACATGATAAAATGTTTTCAAATCCAATCTATTACCAATTTTTATTGAAAATTCAGTACCTCTTTCATAAATGTCAAGATTTCAAATATATTACCGTTTTGATCAAATAATTTTCTTATCTTTAATTTTCCTGATCTAAGAGAAAACCAACTTTTATACTATTAAACCAACTATAACATAAGTAATGAGATTTTGACAAAAATTCCATTTGGTGCAGCACCGAAACAGTTCTAGACACAAATTGAAAGATATGTAACTAAATAACGAACACAACTCAAATGCTCTCACCGCGGAAAAATAGTTTCCTAGGTTATATTGTGATGATGAGATGGATTGTAAAATGAAGTTCTGGAGGTTGAAGATTGAACACTGGGATAGAAATGTTCAATTGGAATAAATCAAACAGGATATGGATTATTATTGTGATACCTGAATTTATGCTACCGTCTATCTCACTGGAACATGTGAAACTGACTTTTCTGGTACGTACTCGTTTTTCTTTCCTTTCTTATGCCTGTAAGTAATTGCTATGATATTGTCTGCTTACTTATGCTCTTCTTTCCAGTTTTCCTTTCCTTTTCTCAGCTTTTCAAAAATCTCGCGTACTCTCTTCTTGTTGATTTGTTACTCCCCGTTGCTATCACTACCTCTCGATTTAAGGAGTCACTTTCACAGGCCACTTCTTATAATCTCAATTCCCTTAATACTATTTACAAATGATCATTATATATTGAAATCTGATTTTTAGAAGGTTCCTAATGGTATTCTATGGAATTTTTATCTTTCAATTGATTTCTTTCATTCAATTCCTTCTAATTACTAATATTGAGTCTGTTATTTATTAATTTTTTTTTATTCCATGTCAAAGTTTGCGTTTGGTTTTTATGTCTGGTCAGTGGAATTCAATGTACAGTGTGTTTCAGGTTGGTCTTGAGTTTTCAGTAAGTGTGATAATTAATATGAATTATTATTTGTATTGTAGATTGTCTATTGTGTGAAACTGTACCTGTCTTGTCGTTTTCCGCTGTCTGAAATCATCCTCAAATGAGCATATTGGATGTTTTTTCTATGATTGTTTATTTTGGTTAGCCAAAATGAGCTAGACATATTGTTGGTAACGTATAACTAACTCATTTATTTATTTTTATTTATTATGTTAGTGAGATACTCATTAGTTCTTCCGAAATCAGAGGTGTACCAAACTCCAATCACGAATCATTCAAAAGTTTTTCCTCTCGTCCAGGTATTGATATTCACCTCAAACCTGGATTCGCACTGTTTACACAGGACAGAGACGAATCGTCGTATACGTCTAGACACTAAGGGCCTGAAATAAATTGGGGAATTTTGTGCAGAAGTGCTGATAGGGCTGAATCGGAATCAGAGGTCGGCAATGAAATGTCTAGACGACCATCAGTGAACTTACATCACATCAAAGCGTGCCTAACTCATACCACAGCAGTTCGAAGTGTGTTAGTAGGTTAAACGGGGTCGAATGAGGTTGTTTCGCCATTTCAAGAATTTGAGGTAACGAACAAATCGAGAAGACTGAGTTTCTTGGCATTATCTGAGTTTATATAGGTAGGTTGTGAACCGATGACAGCAGGTGTCCAACATTTGTTGAAATATACAGCTACTTACTGTTCTTTTCAGAATAAGTAGATTGTTGTTGTATTGGTTCGAACACCTAGTGTCTCTAAAATTAATGTTAACCTGCCAAAAACCATATGAGATATATGAAATGAACTGAAATGAAAACAATGAAAAAACAAATATTCAAAATGCACAATCAGTCAAGAATTAAAATATAAAAATTCAAAATTGGATATAACCAATTCTAACAAGTGAAAACTTGACGATAATCTAGATAAAAAATGAAATCGAGAAAATTGAAGTAATTAGAAAAAAAAAATAAATGAAACAAAATACAACATAACATGTATAACCCCAAAATCAGACGAAATCAAAGAGTAAAATGAGATTGAAAGTTGAAAGTCTTAAGTGTAAATACTTCGTATCATTGTTCTCTTTGATATTCCATTAATGTTTTTTCCAATTCCATAATGATGTTAGTACAATTTTCTGCTCATTTTCAATTATATCAATTCAAATAAACCCACTTAGAGTACGAGTATGACACTGACATCAGTTTTAAGATAACTTAAGAAATAAGCAAGTAATGAATTTTGCCAAACTAAAAAAAGATAGTTCTAGTTATTGTGATGTCAGTTGTTTTTATCGCCATATCCTCTCCATACAGAATTCCGTTTTACGAGGGAAAATTTTCACTGACTATCGAAAACATGAACACAAGAAATAAATGTGTACTGTTGTTTTTCAAGTCATGCGCACCAGTACTGGCACAAATTAAAACAATGGCGCCAATTACGAAATAAACATATAAAATAACATAAATGTTGGTCTCTATCAGTTCTACAAAAAAGTCCGTTGTACTAATGCTTTTAAATTCAGATCACTATAAATGTTCTTTTGTTTATCTATACATATTAAATAATTTGTGCTGAACAACTGACTGAAGAAGGGACCTGAAACCTGAAACTTAGGGAGTGTGTTCTTTGTATGACGTAGGCATCCGATAAGCAAGGAGGTGAAAAACGGGGTCGATGTTTGTATGGGACGAGGTGATTACTAGGTCCAAGCTACTTCGAATTTGGGAGAAATATTCTCTTTAACATAATTGATGAAAGACGTGTTTCTTATTTTATGGAAATTCATCGCCTGAAGGGGTAAAAGAGCTTAATATAAAATAATTAACGCCCAACGAAGTGGGCACAGGTAGGCTAGTATCTAACAAACAGATAGCTTCTTACAGCGAGTTTGAAACTTTGGAATTCGACCACCCATTGTTCTGCTACCGAGGATGAATAATTCCCTTCAGCTTTCAAACTTTTCACGAGATGAAAAAATGAGGAGAATCTCTCCTGGTTCCTAAAAAATGCTCACATCGGTAGGCTCACCCGAGGGCAAATAGATAACCCAGAACGAAATCAGACAGTAGAAAATATCTCGTTTGTTCGCGAATACACCTGGAGGAACTCGAAAAAATATTGACAAAGTTCCTCCGCATGTGACTCTGGCGGCTGAAGGGCCTAAGGGCGGCACGTTGTGGTAATCGTTTCGCCCCCCACCGAAACAAACGATCTATTACGCTATGCGCAGACAAATTGCAGAGATCGCATAACTTCACAACAATGCCGATACATCTTCGTCTAACCAAATATGCAATAGCGGAAGGTAAACAGTGCGTGGAATTGGTGATACATTCGGTGGGAGAGAGACGAAATATTAGGCCACTAGAATTAGACGAAAAAGCAAGTGTCAGAAAAGGTATAGTGAAATTCATCTCATCGGAAAAATCGATGAAGAACTTTATAAAATCAATTTTGAAAGACAATGAATATCCAGAAAGATTTCTAGAAAAGAAAGTTAAATCCAAACACACCCCACAATGAAGACATATAACATACACAAGCTGTATTAAACATTATACCTCATGTACCTCGTCTCGTCTGCCTGAAAAGATAAAACGGATCGGCAACAAATAACAAATACTTCACGTTCAATATTCATACATACTCAACCAAATAACACAAAAACCTGTATTCATCAAATTCCTTGTTCGTGCGGTCAAAAATATATCGGCAAAACGTCAAGACCTTTGGAAGCGTGAAAGAGTAAACATGAGATGTACATCAGGAACAGACAGATGGGTTGTTCTACTCCTCTTCCAGACTTTCATTGGAATATATTACTGACGACTGAAGTGGAGTTTCCATGTAATCGTCCAGTTGGTTCAAAATGATTGTCGAACAGTTTTTTTCCACGGTAATCTTTTTGTTGATGCTTTTACTCATCTTTTTCTCCAACAATCCTTGCTGAACCATTACCCACTTAGACTTGTTCAGGGCTAGCTAGTAATGATTTGATCTTTTACGATTACATACTCAGTATTACTACTTTTCTTCGGGTTTGAAGGCCGTCGTTCTTTGGAATTTCTTCCTAATATTTCGCTAGCGCGAGTGGCTAGCTTTTTCAGAGGCTTACTCATCTCTCATCGGGTGAGGGATGAGTGAGCCTTTCGCGCTAGCGAAACGTTAGGAAGAAATTCCAAAGAACGACGGCCTTCAAACCCGAAGAAAAGTAGTAATACTGAGTATGTAATTGTAAAAGATCAAATCATTACTAGCTAGCCCTGAACAAGTCTAAGTGGGTGATGGTTCAGCAGGGATTGTTGGAAAAAAGGATGAGTAAAAGCATCAAGGACTACAAAAAGATAACCGAAGAAAAAACACGTTAGGAAGAAATTCCAAAGAACGACGGACTTCAAACCCGAAGAAAAGTAGTAATTTGAAAACCTCGGCCGCGAAAGCTTCAACCATTTTGTCAATTACATACTCTTCCTATAGGTCTCAAAAAAGCCAAGCACGAAACATCTTAGCTCGATATTGAATTTTGGTGATGTCTTTCTGTCGCCATCTACGATGCATTCAGAAATTCAGATCCCAGGAGTGTGAAACTGAAAAAACTGCTGCCGGTAGAAGCCTCTTACTTGCTGATAGGCTTTGAATTTACTGTATGTTGTCTTGTATTCTACCATGCATAGTCGAATAGTATTCATCTGTATTTATTTTTAATTCGTAATATTTCAATTTTGATATTGGAAAAATCGTCGAATTGAGAAAACTGAACCAAAATGAAAAATAATGAATTCAACTTAATTAAATGAACAGTTGACAACAAAATAAAATTCTAAATATCTAAAAAGAAATGAACAAAAATGGCCAGCCAGTATTTTGAAGTGTAAGGTTCCAAAGCATATTCTTGCTCCATAATTTTTAAATAACACACAGAACATCAATTATAACTTTTCGTTTATCAACAATTTGAGTTTGCATGAAAAAAAATGTAGATTCAACAGATTCAAAATATTTATAGGACTCGAAACTTTTATCTGCGGTTGCATTATTGATCAATCTCAACTTCATTCTATGTACCTGTAACGAACAAGGATTAAAATGTAAACCAAAATATTCAAGACTAATTTTCAGGCATGTCTTTCACCATGGTCCCCGTTTTCCAACATTGATATCTTTAGGTAATGACTCTCTATTCAAATATCATTCTTCAACCTCATCGAAACTCAGAAAAGAGTCTCAAAATCAAAATATACTACCAAAGGACTAGCGACTTGGTGGAATACAATGCTGGGAAAACCCAGGCATGTCTCTTTTCAAAGAAAGTCGATCTATCTTCATCCAATATTCAGATGTCAGAAGTAACCATTCCTAAAGAGTCGGGTATACCGATGCTATGAATTAAAATCAGTAATAATCTCTCATGGATAAACCATGTGAGATCGATTGCTAAAGGTGCTTCCCAGAAACTTGGGTTTCTATTTTGTGCAAAGAAATATTTTATTTCTCGTCAGCTTTTAATGATCTACAATTCTCAGATGAGTCCTGTCTTGGAATATAGTTCTCATGTGTGGAGCTCGGCACCAAAACATTCATTGAAGCTTCTTGATTCTATTCAGAAAAGGCAATCCGTCATGTTATTCATTTCTTCGCTCACGATTTCGCTCACTTCCTTGAAAAATCGTAGAGACTTGTCTCTCTTCTATAGATATTTCTAAGGTCGATGCCATTCTGAATTGTCGTCAATCGTTCCTTCATTAGCAGTATCTACATGGATGACCCGACGAGTGTAGAATTCCTACCCCTTTGTTGTGAGCTTGGAGACATTTAGAGCTTCTCTTGCTCGGAGATCTTTTTTCCAAAGATCAGCTGAACTGTAACTCCTTACCGAGAACGGTTTTTCCTGAGGCACACAAACTTCAAAAATTCAATTCGTATCTCCTGTACTCTGATTCACGCGGTATACGATTGCCTAATTGACGTCTAGATGCTATGTAAAAGTCGGAGGAGATCTAGACACTTCCCTAATGCCGATGATCATAATGTCAGTTCGAATGAAGAAGAATGGGAGGTTGGAAAAGTCGATCGGAAAATTTGTCACATCCACCCTGAAAAACTATCATGATTAACAATCGTGAAAGAACGTTCTATATCTAGTGGACTGACTATAAATAAGCAAAGTGAAGAATCGGGGATACATTACGCGTTAGAGAGACCGGCCTACTACTATGCGTACATTCCTCTAGGCGACCGGCTCTCTTGATTAAAACATCTGCAAGTGACAAAGGAGAACAAATATCGGCTAGCGATCGTTGAGTTTCCTCGGGGAAATAAACTCGAGTTTGTGGGGGAAGGGAAATCGACTCGGCCTACTACGACACGCAAGATCAAAAGTCACTCGAACAAAGTGCGATTTTTGTCTCCGAAACGGTATTTACATCAATCGTTCCGTTCCATGGCATTCTCATTTCTATTTCGACGAGTGCGGATATGTAAAGACAGACGAAAAGAAAAAGATTTTGTGAAAATCGGTTTTCTGTCACAGGTACCGCACGATGCAAATAATGCAGTATTTCAGGTTTGTTGGAACAAGCGTATTGACTAACTTGAATTGAATCACTCTTTGACAATTGGGCGTGCAATAGAAATTGAAATTTTTCCGTTCACCATCTTCACTTAGTTCAGTTTTGCGGCAGACAGAACTCTTCATACTTGTTCTTCCCCAGACTACTCATATCAACACGAGAAACAAAAATACTGAGCGCCATTGCCGTTAATAGTATTAACGATGACTTGGGGGGAATAACAGAAAGGGGTACCATCAACTTGGTGGAATTTAATGCTGGGAGAACCCAGGCATGTCTCTGTTCCAAAAAAAAACGATCTATCTTCATCTAATATTCAGATGTCAGGAGTAATTATTCCTACAAAGTCAAGTCTCTCGATGCTAGGAATTACGATCATTTATAATCTCTCGGGGAAAACCATGTGAGGTCGATCGCTTGAATTTCTATTTCGTGCGAAGAAGTACTTCACTCCTCGTGAGCTTCTAATGATCTACAAGGAACAGATACCGTCATAAATTTTGAGGAAGCGATTGTATAGCGAAACACGTGTCGCGGTTTGGTAAATCCTAATATGTGAAAATTTTACGAGCGACTGTATATTATTTGTTCAAAACAGCTAAACTTTGAAAATTACCGGGCTCGCCTTTCGTGTGAATCTGTATATAAAAAACTATGAGCAGAATTGGAATGTTTGCAATATTTGTAATGATATCACCTTTATAATAATCATCAATTGTGCTTTTCTAATCACCATCTGACGCCTTTGTAGGAGAGAAAAACTTCGGATGATAGAAACTTCCATAAAAAAATTGTGAGAAATTTCTATTTTTTAATTTTGTTTTCAATCGCAAAATTTCAGTTTTGTCTCCTCAAAGTTGTAGTGGCGGAAGGTACCCGCAATGGATAACAGTAAATAGTGAATGGATTCATGTAGAACTAATTTAATCGGTGATTTATCAACTTCATGAATTTCTCTCAATGTACATTTTTCGCTGTGAAATGATAGAGATTATGAAGAACTAGGCTTTCTAAATAACACAATTGGAAAAAACTTGTTTCTGGGATGAAACTATGGTAATATTGTTTCTGTCGTCGATCAGGGAATTGAATATATGTGGCGAAAGCTCTAGTTTTTTTTCTAATATTTGACGAATGGCACAGTTTCTAATATTTGACGAATGGCACAGTTTCTAATATTTGGCGAATGCTACAGTTTCTAATATTTGGCGAATGCCAGTTTCTCACATTTGACGAGTGCACTTTCATTGAAAAATTACATGAAGACAAAAACCAAAATGATTTTTTCAACTCAGTGAAGTGTTATATACTACCTCAATTGTCTGAAAAATCAGTTGGCAAATTGTGGGACGTATATGGCGTCACCTAAAGAATTCAGCATTTTCTTTAACTTCTCTGGAATTTCAAGCTTAATGAGAGCGTTGAAATATCATTATAGAAGTCTACGATCCAGTATCTTCATTCCCATGTTACATTCTCGGGAGTAATTACACAAGTGCGTCAAAATTACCGATAATTTTACATGAAAGCATGTTGTCTAAAAACTGCATGAGTTTATTTTCATATTTTGTCGAAAGAGCCTGACTCCGAAGGAGGAGGGCTCTTTTAGCAATATATAAAAATAACCGAATGCAGTTTTTTTACTGACAACATGCTTGAATAGAAAATTATCAGGTTTATTTTGATGCACGAGTGTAATTCGGTAGAATATTCCCGACGTTAAAACAACGACGTTTAAAATTCAGTATTTATGTCTGTCAAGATGACAAATGTACATTTTGACAATCGTATTTATAGATACACGGACCGAGCGGGTATTTTTCGATACCTACCGGGTATTAACCAGCCCGAAAATGTCCCGCTTCATATGGGATTTTTAACATACGATGGAAATATTCAAATTTATTTCTCTGCACTGTGCACGTATATCTCAAAGACAGTGTTTGTGATTTTTTTTATTTCATTTCTTTTATAAAATTTTCCCATACAAAACTGGGATTTGAAAATATTTTTTTTCTTCTCCTCCATCAAACGACTTATTCGTTTCCGTGTTTACCTCACGGCATGGCATCGAGCTGACCGTCTGCCATTGGTCGGTTTGTTGCCATATACTAATTACGCTCGGCAGTTGCGACTCTTTGAATATAAATCGCCTCTGGGAATGAATATGCATTTTCTGGAAAAAATTAAATATGTAGTAATTACGGAAGGGCTCTCCGGTTCGTTCACATTTGATGTCGTTTCGCATACAAAGTTGGATTTTGAGCGAAAGTAATTAACTATTTCTGGATCGGTCGCCTCCTTTGCACACGCAGGACCTCAGGGTCTTTGGATGTCGTCAGTAGTTACCTTTAAAGTTTGGGTATGTGGTTACTGGACATAGATGCTGATAGGTTGTGTTTCAAAAATTTTTTCTCAATACTTTTTTTTACCAGCGTCATTTCAAACAATTAATATGTCAAACTTGAACATACTGAGATTTTTTCAATATAATGAGAGCAATCATAGATATGTTGACTGTTGTTGAATTTGATTAGGAATGTAGGAAAAAAAATGGTAATACTCTAGCGAAAAAGGAAATCGAAATAAAAGCCTAGAAGTAGAAGAATCATAAAGTATACTTCATTTATGTTTGTAAAAAAACAGTAACAGCGAAAGAATTATTATTATGAACTATATACAATGGCTTTCTTTGATATCCACCCTCTTTTGTTTTTCGAACGAGTCAACCAAAGAAATTGAAAGTTGGTAAATTGATGTATGAATACTATATTTAGAAGTGGAATTGACAGATTAAAATTTCAAGTTGGCGACTGTGCGTTATCTGGGAAAAAACTTTAATGGAGGGGGAGTCTTGTGACACATCCTTTTGAAGCTGCTGACGAATCCTGTACAACCTTAGGATATTAAGTTGATAGTTCAAAGTTCAGTTCAAAAGATGCTCGAAATGGTTGACTTGAATTTCTTGGCATAAAAACAGTCTATTCGATATTTAACGCCGTAAATTTCCGGACACAGGAACGTCGACATTTCTTCTACTATTTCATGAAGTTATACGTCGTTTTCAAGAAATCATTAAATGATCCGCCATTTTGTAAAAGGTGAAGATATTGACTTTATATTCTAGGGTTGAACAGTATTCATCAGCAGATTCACAACGATGTGTCGCAAGACCTTCCTGTCAATAAGTTTTTTGCCCAGATGGCGCACATTCGCCATCTTGAAATTTAGATCTGTTAGTTTCACTCAAAAATATAGTATTCATAAATCAATTCTATTATCCCAAATTTCAATTTGTTGATTTGACCCGTTCAAAAGTCACTGTATACAGTCCGATTTTTTTATGTCGTACCACTATTGGCATCTCGAAAACGGTAAATGATACGAACCTGGTTAAATTAGACAAAAGTTGTCTATTTTAGTGAACAATGAAATGATGTTTTCAAATCGAAAATATCACGGACCGTTTCTGAGATATACGGGGAAAATCGAAATGGCTCGTTTTCTTTTCTTTGTGCTGGCGCCTCTATTTTTAGGAATATATAAATGTTTTCAGGAAAGATAGGGTAGATAGGAACTACCCAAATTTAGGAAAAAAGTACAGGTCCGTATTTGAAACAATAAAATTGAGGGTGGCCCCGAAGAACGAAACGTCGTATCGAAAATTGAAGCACAGTATATCGAAACAAATTCAAAACAGAGAAGGAAAGTTTCCTGAACACATTTCCATATTCCTAACAATAGAGGCGCCAGCACAAAGAAAAGAAAACGAGCCATTTCGATTTTCCCCGTATATCTCAGAAACGGTCCATGATATTTTCGAATTGAAAATATCATTTCATTGTTCACTAAAATAGACAACTTTTGTCTAATTTAACCAAGTTCGTATCAATTACCGTTTTCGAGATGCCAATAGTGGTACGACATAAAAAAATGGACTGTATAGTTTATAATAAGAATGTTTTTGGTGTAACTCTTTTTTTTTTCGAGAAATATGAACTTACTAACTATATTCAATTATACATTTCATTATGTACATATTATTTATTAGGTTTAAATCTTTGCTTTAATCATTCTTTCTCTTGTCTTTCCCATTTTTCTCATTGCTGAAAGCTACACCCAATAAATAGCGAGCCAATCAATTGAGATATCCTTGCTGGAAAGTGATTTTTTTCCAAACACAGAAACTGCAATAACTGTCAAATCATCAATAAGTCCCGTTTGGATTTCCGCTACACCCTGTACACTAAATTTTGTTCGAACTCCGTTCCAGAAACACGTTCTCGAATACGGATGAATCTAGAGGCTATATTTCCCAATTTCCCGAGACTATATGAAATCGGAAATGATGAACAGCACACAGACAACAAAACAAAGTATTGAAGGTAGAACATCAATCTAACATCGACCCGAATTTTTCATCCCGCAGCTGAGGACGTTAGCATCGATCCATTCGACAGGTTTGACCTTTCCCCCCATCATAACCCCCTCTTCCACGCACCTGACTCGAAACAACGGCAACCCTCCATCCTTCACCGAATAATGAAGTGGAATTGTTTACCGTCTTTTGTTTCGGCATGAAGTGAGAACGTCGTTTTGAATTAGTAGGCTGGGATTACTTGTTTTCGTATTTACGAGTCGATTGTTTTAGTCGGGAACGTGGGAGTAGCTGCATTCATTTGTTTATATGCGGGAAGGGAGTGATTTATGCGGCAGTACAGATTTTCGATACGGAATTAGATTTTTTTTCATATAGCTGAAGGCTTCAATGGACTCATATTTCATGCATATATTGTTTATCTTCAATAAAATCAATGGATGGCAATTTTTTCCTTGGAAGTTGGATTTCCTTCAAGGAATATTCGCAGGTTTCAAATATTTATTGAATCTTTGTGAGATGAATGAGCATATCAATACCTTCCACTATTCCTCAGTCTTAATAGCCACAGATTACGAAAACAAGTTTTGATAGGCAACAGCACACTTGTTAAACCTGAAAAATATTGTGACACATTCACAAACAGACGGATGAATGGATGGGCAGGCAGCACAAGGTTTTTATATAACATAATATCCCATTAATCAATTTTTTGTAATTTTGGGAACATTCTACTGCCCTATACTTCATATGATAGCCTTGAATAATAAAAGTTGGACTGTTTCTCTCGTACTGCTAACTGAAAAAGGATCAAATACAGAATCTGCAAAGTGTGTTATGACAGAACGAAACTGGTTTCAAATAGGTAACTTTCAACATGGTGAAATTCAATTAAAAAAGTACGGTATTCGATTTATATTCAAAACTCCTTCCTTTTTCTTGTATTCTTTGTTTTTGAATCGGAAAAAAAACCAGAGGAGTTCCTCAAAACATCGGGCTCACCACGAAAATATTAATGATTCTAAGTTGAATTTACAGATTTCTGGGATTTTTCTCGAAACGGTGGGTTTTATGAAAAATTACTCCAGAAAGATCTCAAAATTCTCTACACAAGTAATCCCATAATTTTTTCTCTAAATATCACCGTTCCTGAGATATCGCAAGTGTCACATTTTGCATAATATTCACACATTTGCCACATATATACATATTCAGGTACTTAAGCGAGCAAATATATATGTCTATTTGTGTCTCTTTTATGTAAAAACTATATACTATCACGAAAAGGAATAACTCGAAGTAGTCTCCAAATTTATTAATGATTGAAATCAACCACTCCACTTCGAGCATGGACTTATTCCTTCGTCTGTATTCTATATTGAGAAAATATACAGCGTGACTCACGGTTACGTAGAGGAATATACAACGACAAGGACGATCGTTGGTTTAGGCATTTAGGGCCGTGGGGTTGGCCACCGAGATTTAGGTATAGGGACATGATATATCATCTTGAAGTATTTTTCACCATTTTCCAATTTATCGAGTAATATACAGGGGGTTTCATCTAAAAAAATGAACTTTTGACCACTTTTATGCACAATGGAAATAATAGTAATTTTAGCACGCCCTGTATGATATGGAGTCGATTTCTTGGTGTTATTTGAATATTATGATATTATTTCAGATCGATAGAACAGGTGAGGAAATGTGAGAGGTGAAATTTTTAGAAAAATCATGCGTTGCGTTTTCCAGAAAGGTCTAAACTACCATCGACCGTGAGTCACGCTGTATATATTTCGAAGATAGTAAGTCTCTTCGAGAATCCCCTCTTTCCGCGTGTCCTTCAATAACAACTGGACTCTTACAATTGCTAAATCTCAGAAACGTTGATAACTGAAGGACAAATCATGGGGGCTGTTTTTGTAAAGAATTTTGAGTTTTATACAATTTTGGTCCGAGGTATTTTTTGACAAAACTCACCATTTTCTAGAAATAACCAAGAAAACTGAAATTTTGACATTTGACTCCCAATATCCTCTTAAGCACACATGGGACTGATGGGGACTTTAAAATTTTTAGTCTTCATGGTACACCCAAGGTCTTTAAACAAATTTGGCTCTGTTGGAATTTTTCTTCAAGTTGTCTAACTTGACCAGGCAAGAAGTGTTCCTCAACATTACAGGGCTCCTAATTCGTGTAAATCTGTATATAAAAAACTGGGGTCCATACATGAGATGATATTCTGGAATTATTCATCAAAATCCGCGATGACCCGAATCAAGACACCACCCCATAAATCAAACGAAATGAAAGGCTCCTTTCCCAGGATCATCCTTCAAGTCGTGCACGTCAATGAATAGAAAAATCGATATAAACATGAGGAATGCCGTTGCTAGCGACTTCTGAAAGAAGAGAACGAAGAGGCAAAAAATAAACGTTATCAAGTATAATATTGCACATCCTGTCTGATCAAAATTCTTTTCATGTCCGGAGAGCGAATCGATGGAAAAGGAAAACCCATCTGTTTCTGCGAAGCACTGTTTTAACAGTGACGGGCACTTGGGAAAAGGATAATGGATTCGGAAGACCGACGTAAAAAGTGAATGGCGAAATCTGGAATATAAGATTTTCGAGACGTTGGAAATGTAGCAATATCATAAAACTACCGGGAAACCGAAGTAATGCGGAACATTTTTGAACTTCAAGAGATTGTTGATTTGTAATTCATCAGATTTTTCAATAGCAAAACTTGATAATGGAGGAGCGCCCTGAGATTTATACCTCGGAGGCCAGTGCAGGCCAATGGATCTTCATGAAAGCTGTTGGACTGCATTGTTCAAAGCTGAAATAAGAAAGTTTAAAAACAAAGAATGGGCGAACTTAATCACAACAATTAATTGAAAAATGAGGACAAGGAGAAAATGTTCAAAGCAAAGATTTATGCCTAATAAGTAATATTTGCATAGTAAATGTAATGTTTATTCATCAATTATTTCGCAAAAAGAGGAGTTACAACAGAAATATTATTATAAATTATACACAGTAGTTTTAATATCATTCCCCTTTTATATTATTTGACCGGATCAACTCAAAAAATTGAAATTTGGAATAATGAAATTGATACATAAATACTATATTTTGGAGTGAAATTGACATGAAAATATCAAGATGGCGACTGTGCGCCATCTGGGAAAAAAATTGATGGAAAGGTGGATAATAGATAATTTTAGATAATTTAATTTATTCTGAATCGAGAAAATATACATTCATATAATAAAAGAGAGAAGAATAAATTGGTGACCCTACAGAAGATCAAGTCTGTGCGTAGGGGAAGATTGGGGAACATCATTGATTTGGAAATGAAATATACATAGCAACACTGACAAATTAGAAGCAATAATGCAATGTACATATAAGTTATGATGGTAAAAATACATGAGAATATTCACATATACACATACATTAATCTACACACATGCACACCCATTTATATAAATACAATAAAAGGTCTAGTAACTAGTAAAACAATCTCAGATCATGGATTATTAATAATTTTTCAGTTGTTTCATCGATGATGAATGAAATTTATCAAATTACTACTAAACAGTATCAATTTATTGGGTGTTTTCTATCACACGGTGGATTTCAGTCCTTGTAGTATTATACAAATAGTTCTTAATTTCTTTTTTAAATGCATTCGATAGTCTCTTTTGTCTTATTTCATATGGAAGGAAATTATATAATTTTGGTCCAAGATATAGGTAACTTCTCTGCATAATATTTTTTTCAGGTTTAATAATTGTGTAACATGAAGTTTTATGTCTTGTGTTGTGGGAATGATTTATTGTTTGCAGTTGAAAATTTCGAGAGTGCTGATATATTGTAGTTTCGAGGAAGTAAAGTTGTCGTATATCAAACATTTTTGAGGATTCGAATAGCAGTTCAGTGGAATACTTTTTGGGTTTTTGATAAATCGTTTTTATTATAGATCTTTGAATAGTTTCAAGTCTTGATATGTGACATCTTAGTGCTGCACCCCATGCAAAGATTCCATAAGTCAAGTGGCTCTCTATTAGTGAAGAATATATAATTCGTAATTGTTGAATATTGTAGATGGTAGTTAAGTATTTTATTTTGTATAGAATAGTTCTCAATTGATTAACGGTGTAGTTTATATGTACCCCACTTGAGGTTGGCGTCTACATGTACACCAAGGTATTCCATACTCATTACAGGGGAGAGGCTGATTTGTTCTTCATTTCTTCTTTTTATGTTTAACATTTTGAAGTCAGGTAAGTATTCAGCGTAGGAGGAAAACGGAATATAATGAGTTTTATTGGTATTTATTGTGAGTAAACGGCTGTCGAACCATTTCATGATATTTGCAAAGTCTTTTTCTGCAATTTGTTTTAATTTTTCCCAACTATCAGCATTGTATATAATAGCTGTGTCATCTGCAGAACTGACGATCTCTCCTTCGCACCCAATCTGGAATATGTCATTGAGATAAAGTGTAAAAAGGATTGGGCCTAGTACCGTTCCTTGGGGTACACCATATTTTATAGTCTTGAAACTGCTTATTCCGTCGGAAATTTTAACACATTGTTGTCTATTTTCAAGATAGCTTTCAAATAGCGCATATGGTGTTCCTCTCAAACCACATCTCTCAATAACTTCAAGATGTTGCCTGTGACTAACCGTGTCAAATGCTTTCGCCAAATCTACAAGAATACACAAAGCAGGTCTCTTTTTATCTATGTTCTTCGTTATCTCATTTGTTAGTGCTAATATTGCATCCTGCGTGGATTTTCCACACCGAAATCCATATTGCCTATTTGGAAGAACTTTGTTTTTTTTCAAGAAATGTTACGAGTCTGTTTTTATGGATTTTTCAAAAATTTTAGCTGAATTTGATATCAATGAGATAGGCCGGTAGTTAGCCACATTCAACCTTTCTCCGTTTTTATAGATTGGTTTCACAACTGATCTCTTTAATGCCTCTGGGCAATATCCTTCTCTGAATGATTTATTGATAATATATGTCAATGGTGCAGTTATTTCGTTAGCAATCAGTTTCAGATGCTCAGCCCCCTTGTGATACATCCTTTTGAAGCTGGTGACGAATACTATATAACCCTAGGATATTGAGTCAATATCTTCACCTACTACGAAATGGCGAAACATTTGAAAATTGACTATAAAGTTGAGTATTGAGTATAAAATGTACGTTCTGAAATATAGAATAGGCAGTTCTTATATCAATATATTCATTTATTTGCCGACGACACTATAATATACATCATGGGGAACGAAACTAATGACTTGATAAGAAAAATGAATAATAGCCTCACCAAAATCAGTGAGTGGTTCATTACAAACAGATTATTAATAAATATAAATAAGTCGAGATATTAAAAGTAGATGACATTTGAATGATTCAATCGATAAAGATAATAAATATAATGATCTAGATCTTGAGCGTGTTGAAACCATGAAATATCTGGGAATTGTTTGTTATTGACAAAAAACTATCTTTTAGCGAACATATTGTATATATATATATATATATATATATATATATATACACAAAGTTGTTTTTTCTATATCAGGGCTTCGGTCTGAAGAAAAAGATTACTCTTTTTAGCTACCCGAGCTTTCGCTAATTTTTATTAGCTTTTTCGAGGGCTACAATATAAAATGGACATCAAAAAGTATAAATATAAAAATAGAAGGTACATACTTGTGCTATTTGAGGTTTTTTTTTGTGAATGAAATGTAAAGATAAAACATGAGATGTGTAAATTTTGACAATGAAAGGTGAAGTTATTGATTTGGAAATTCATAGTGTTCTTTTCACTGATGAAAGTTATATACAAAATGTATTTATTTGTTTAATAGAAACGAATAAATTTTACTGAGGTTTTCAATATCTGATTTTTTGTTCATGTTGTTTTTTCTCGTTTTAATTTCAGTCATTTCCAAAAAGAGACGTTTGTTCAAGTTTTTTTCAATATGAAGAATTTTTGTGTTATTATAATCAATTGTATGATCATTTTCAATAGAATGTTTGGTTAATGCACATGAATTTTGTCTCATATTTCTACAATCACTTTTGTGTAGAGCTATTCGTGTTTTCAAATTATTTTTTGTTTGACCAATATATTTTTTGCATTAACCAAACATTCTATTGAAAATGATCATAAAATTGATTATAATAACACAAAAATTCTTCATATTGAAAAAAACTTGAACAAACGTCTCTTTTTGGAAATGACTGAAATTAAAACGAGAAAAAACAACATGAACAAAAAATCATATATTGAAAACCTCAGTAAAATTTATTCGTTTCTATTAAACAAATAAATACATCTTGTATATAACTTTCATCAGTGAAAAGAACACTATGAATTTCCAAATCAATAACTTCACCTTTCATTGTCAAAATTTACACATCTCATGTTTTATCTTTACATTTCATTCACAAAAAAAACGTCAAATAGCACAAGTATGTACCTTCTATTTTTATATTTATACTTTTTGATGTCCATTTTATATTGTAGCCCTCGAAAAAGCTAATAAAAATTAGCGAAAGCTCGGGTAGCTAAAAAGAGTAATCTTTTTCTTCAGACCGAAGCCCTGATATAGAAAAAACAACTTTGTGTACAAATAGACGGTCGAGAATACTTATCATCTATATATATATATATATATATATATATATATATATATATCGAAACGAATTTTTGGCGAAGGAGCCAGTTTACATTTTACGGTAAGACATCAATCTAATTCAAATATTTACAGTTTTCAATAATATTATTTAATGATATTATATGTTTCTATAACGTTTCTGCTACTTCAAGACGCTCTCCATTTGCTTGAATGTGGTTAACAATGTTCTTTGCTGAATGTTGCGTACTTTGGTGCTGATGGTCATATTATTGATCCATAAAAGCATCAAAATCTTCATAAAAATAATAGTTTGAAAAAACTCAAAAAAACGCATTTATGAAAAATCTAACTGAAAAATGAGAAATGAATGATAGTTGAAAAAACGAAAAACATACTTTTATAAATGAAACAGAAAATGGGAGATAAATGATACATCACGGCTTTTTCAGGCTTGAGGGCCGTGTCCTGGAATTTTGAGTTCTGGAGCTTTCGGCTGGATCAGGGGCAGCGATCTTCAGCGGCGTAGTCTTAGTTAAACTCCTTCCTGTGAGTCTACTATGAATAATGATAGTTGAAAAAACTAAAATACATACTTTGGTGGAGGGCCTTTTTTTTTTTTAATTTGATTCAAGGATAGTGTAAATGAAAAAAATGTACTGCGATGTAAAAAATTGTGGAATGCTTTTCAAGTTATCCATCGACACCATGCACTCCACGCTTCTCTTCACATTGCAATACATTTTCTTCATTTACACTATTCTTGATTGGCATTCAAATATATATATATATATATATATATATATATATATATATATATATATTTCACTTTTCAATTAATCTCTTATAAAAACTTTTTTTTCATAAGGCCCAATATTTGTTATCACAGGTTGTCAAAGTCTCTGCATTATCTTCAATATCATATACCGTTTTTGATGAAGAATAATATTGAATCAAAATATAATTTCTCAGACAGTGGTTCTCCAATTGGGATGGTGAATTTCTGTGTCTCATATTTATAGGTCCTTCGATGTATGATCATGAGCTGACTGAACTGAACTGAAAATTTTCTATTTGTATTTTTCATCCTCATTCAAAAATAGAGCAAAAGATCATTCGAAAATAGAGCAGAAGAAAGTTATACAGAAGGCGTATTCGGACAAATACCTATCTAAATACTCTAACTTGAGGGTGATGCTACCTCAACATTTTCCTATTTCACAGTTCAGAGGCGTTTTCCAACCCCCATTCTGTGTTCGCAGGTCCGTTAGCATTCACCATGTCTTTCTGAATGTTATAAACTTCGAATGCCGACAAAGTCCTCCTTCCTCTGTTTGGACTTTCAGATTGAGCGCTCTGTTTGTGGAAAATGTTTCTTGGAAATTCGCTTGAGAAACACTTCCCTTTTGCACGATTTCTCTGAAGTTGCAGACTCGTGTGTACAACTCTGTAAAGTATATGTTCTACTAATAACTATTTCAGTTTTTACTTGCAAATCTACGAGATGTGTTGAAACTGAATTCAGTTGTTCGACAAGAAATAGAAGAATCACCTCAGTGCAATTCATGATACAGACAAAAAAAAAAATTCCATATCAAAACAAAATATACTTTATTGTCTGAAGATTCGCATCTTATTGACAAAGTCCAACAAAAACAAATGTAGATATAAAAAAGTATATATAAAACACTATAATGTAAAACAACAGTCATTAATAATAAATTGTTGAAATATTCTTAAAAAGATTCTCTGAAATATTCCTCCAAACTATAATAGGGTTTATCAACAAGTAGGTGTTTTACCGCCTTTTTGAAATAGATGTTGCTCAGATTTGCAGATTTTATTTCTAATGGTGAATGATTGAACAATTCATTACTGTTATGACTTTGCATTCAGTTAACATTTGAATATGGATTTATATTGGGAGGCAAATAATAAGGCTCCAACAACTGATTTTAACCCCTCCACTTTTAACGTGAAAATTCAACTGAGTACCTATTCTCGTTCGGTACGACGATAGTTATTTTACAATGTTGTCAAATGTAAACAGAGAGTGATATAGGGTTCGAACCAAAGTCTGTAGATAACCACCTAACAATTACCATTATAGTCTATAAAGTCTCTAGTAAAAATGCTATTACGGATCATTGAATGATGGAATAGAAAAAACAACGAAAAACAGAACAATTATAAATAAATATAGATAAAAGTTTGTGGTGTGATTTTTTTCTTGTTCTTTTTTTGTTGTTAACCTACCACATCCTGTAGAATTAAGATTCAATAATGGAATTTGTACAAGTGTAAAAAGGCAAATTGCTAACTACCCCAAAAGATCTCTTTTTCTTCAACTGCCAAAAAGAGTTTACATTTTTTTGTTGCTAGGGATGCGTGAAACACCTTTCTTTTACAGTGAAGAATATTTTTGTATTCACCATTTTTTTTCACTGCTAGAGAAACATGGCCGCAAATCATTGTGTTTCATTGTATTCAAAGTACTTTCGAGTATATAAAAATGGCTCCACAATAATAACTATTTTGAACGCGAAGAAAGAGGAGTTAAAGATTTGACAAACGACATTTTCTGACAATTGCGCGTTTCCATGATGATGAGAATTGAAGGAAGCTTGATTGATTTAATATTCATTTATTGAAAAGGTTGCATAACACTGAATTTTAATTTTGAAATTATAAATGAAAACACGCTTGTAGAAAAAACCTTTCTGTTTCTTGAGTAAATTTCCGTGTTTGAGGGCACATTCGAAATAATTTACGACCTTGACGTATCGGTCTCAGTCAAAAATTCAATTTTACACTGAATTTAATGCACTCAACAAAAAGTACTTATTCGAAGAAAGGAAGGAAGAAATTGTAGCAGTAAAAAATGTTCATTCAGAATGAGAAAAGGCAACACCAAATTACTCACCAATTATGGCTCAAAATTGTTTATTGAATAATGAAATAACTAATATTAATAATGGCTTTTGCAGGCACTAGAAATATTTCTACCTATAATGTCAATTTTTGAAGACGCTTAGAAATATAACAAGCAAATGAAAGACCTTAGCGCAAGAAGATTTCCTGTGATATTTCAAAATTTTATCATTTTAAGATTGCAATGATCATTTGGACTGTTTGAAAATAGGCAGAAATGAACCTTCTCAACATCAATATGATATAGAGAAAGGATCATAAAGATGCTATGCTGAAAACTAAATAAAGACAATACGTGTGTTCAATATGATCAAAATAATTGGGATATTGAAGGTTTGAGTTCTGTTAAGATTTGTACCACATTCCTTTTGATATTTCAAAGGAAAAATGTCTTTTATGAATGATTTTTGACTTCATGGTTTTTAAGAAAGATTCCGTGTGTTTTTTCATTTTGCTTTCGGTATCTGGGTGATATAAAGTAATCCATTACATTACTGATGATGAGAAGTAAGGCGTTTTTTAAAAGTATCACACCTGTTAACATTTCGGAAAGCAAATCTACGTTCGTTGGCAAAGTTCAACTTTCTGAAGTAATCTCAACATTTATTTCTTGTTTGAAAGTCACTATTTTGTGGTGGATCCATATTTGTTCCGTAGTTTTCTGGGTTTGCAACCTACCACAATTTGAAAAAAAATAAGAATAATTATCAGAATCTATACAAGTGTAGAAGGGTACATTTTTAAAAATGTTAGAACAACATTCAAAACAACCAATACTTCACGGTCAATACCGACCTATACCAAACCAAATAACACAACGGAAAACACAAAAATAAAATTCCTTGTTCGTGAGGTCAAAATAATATCGGTGAAACGTCTCGACCATTGGAAGTGCGAAAGAGTGAACACAAGATGTACATTAGGAACAGACATATAGGTGGTTCTAAATTATCAGAATACATTCTTACTGCACACAGTAGAATGGAACGACACTTGAATTATGACGAAAGAGAACAATGGCAGGAAACGAAAATTAAAGGAATCTGCTTTCATCATGCACCAGGCAGGTGAAGAATGCATATCTATGAGTTCGCTTGACATTGATAGCGGATGGCTGCCCCTCCTGAAGGAAAATTTGAAATATTTGACAAATGTCAATTATGAAGATTGCCAACAAAAGATATTTGCATTTAAACATGAATTTGCGTATAAGTTTTTAAAACGGAAACGGATTTAGTTTCTGAAATTTTAACGATGAGTACTTCCATAAATATCAGTTTTTATTATTTTTTTGAGAAATTTGGGAGATAAAGAGAAGTTGCTGACTAATTGGACTTGTTCTATCTAGAAAGAACGGTTTTTCAATAGACGCAGCAAATTTTCGGGGTAGATTAAAAATCAACCCTTCTACACTTGTATAGTTTCCGATATTGATTCTTATTGTTTCAGATTGCATTAGGTTACAAACCCAGAAAAATACGGAACACATTCATTTCCTATTTTTTCAGATTGTGGCAGGTTGAAAATTCAAAAAACTGCGAGGGCCTAAAGACTCACTAGAGATCACTATTTACTATATCTTCTTGTTCTTATTCGATTTTTTATATAGTTACTCACCCCAAAGTATCGTACATTTTCCTCACGGCCAAAGGAAATGATTCTACCCTTCAGAAAATTACACGAAATATCTTCAAAGAGGCACAATCGACCAAAAACTTTTCGTACCAGAAAACGGTGGAATAAAACGCAAAAAATCACCTCCACCTGGTTACAGACGTTTTGTTAGAGTGTTGGCTACAGCCAAAGGGACTTATTCTTCCTTCAAAAAATTACACGAAACAGCCCAAAAGGAGAATTTAATATCACAATCAACCGAAAAAGTTTTCGCACGAGAAAAGATAAAACAAGACGCAGAAAATCACTCCCTCCTCCCAGTACTTATTCCGGTTGGTTAGCGACGTTTTGTTTGAGTGTTTAATCTGTCGAGATCCTCTCTTTTCATCCGCTTACACTTTCGAAAAAGTTGACGGACTGCCACCGCCGCCTACTCTCTTTCAAACGCGTCCGTATTTTTCCGAGTTTATGAAAAGAGAAGGAATCCTCCGCGGTCGATGCGGATTATGTTTACTTGATTTATTTCGTTTGTCTCCGAGTTTCACTTGTTTCGCACAATGTGGTTCTGTAATCGGCCTTTTGTTTGCTTCCCACGCCCAGTAGTAGAGTCGAGAGAAAACCGATTAGGTGACATGTTTTTTATTTTGGGTTCGTTGAGGTCGCTTCTGAAGATCAATATCGAAATGAGTGCTACTACGTACATTTTTCATCAAGCATAAAATGATAGTCAGTGTCAGTCAGTGAAGTTTGCAGCATGAGCCGCAGGCGAATTCTGCAAATCATACGAGTGGGAAGTTAGCATTACATGCGAGTTATACACTATACTTTTTCTACGGCTATAACAGATATTAGCGAAGTTATATAACAGATAACAAGAACATTTGACACTCAAAATTTTTATTAGAGTACAAATAAGTAAATACATGGTGTTATTTAAGTGCGTAGCCAAACCTGAATGGGTGATTGTTTGAGTAATTTCGAGAAGAAAAGTTCATTTTAATTAATGCTTCGTTTTCAAGATACAGGGTGTCAACATTTGAAAAATAAATAGTTATTTCCTAAATATCTTGATGATCCTTCAAGCGATTTTGTTGAATCTTGGCAATATTTTGAACAAATGATAGTGTGCCAGTGATTTTTCGCAATTTTTGTATTCTTTATCGCATCAAGCAACTGAAACTACAACATTTTTTAAGCAATTCTTTCGTATCATGCTTCGTTTCTTGAGAAAAAACGGTACTTTTATGCATGTCTCTGGGACGTTATGAAAATTGATGATAGTTTTTACCAAAAATAAAGCAAGATACGAGAAAAGGCTAGGTGTAGAAGAGTTGTTGTTTCACTTGCTCAATGCGAAAAAATAAAAATTCAAAAAATCAGTGATACACAAGAATATTAGTTCTTCTGGTACGCCACTGAACATGGTGATTTCGATCTAGTTGGGGCTCAGTTATGTACACTACTCCAAATAACTGAAACAAAATCTCTGAGGGATTATCAAGATATTTACGAAATAACTATGTCTTTTACAAATGATGACACCCTGTATCTTGAAAACAAAGCATTACCGGACCTATGTTTATATGACCTTCTTCTTGGAATTATTACTCGAAGGATCACTCCTCTGGGTCTGGTCACGTAATAACACCCTGTAGAGCTGTCATTGCTATGAATTCAACATCTAGCAGAGGAAAGCAGTAACATTAAGAGGGGGATTGACAATAATGCTCAGAGCAGCATCAACTTTACGAAAAGACGATTCGTTTAAATGACAACTGGCTGAAACGGGATTTGGTATACCGAAAGATAAAGGATTGGAATAGGTGATGACAAAATTTGAAGCTCGAATTATTTCTACAAAAGAAAATATTGATTTTCAAACATTTGTAATTTTTTCAAGTTTTTGTTTCAGAATGGAACCAAAAGTTCTCAGCACCTAATTCACCTAATGAAGAATCACCCTGCCAAATTTAGGCTTCAAAAAGTCCATAATAAATGAGTTTTCTGTACTTAACTTTATTTCGTTCAAGCATTATTAGAAACATTCAACATGGCAGCCATAAACACGTGAAATTTAGCCGAAAACCGCTCCATACGTGATGTGGCTATTTTCTCATAGGTGGCGCTAGGGAGGACCACGTCGAACAAGAGAAGTCGTAGTTCGAATTGTATTGGGTGAGCCAAATAATATATAAAACGTGATTGTGCGTTTCAAGTTTTTTTGTCTTTGGCCTTTTTTTCAATAGAAACTATAATATATAGTGGCATTTAATGTGAAAAAAATTTATTATTCACTGGTGAATGTGATAAAAAGTAATTATCCATATCCATGTCAACTGGGAACTTATTTGTTTTTTATTGTCTAACATTGAAAGTATCTAAAATTAAATGCAAATGACTTGTAATTTATAGTGTCGTCCGATTCTACTCTTGGTATGTAGATTTCGTAGGTGGAGTTTTCAGTTATTCTAAAATTCAAGATGGCGGATGAGTTTTGTGATTCAGTGATTCAGTCGGATTCAAATCTTATTGGTACCGCGGAATTTTTGGGACTGGAGATTATGAATTTTTTGTCAAAATACAATACTTTTTTTCATTATCCATAAAATTTCGTGGACTTACAAGCAGAAGGCACTAAGTCATAAAGCAGGATTTTTAGATATTCATGAAATCAATTATAATTAAGGGACTTAGTGAAATTATATATATATATATATATATATATATATATATATATATATATATATATATATATATATGTATATATATATATATATATATATATAAATTTCACTAAGTCATGAAGACATTAACCTGACATTCTAAGACTGACCACATGGTCTACACAGAGTGACGAGTTTCAATATTAATTTTAACGTGTATTTTGTAAATGTGCATCTGTGTACATCATTTACTGACCCGGTTTTATAATACAACTTCATTCCATGAGCACTCTATCAATGATTACTTTTGAACATCGTGTCATATAACCTCACCTAAGTGTAAGTATGATAATACAACAAATTGTAACATCTTTCACCTAAATGTAATCTAATTGTAGTTCCCTGATGATGGAATAAACAAAGTTCCGAAAGCTTGGATCAACTTAAAAGAGTCTTTCTTTTGTGACATTGCTGCATTCCCCACTATTCACTAGTTTAATATATATATATATATATATATATATATATATATATATATATATATATATATATATATATATATATATATATATATATATATATATATATATATATATATATATATAAACAGTAGCTGGCTGGTAATAATAATAGTTGTTTATTAATCAAAAAATCACAAAATGCTCTAAGAGTAATTGAAAATAAGGTATGTATATTTATATTACTACCAGTGGATTATTACCCATGTTAATCAAAATATAAAAAATATCTCCCATAAAACATACCATACTACTTATGACAATAATATCAATAATAATCATAAAAAGTGACATCTCAGTTACAAAAATAATTGTATTAATAATAATAAAAATACATCATTCAAAATAAAAAGGGGTATGAAAACTGAAATTCAACACCAATAGTAGGTAAGTAATTCCACAGAGGCTGTCTTGTCATGAATGGAGGTAAACTAATTCAACAAACATTTTTTGATACATATATCTACTAAAAAAAAGTTCTAGCATAACATAGAGATAGATGATAGACCTTGGGGGGTATAATTAATAATGTTTTCTCATTTTTTCATTCCTTTTATCATAATAGCGGTATGCAAAATATTCTGCTACACGAAGGGAAGGAAAAACTGCCTTATTAGTAATAATAAAAGTAAATCATTATAATAATAATTAGGATTGAAATATTGGTAATAAAAATTTTCAAGTAGCAAGTGTAGAAAAATTTTCATCTTAGGTAGGTTTTCTGATAATGCCTTATGCAAGAATGAAAATGAGCAACATTTGAATAAAGGCAGGTAAAAAAAAACAATAACAATATTCACTTATATAAATGGACAAAAATAGAACAAGAGTCATAAGAAGTGACAACAACTTTTCATTTATAATGAAAAATGGTAATAGTAAACAACAATAATAATTATTATTGAGAGATAAACGGGACAACTTTCTCAAGTTCAATATTATTATGAATTACAAATCACAATGTATGCAGCTGTATGGTTTCCCCATTGCCCTTCAATTCATTATAATATGTTGAGAGAAATGATAAATAACTATACTGACAATATTCAAATTAACCACAACTAGGCAACCTCAAAAACTTTCGCGACAATGAGTTTTTGAAAAATCTTTGGTTGCAAGTTGTCAACATTAAATTTTCCCAAAAATATATATATATATATATATATATATATATATATATATATATATATATATATATATATAAATAAAATCAAACGAACTTGGTGTTTGCAGATTTCTCAAAATCTCATTACCTCAACAATGATGACAATTAAAAAAAGTTACTTTACAGATAAACATAATAAAATTGAGAACAAAAATGTGATTACAAGATTTATATTAAAAGTCAATAATTCATAAAATAATATCAGTGATAATTTATCAAAATCCTTGAAATATGTTACCTACAAGTGAAAAATAATTCATTATATAAATGGAAACATTGTTTGAAATATAACATACCAAAGAAATTTCAATATGTCGAAGTTACAGATTGATAAATGCATTGTTCTGGAAGGGAACTTTCACGAAACCTACAAATAATAGGAAATATACAGTTTGGACATAAATATTTTCCTCTTTTCAGTTAATTCGATTGTATGAAATTTTGAAAATACTTGTATTGATATATTTTTAAAACCAAACACAAAATATGCAGGATTTTGCGTATTGGAGTGAACTTTTTTTGAATGGGACACCTGGAATGGTCCTCCATAGTTGATTAGTACGCATAATTACGAATCCAGCAAAACTAGCTGCGACAGAATCACATGAAGCAGCTGCAAAAATGAGCAAAAGTTTTTCATGTTCAATAAGTGCAACAGAGACTACTGTCGCTTGACATAATCCTAGGTATTGCTGGATTCATAATAAGCAATAATAAATACGAAAAAATAAAGACATATGTGTATATAACTGTCTGACATACCTTATCCAATATAAAGATGGTAAACTGAATATTTTTCCATCTATCCATCTTGGGTTCTATATCTATCGAAAAGAAAAGCAGAATTAGTCAATCAACAAATTATCTCACTAAGGGACCTACGAAAATTACAAAGATGTACAAAGTATTTATTTATGAGTATTATAAAATTTACCTATCTATCACTTTTGTTTATTCGTAATCTAGGATGAGAGGATTCAATGGGGCTTTCTTCAATTCTGCAAGATAGAATATATTAATAAATTTATATTTATAAGACCTATATTAAATACAATTTACCTTTCTTTCAATGCCTTTAGCTTTTCTTAATTCATATTCTTGAATAGCGATTTTTATATAAGGAGGATCAACACATCTCTTTCCTTTGCCTAAATTATTTCTCACTAGTTCGGGTGCAATACATTCTTTGTAAAATCTTGATAATTTAGGCAGCATTTTCTCATTCCAAAATGTGACATCTCTTTCAATTTCTTCTATGAATAAATCGATATTTTCATCCACATAAACAACGAAGTAGCACTTTTCTTTCATTGTGATGTTGAGTTGTCCTTGTACCTAAAAAACAAATAAAACATAGAATTCATTGTTCAAAATATATTTCTAATTTTACCTGGTAGTAGTATGAGTGATTCCTTTTTAATCTGATGCCATTATTGTATTTTTCCAGACAAACTCTACTCTTCATTTTGTCAATTATATCACTGATGTTGGAGGGTTTTGAATCTAATTTTGTAGCCGAGTAAAGACATTTCACTTCAATCAAGGCGTCGTTTCCAATTAATCCTACACCAAAAAAGAACAATGCCTCAAATATTGACATCATTTTTTAGTCCATGACTCACCATCAGGGGATGCACCCAAGTAACCATTAACTAAATCAATCCAAAATCCAGAATCCACCACCTTCATGTGCATTTTCTTCTCGAATAATCCTACAGCTACTTTTTCTTTCAAAATTCCATATTCTGTGGCTTCTGACCAGAAAGTATTGTTTTTCAAGCAGGCTTTCACAAGGTTATGACATGAGGTATGAGGTAGTCGTTTAATCACTCGTCCAAACATCGAAGCTGTTAATCGATTTTTCCTTTCACATTCAAACACCTGATTTCCAAATTGCCCAACTGACTCCACTTGTATTCGATTTCTTTCCTCTTCACTAACCTTATCAACAAAGTTACGATAAAATGTTGGAAAAATGAAAATGAATTACACTACTATACCTGCAACATATTCAAAACGTCATCAACTTCTTGTTGAATTCTTTCTTCATTTGGTTCAGGCTCCTCAGCATTTGGACCATAGTCTCTATTAATTTCATGAGATATCCTCCTCTTCTTTTGTTGGTGGCCATCTTCATCACTTGAAAACAGACGTTTACAAGCTTTTGATTTTTGACGATTTGCATTCTTTTGCATAAATTCCTTGAAATATTTTCCTGGACTGCATCCAACAACACCTTTGTAAGATGTGGAATGCCAATTTGCCGTTTCATTGTATCTTAGTCCTGCCAAATGTACTCTTCTTTGATAAGATCCCCTCTGAATAAGATTGAGTCTTTTGCCTTGATTGAATCTTGAGACGATATTCATAAGTCGCTCTGCTCGGTTATTATTTTCATTTTCAATTAATAAGTGTGCTTTTCTCACAAGTAAATCAAGTGATCCTAAAAAACAGAAAATGGTTTATAGGTATACAGGGTGATTCTTACCATACACACATACATTTTTTTCATTAAAAAAGTAATTAACAAAAATTGTAGAAATATTTCAAGTAACCAAAATTAAAAAATGTTTATATCTGCCAGTTCTTCTTACCATAAAGGTGGTTATATATTGTTGTAGATTTCAAATCAGGTATTTGATTGTTTGTGATATCTCCAACAGTATTGCAAATTTCCTGACGACAAATGGTGTGATCACCAAAAACATGATGCAGTCCATTTCTCAGATCTTTACGCAAAATATCAACATTTCGGCTAGCTTTTTTGGCATGTTCATAAATTGAGCACTTGGCTCTTTTCGTAAGGAGCTTTATTTTGGCCAATGTTAATAATTTTCTACCCTTTAAACTTATTTGAGTATCAGCTTTAATGCTTCTCAGTCTTTTACCGTAATTCTTCAGAGCGTGGTTTGTGCATTCAACTTTTTTGACATCCCTTCCATATGATACATTTTCCAATATTTTGGCATACACGCTGGAATCACCATCTCCAATGAATTTGAGGTACCTTACCCCATGCATCGTTTCACTGCAATTGAATCCTTCCACTACCATGTCTGCCTCCATTGCAGGGGCTGATCGGTCCCAGTTTTTATAACAAATATGTTTCTTTGGTGTTAATCCCAAATTTTCAGCTCTGGCACATATAGAACAAAATTTATTACGAACTCCAATGAATAGTATATGTTCTGTATATTTTCCAATAATTGCCACCATTCCAGATAATGCATTGAAATTAGTACCATATGATCGCTTGCTCCAAGAGCCATCAACATATACTGTTATCCAAGGTATTCCATCTGAGCAAACCTGGTCGTTTTCTAAAGCCATTTCTTTCTCTTTTTGGCCGGCAGTTTCCATTGATTTCAAGAATGCTGATTCCCATACCTAAAATATGTTGAAAAAATTCACATAAATTATAAAACACCTACTTCCAACTAGCAAATATAATTTATGAATATAAGTATTATTTTGGGTATATAGGTATTAGACAAATTCCGAGGGTGGCAACACTGTCAATACCAACTCACCTTTCCTAGATCATTTTCAATATTATAGAACATATTCACTGGCATTGTCGGTACATCCATGCAACCTAAGAATTCTGACATATGGGAATAAGTACTTCCAGTGGCTAAAGTACCCCATACTGCACCGGTGTTTATAACCGACTCTTGTTTATTAGGATCTTCTGTGTCAAAATAGTATTCACGAGAACACAGATTACATTTAAATCCGACAGTGCTAATCAATCCTTGGCCCCTCCTGATCTCTTCTTTCACACTCAGTTTTCCAGTTGTGCATATCTTAGAGTGATCATATTGCAAAGTTATTGCCCAGTTTAAAATATATCCTAATTCTACTATGCGATTTCCTTTTATGATACTTTCTTCTTTTGGCTCAACTTCAACAGTGAGTTGATGTGCCTGAATTCTGAAAAAAATGCCTATAAAAAATGCATGCATGGTTTAACTCCTAAAATGGTTCTGAATGATCTCCCTACAACTGTTGTGTGCTATATTCTGACATCGAATAATGGAAAAAATGTTGTTTCATACTCGATACTCAAAAAGAACTATTCTATCATATTACTAACCTTTCGTATTCATCAAGAGTTATGACACCTGGTAGTTGTTCTATTTGAATATCCTTTCTATATTTTTTATCGCACCAGCCAGGACTATAATAAAACAGTGTTATTATACGATTTAACCAGCATAAATTATATACAATTTGAAATAATGATAAATTTACTTTTTCATGAAGTTATCTGCCTCCCAATCAGATTCCTGTTTTGCATTCCTACAACAAATATTGAATTATAATGATATAAAAAAAGTAGACTGTAACAAGCTACTTTGTTATTTTAACCCAAATTTTATATATTTATATTAATAGGGGTTCATTTCTTACAGAAATAATACAAATGGAATATTATTGAATGCTAATAAAATAGCTTTACAAGAAAAATAAGTGTTCAATCTGATGAAAGTATCAATTCTTTTAGGCATCAACTGTTTGTTGAAAGTGAGAATGATACTCATCCAAGCTTATATTTCCTTGTAATGCTTATTACATTTGAAGCGGATTTGGAGAGAAGGCATGATGCATAATTTAGTAGATTATGCATAACTCAAAATAAGGAAAATCACATCTACTAGCTGAAAATTACCACTTCTGATACTTTATTATTGCTTTGGTATACTGAATAAAACTTATTCAAGTGACCAAATTGAATTTTTTCAACTGGGAAATGTAATTTTCGGTTGAGTTATGCATTATGCACTAAATTGAAATTGTGCATTATGCATACACTGAATATCCCTTTACACATTTCTATTCTCTACTATTATTGACATATATTTCAACTATCATAGAACACGTACTTTCGAGGAACCTTATAACTACTCACAAAACACATAATATGAAGGTTTTGAGAGATCTCATTCATAATCATGAAAATTGCTATTTTCAACATAATTCACTGATAATATCAAAATAAAAATAATTTGGAGCATTCAATTCATGGATCCCTCTACTTAGTAATTTTTGTTAATTTCACAAATATTAATCATAACCTTAAAACTTTGGAGAAACTTCATATATCAGTCAAATTACAAAATACTAAGTTATACTATGAAAAATAAAGCTCACTATTATAAATTACTGAATAAAATGTGTGGTACTCACAATGAGTGCTCAGTGGCTGAATTAGCAATATCCCTCGGCGTCGGCATATCCCACGACGTGTCCCTCGGCGTTGGTGTATTCCTTGATAAGTCCCTCGGTGTCAGCATATCCCACGACGTATCCCTCGGCGTCGGCATATCCCCCGATGTATCCCTCGACGTTGGCATATCCCTCGATGTGTCCCTCGGCGTCGGTATATCCCTCGATGAATCCCTCGGTGTCAGCATATCCCACGACGTATCACTCGGCGTCGGCATATCCCCCGATGTATCCCTCGACGTTGGCATATCCCTCGATGTGTCCCTCGGCGTCGGTATATCCCCCGATGAATCCCTCGGTGTCAGCATATCCCACGACGTATCCCTCGGCTTTGGACCATCCCTCCATGAGTCTCTCTGTGTTAGCATATCCCTTGATGTGTCCTCGGCGTTGGAATATCTCTCGGTGCATCTGGAACATTTGGTGTGAAAATTGAAAAATATTTCAAATTCTAAACGAAATATCTGAAAGTGAAAAATTTGCATTTTCAATGAGGAAAATTGATAAAAATTGTGATATATTGGAAACTCTAAATATGAAGTATGAAAAATAGTATTCTTGTATTATATAACAGAAAATGACTAGAGTGACAAAAATTTTAGTGGACCACAATTTTTGAAAATTCTTCGTCTAAATTAGTACTCGAATTATGACATCCTTTATACAAGAATTGGGGAATGAGAAAGCATTAAAATTTTTCAGTTTTTTGATACCTTCAATCTTTGAGAGAGATAATATGCAGCTTTAAAATTCTGCATTCCGATTGATAGGTATCTGAAAATTTGCATTTTTATTCAGAAGGAAATCTTTAAATCTTTCTCTGAATAAAAGTTCCAAATTGATATTTTTGAATCTATCAATATATTAGAAAGTAAAACAAAATATGGCATTACAGGAAGGTCAAAAATTGAAAACGCCCTTTTCAAGGCATTCGTTCCTGAAAATTTATATAGATCTGGATTCAAGTGAGAAATAATTTCCGTTTGAAGTGACAATTTAGGGAAAACATAGTTATTGACATTGGGCCATGCCACTTGTTAGCCATGAAGTAGGTAGTACATCATTATCATAGCCTACAGAAATATACGATCTCTACTAGATTACTATGTTTCAGTTGCTGAAATTTCTACAAAAGATATTATAAATAACACTCTGTTTATCTTATCAATTTTCCTTTATTGTAAATTATTACCTTATCTCTTCTTCATTATTTAGTTTCCAACGCAGCCTGGCAACTTTTGCCTTTTTGTTTCTTTTGGGGTGTCGATTGATACTTCGAGGCATTTTCCACGCACAGAAAAAACTTCAAAATAAAAACACGAAATCACACACAAAATGCACGTGATAATAAAGTCCAATTTGGATGTTCCAGAAACACAGCAAGAGCACTTGTACAAGAAAATCACACACAAGAAACACCTGCTAATAGTCTAATGGAAACTCCAAGAAGACTAATTCGAATATTCGAAATCCGAAATATGATAGGAATAGATCATAATTTACGATGCGCGGATTTGGTGCGCGTCATGTTATCGCAGATCGCGGCTCAGGGTAGGATTTTAGGGGGATCGAATTGCAACGACCCGATTCAATAACAATCGATATGTTTACAAACGTTATTTTGGATTTTGGACGGTGTCGTTCTCCTTTACTGTGTTGTCGTGCTTTGACAATTATATGAAAAGTTACCCTACGCACTATGTTATTGAAAAACTGACCAAGCAGTATTATTATTCGTCCGGCATCATAAAATACACTTCATTACTATTGAGGGATTTTTGAAAACACTTACTACATTCTGCAAATTTTTCCGAAAAATTCCAAGAATTTTCTCGAGAAAAAAATGTAGGTGGCGTATTCTTAGTTCGAACGAAAAATGTTTTTTGAGAAACTTATTTCATTATTTACTGCTCATTCCGCAAATTTTTCCTAAAAATCAGAAGCGAGTGAAAGGTGGTCAAGGGGAGTATTTTCGGAAAAAAAAATTCACAGGAATATTCTTAGTTCGAACCAAATATGGAATTTGAGAGAAATATTTCGTTATTTCACTACCCATTCCGCAAACAATTGTTTAGTCAGTGAAATAGACACAACCTACTGAGAATAAGGTTTTCAATGATTCTCTAAAACCTGAAACCACGTTCAAAAAGTAAAACAATGTAGGTATCATGTTTTTTTTCGAATAGTCATTTTCTACCTGACCTATCAAACGTTCCAATTTGCCTGGATAATTCAGAGAAGAAACAAATGCAGTTTAGGTAAAGTCAGGAACATAAAAAAGAAACAACAATAAACTCTATAACAAAAATATATTACAGTTTCCTGTATGATTTTCACTTAAAATGGGTTTACAAAACCGCGACACATGTTTCGCTATTACAATAGCTTCTTCAAGATTTATCTTGGAAACTGTAATAATAATATATTTTTGTTAATATGGATTTTCATCAAGTATCGGCCAGTTCAATTCAACAATAAACTCTATATACTAATTTTGAAGAGAATCGCACCATAAATCAGAAAAATTGTCCGCTATATTTGGAGTAGGCATTTTTTATTTTGTATACAGTGTGTAACAACTAAAACTTAACAGAGCCGTTTTTGAATATAAAAAGTGAGACCTGTCGATTTATAATTGAAAGGAGACACCTTTCAGACTACTCAGATTTTTTGTAGTACGCACCCCCTCGGAGGGGGACGACCCTTATTTAGATAGGGAAAGTAGGTCGAGAGCCACCTTGTTTTAAAGGTCTTTCGAATATCTTTACAATTCTGTTAAAAGAAATTTTTTTGTAACGATTGGTAACCAACCCCATCCCCCGAAAAAGTATCCTCGTAATAAACATAAAATACGGAATCACATGGACACTTATTAGCAGGTTGTTATAAAATGCAAAAATGTATTTATATTATATTATAAACAAAACTTTTCAAAAAACACTCTCATATTCGAAAACACTAAAAAGGGAAAATAATGTTATTCCTGGTTATTCAAAAACGAAGAGTTTGAGTAAAAGCCGTAGAGCGCTAGGAAACTATACATTTTCGCAATGATTGTTGAGCGCTCTACGCTCTTAATTTTTTAATAACCAGGATCAGAATTATTTTTTTCTTTTTACTACAAACTTTTTTAGACATCAATTACGCTAACACCAAACTGATTTTGTTTGCACTCGACGCGCGTTTCGCTAACAAGGCTAGCGTCTTCAGTAGAGGTAAATTGATTCGAGTATCAATTTACTTCTCCTGAAGATGCTAACCTTGTTATCGCGCTCTATCCTGTTTACGACATTTAAATCTAAGCGTTTTCAAAAAAGTTTTTTATAATATTCATTTTCTATAATTTAGTCTTGACATATCTCGTAATCGATTTTAAATATATTTTGGAAATTTTACAACATTCTCAAAACCGCCATTCGAATTTTTCAATTTTAACTGAAGAATTATAATCTTTTCGACCCAGAAATTCCCCAAATACCAATTTGGATTAGAATCGGTTGATAATTACTGAACTCGTCCGCCATATTGGAGCCGCCATTTTGAATTTTGACGAAATAATCTTAACTTCCGACCCAGAAAATCCTTAGATACCAATTTTGATTCGATTCGGATCATAATTAAATATCGCCAATATGGAGCCGCAATTTTGTTCTTTCTCCCACAAAAATTTCATAATGCATTGTCACCGGAATTAAGAACACCTGCCAAATTTCAAATTATTCGGACGTCTACAAGTGGGTTAAACTTGATGTCGAAGATTTTATTACATTGTTAATTCAAGTCAAGCTGATTAATATAAGCGAGTTAATTAATAAACATTTTATTATACCTATAAAGAAAAAGTACAATGTTATCATCTATCATCAGCCTGCACCGTCTGCACGAATATTACCCACACCACCGGCACCGTAAAGAAAACGTGAACACAAATTCACTCTCCGCGAGAGCCGAGTGTTAGCAGACAGCCGAGACCCCACCAACAACAAAAAATATAATTTGTACCTGTTCCTGTTACGTGGTATACGCCGACCGGGAGTTATCGTTCCCTTCTATACGGTTCAGAGACTAACAGTCGACCTACTGTTCACGTTATGCCTATCCGAAAACAAAAAATAAACGAAATGATGTTTTTTTTATCAGCTATACAAAATACATTTTTCAGAACTCTAATAATATTTTTGACCCACGACAAACAGCACAGCAGCTAATATTGTAGCCACTGTTTATCATGCCTTCTACCTTTTACCGTTCACGCAAGGGTTTCACGTTTCACCCAATGTATTCCTTATATTATTCGTTGCAGTTGCAGTTTGTTCACTGCTTCTGAAATCGAGTTTATTATTTGTTTGTTGTTTGGCTCGTCTGTATTTGATCAGCTATCAGCGACCTCTCGTGAACGGAGGAATTACCTTCCAATATAGATTCCTACAATTATTCGCCATTTGAAAAATTCTTGAAACGGACTGGTTGCGCTGAGGGCGGCGATCTTTGGAACTCTGAAAATTTATTTCCAACGGTCATTCGTCAATCCTCATCTTAAGGTGGCTATTTACTAGTGTTTTCACTCCATATAAAAGCAAATCAGACGACCGATCTGGCCTACTTGATCAAGAATTGATGACGTAGACCGAAGTAATAAATCAAAAAATTTGGTATCGTCACTCTCGCAGTTGAGATGGCAGTCATGTGCACGTTCTGTGTTGCCAAGTGGCTATGTTGTTGCGAATTCTGGTCTATGTGCTGAAAAAAATTGTTGATATTTTCATTTGAGCAATATAATATTGTGATCTCAATTCAAAAGCTCGGATTAGGAGTAGTATCACAATTCAGCCGAATATTATTCACGTTAATGCGTGCGAGCGAATAGGAGTGAGAATTGTGATCAAACTATATGGATATGTGAAGCGAGAAAATGCTATTTTTTCTGGTGAGTGGAATCATTATTAATTTTTATAATCTTCTGGGTTGAACTGAAAATATCTAAAACACATATCACTGCATTTATAGAATATTCAGAACGCGTGTACACTCTAGAATGTTGTTGCCAGCAAACTTCTTTTGTGTTTTTTTTTGTGATTACTAATTTTTAAATGGTTATTGAATATACTAGAACGTGAAATCATTCTCGGAGGTAAGTCTTTGAAGATGAAGTTTGTTTTCATCAAACGTCATATCGATCTCGCGTTCTATTCTCTGTTCTAACCAAATGTGATCTGTATTGGCAACAACTTGTTCCATGGATCGAGTGATCTCGAAAATTCATAGGAATTTCAATCACAAGCGCACCCTAAGATAAACTCACAGAATAAAAACTTCGTATTCTCAAACCTTCATACTTTCCAGAATAATTATCATGCAAACGTGAAAAGCTCACATTCAATACACTCCACGTGTCATGGAGATCCATCAATCAAAAAAACAGCGTTGAAATCGCCGTGTACGTGACTGTACCTTTCCCGATAATTGCCAAGTATCGATTTCTTGATAATTTATGTAAACAAAACTTTACACGACAGCACGAGACGACACAATGGCATGACAAATGTGTGAAATTAATTAGGGCAATTATTTCGGTTTTAATGGCGCAGTCGTTACGACTACAGATAAAATTAATGCTACAGTTTGCTTTGTTTCACCGTAGCGGAGCGACAGTGACAGCTAGGCTGTACACCGAAGTAGATTGGGGTAGTTTGCCGGAACGGACACATGTACTGGCACACCTAAACTTGCCCTAGAAATTGAAACTGATACAAGTCACACTGACCTCGATCGATAGTCTGCAATTGTTTTTTAGGAACTCTTCAGATTTTTTCGAGAATTGATATGAAGGAGGCGAAACATCCAAGAAAGATATAATTAAATTCAAGAAAAAAATTCACCGTATCTCCCTCTTTCCCTCCTCTCTCCCTCTCTTCCTTCCACCTCCTCCTCTTTCTCCCACACTCCTTTCTTTTTCCCCTTACCACTCTCTTATCCCCTTCATCCAAGAAATAAGAAATATATCATCGATATTGAATAGCTCTCTGAACAGTGATCCTCAATATTCTCTCTCTTCCCCTCTTTCCCACTCTTCAATTCCTCTGCCTTCTCTTTGTCTAACCCTTCTTTCACGTTATTTTCTCTTCTTCCGTTCTATTCCCTACATCCAAGAATGGGAAAACTTTATCAATATTGGAGAACCACCAATATTTTGGTAAAAATAATAGAATGGGGTAACATGAACTTGGTGGAATTTAACGCTAGGAAAACCCAGGCATGTCTCTTCTCGAGGAAGGCCGATCTATCATCATCTAGTATTCAGATGCCAGAAGTAACTATTCCTACAAAGTCGAGTATTTCGATGTTAGGAATTACGATCAGTGACAATCTGTGATGGGAAAACCATGGAGGATCGATCGCTAAAGGTGCTTCCCAGAAATTTGAATTTCTATTTCGTGCGAAAAAATACTTCACTTCTCGTCAGCTTCTAATGATCTACAATGCTGTCTTGGAATATACTTCTCATGTCTGGAGTTCGACAGAAAAACATTCATTGAGGCTTCTCGATTCTGTTCAGAAAAAAGGCAATCCGTCTTGTTTGTGATTCTTCGCTCACAGACTCGCTCACTTCATTGGAATATCGTAGAAGGGTCGGAGACTTGTTTCACTTCTGTATATATTCTCACAGTCGGTGCTCTTCTGAATTGTTATCAATCGTTCCACCCTTGGCAATATCCAACTGAACGGATGACTCGACGAGTACAGAATTCCCACCCCTTCGTTGTGAATTTGGAGACCTGTCGAACCTCTTTTGCTCAGGGACCTTTTTTTCAAATAGAACAGCTGAGCTTTGGAACTCCTTGCCAAGGTTTTTCTCAAATTTTTGACAAATGTCAATGACGACAATTATTGTCAATAAGAAATATGAGATTTGAAAAGAAATTTGCGTATAAGTTTTGAGAACGGATTCAGTTTCCAAAACGTTAACGATAGGTATTTTCATATATATATATATATATATATATATATATATATATATATATATATATATATATATATATATGTGTGTGAGGCAATATTTCGGTATGCAGCAGGCCAAAACAGTGTACTCTTATAACACAGATTCCAAGCTTTCGATAATCTTTATTATCATCATCAGGGATGCTAAAATATGGTGAAACAAGCAGTTAGATCCATGAAGAGAGATCAGTCAAACAACTTACAGTGTAAGTGAGGTTAAACGGCACGATGAATAAAATTTGTTGGACACAACATATCTGCGCGTAGACAATAAAAACGTCAGTCAGGACGTTAACGAACAACAATGTTTCACATAATATAACGCTTTTAAATTTATTAAAACCACCTGTTTGTTCCTTGATGAGGAAACGCCGAACACGCGGGAATATACAGAATGGCGTTGACAAAAGACAACTGTCTAAATGGTGCATGTGCAGTGAAACATTCCTAGTTCCTCAACATCCGTGTTAAAAATTGAATTTTATTATGAACTTGATTAATGAGATGACTGTAAGAAAAAGTGAGAATTTTTTGAATTTTGGAAAATGTACAATTAATTTTCAAAGTGAATATTTTTTGTAAAAGAAAGCCTAAATTATCACATTTCTGATGATGTGATTCAAGTAACCGAAAGATTCAATCTGTGAGATGAAAGATTTGTGGAAGAAATCTGATGATTTTCTCTCACTTTTGGATTATCCATACAAATTAAGTGTACAAATCCAAAAGTGAGAGAAAATCATCAGATTTCTTCCACAAATCTTTCATCTCACAGATTGAATCTTTCGGTTACCTGAGTCACATCATCAGAAATGTGATAATTTAGGCTTTCTTTTACAAAAAATATTCACTTCGAAAATTAATTGTACATTTTCCAAAATTCAAAAAATTCTCTCTTTTTCTTACAGTCATCTCATTAATTAAGTTCATAATAAAATTCAATTTTTAACACGGATGTTGAGGAACTAGGAATGTTTCACTGAACGCGTAATCATATCTAACGTGTGGTAGACGCAGCTACTCGAAGCGCGAGTTCTGTTGGCATCCCTGCTGTGATCTGGTCACAGATCGATATCGGGTCGAAGGCCGCGTGAATTTGAGCATCGTCATCATTGGTTGGCACTGCACATGCACCATTTAGACAGTTGTCTTTTGTCAACGCCATTCTGTATATTCCCGCGTGTTAGGCGTTTCCTCATCAAGGAACAAACAGGTGGTTTTAATAAATTTAAAAGCGTTATATTATGTGAAACATTGTTGTTCGTTATCGTCCTGACTGTCGTTTTTATTGTCTACGCGCAGATATGTTGTGTCCAACAAATTTTATTCATCGTGCCGTTTAACCTCACTTACACTGTAAGTTGTTTGACTGATCTCTTTTCATGGATCTAACTGCTTGTTTCACCATATTGTAGCATCCCTGATGATGATAATAAAGATTATCGAAAGCTTGGAATCTGTGTTATAGGAGTACACTGTTTTGGCCTGCTGCATACCCAAATATTGCCTCACTCATTTCCTAACTAGTCAGAAAACAAGACTACCCTTCTCTCTCTCTCTCTCTATATATATATATATATATATTTTAATCTACCCTGAAAAGTTGTTGCATCTGTTGAAAAATAGTTCTTTCTAAATAGAACAAGTCCAATTAGTCAGCAACTTAATTCTTATTTTTTCAGATTGTGGTAGGTTACAAACCCAGAAAATTACGTAACAAATAATAATCCACCACAGAATGATGACGGTCAAACAGTACTATTATGCATCTTTTCAGGATCGACCGTTCGCCTAATATTCCAAGCCTGATAAATTGTTTCAAAGATAACCCACTGACCACACATGATGGGCCGTTATGTCCAGATACCACTTCTTAATTACCACTAATTCCTAATCACATCATGATGGATGACGAAAAAAGCAACAGCTCCCCGGAGAAGCACTTTCGAAAGTAGTTGGGATTATAAATAAGGAAAGAAGCGTTTGACCTTCGAACCGCAGGCACTTTGTCCCGCGTCTGTTCTACGATAAAAAATCGTTCGGATTATTCCCGGCTGAAGACTCGGCCATTTATCAAAAATATACGTTTTTCTTCTCCGTTCGTGCCGCGGGAAAACCGTTTCGACCGAACTTCATTAGCCCACAGAGGGCGTTGCTTTCGAGAGCGCCGATCAAGACGCATGAAAACCCCCTGCATTTTAGGATATAATCGTTTAAAAGATATATATATATATATATATATATATATATATATATATATATATATATATATATATATATATATATATATATATATATATATATATATATGCACGTCATAGATGACGACATGAAATGGACGCAAAAGTACTGATGCATTGGAACGTTTATATTGAATTTCAAATTTGGCGCCTGTTTTTCTGGGGAATTTGGTTGGTAGCTCTCTCGATGTTGCCGCAATTTGTTTGAAGTTTGTTATATACCAATTGACAATTCTCATTCAAAAGTGACAGTTCTGTGCTTAGGTCTTTATGGTACTTCAAATCAGATAAATGTGATAAAAAATTGTGTATTTTGTGCTTTTATACTCTTAGTCTCCTCGTAAAATGTCAAAAGAGTTCAAAACAATATCTGTCAGAAGTTAGTGACATTTTCAATCAGTTATTTCGTAAGAGAGAGGGATAATACTGTACCTGCGCTTTCCTCAACGGCTGTTAGAGAGCTAAATTGAATACAACGTATAATACTATATTATAAAATCTATAATCGACAGTAAGATATTCATTTTTGTGTTGCGGTAAAATTGAAGTCATGTATGTATACTGTCAGTGCGATTTCTCAAAAGATTAAAAACAACAAGGCTCACAAACCACCAATGGGCTTACAAATACTGCAGTACTGAATATAGGTATTATGCGTAACAATATTCATACTGCCTAGGAACGCAGTAAGTATTTGCAGTTAATGAAAATGGGAAAAGATCGATTTTTTCCAAAAAAGTTAGGATGTAGCTATTCAAACATATGATTTGAACCTTCGGAAGTACATATATTTCTTAGTTTCCTATATATATATGGATGAGCTTCTATATTTCAAAGCATGACATACACGTACCTATTAACAAACAGGGTTTGTGAAAATTTTTGACTTCCCTACTATTCTATTCAGGACGTCACTTTGATTTATATCCAAAATTCCATAATTCTATAACAATCTGGATACAGTGTATTTCAAAATTCGAGCACGCCCGTGATGACGTGCAGCAGTTTTTGAACTGTATCAGCTATAGCATTGTTCATTAAGATATAGTCAGTTAACCACATGAAAATTTCATTTGAAGGGGTAGATATAACAGGCAGATGACGCTAGCGATTTTGTTTCCAAGTCTTGTATTTTCTTTTCATTTCTCTTACGGACGTCGTAGCCAAAATCACACATTTATCTTGATTACTTATACGTAATACAAAAAATAGCAATCAATGAAACAACAGACGTGGAATTTGTCAATGTCGGAGATGATTCCTGTTTTGAAGAATATTTTAAAGCCTGAACTGTCATTTCCTTCATGAACTTCTATCGTCAACTCTATTTTGAAGCTTCATTATATTTTCCCGCAATATTTTACCTGTTTTTCCCTCAGAGAAGGAAACTACGTAGAATATTTTCAAGTGAACAGAAATATTGACATTATATCGTAGGTGGCGTATCAAAAACTCCTCGAATCCTTTTTCCCAAGGCGTTGACTAACTATATCTCTATAAACAATAGCTTGAGTTTCTCAATCATGTGTTTTTCTAACGACCTCGAGCAGAACGACATTTTTGGTGAAGAAGCCAGTTCGCATTTCTTGGTAAGACCCAACTCACTATCAAATGAATTCAAATATTCAGAATCCACATAAAGATTTGCAGTTTTTAATGATATCATATACTTTATACATACATATATACACTTTCATTTATCCATCACTTAATCCTTTTCACAAAGGTATTGGCAAACTATCATATCTATGAACAATGTTAATATGCTTTTGTTCAGTCCAAATCCTCTCGATCTGGAAATTAAAGTGAGAGCTCACATATTTTTAGAATAGTCGTTGATACCAATGCGATTTCCCAAAGCTACAATTCCAGTCGGGCACCAGCTCACGAGTGAATTTTGACATTATAGAAAAGTTTCACACTACGGTTGGAAGTCTTTGAAATTTGATTGCATTTGGAAGTTCCTATGAACTCAATTCAATATTCTAAATATTCCATTCAGCTTTGTACCTGTTTCCATTTCTCGTTGTTCCTGTTTATAGCCACGTTTTTGCTAGTGTTGAGTGAATTTTTCACCTCTAGCTACTTTTATATTGCATTTTGCCTTGTTTTCGATGTTAGTAGTACAGAATCTGGTATTATCTCTCTCTCTCTCTCTCTCTCTCTCTCTCTCTCTCTATATATATATATATATATATATATATATATATATATATATATATATACATATATATGCTATGAAGCAAGATGAATCAGGAAACTGATAAATAGGTCATCAATTTCTCTGGTCTATCATAATTTGCATCCAATTCGAAATGCCCACCACAAGACAACTAGCTGTTTCTGGCTTCGGCCTTCATCAGTTGTGGTTTACAAAGCCCTCGTATCGAAGACACATTGTGATAGATGTCCAGAGGATTTGAAATGAATCGTGCCTTAACGGCAAGCGATACATAAGTGGAACCAACCACCTCTGGTGTAACACTCTAAGCAAATGCTATCATAGTTTTTCGTCAGTGGTGACAGTTCGATATGAGGACTTTGCCAACCCACAGGTGATGAAGGCCAAAGCCAGAAACAGCTAGTTGTCTTGTGGTGGGCATTTCGAATTGAATGCAAATTTTGATAGACCAGAGAAATTGATAACCTATTTATCAGTTTCCCGATTCATCTTGCTTCATAGCAAATAATACTTTCTCTTTGTATCATTTCAGATACATTTGTGGATTTGATTTTCGATAACACTCTGAGAGTGCTTGTCATTATTTCTGCAAACGCAGTTGTTAGTTGACGTGGCGCTAATTAAAAGGTTCGGTTCGACTACTACGCCGACGAGTCGCGGGCAAAACTGGTCACTAATCTTTTACATTCGAAATGTACAGTTAGATTTGGGTAATACACAGGCACTCAATTGCCTTTCATCTTTGTGTATAACTATGGAGTTCAATAATAATCTCTAGTTACGATGTTTGATGTCATATTCTACATTTTGTTCGTGAGAGTTCGGTAGATTGGAATATAACATCCTCTTAGCATTTACCAGACCCAAAAATGTTTTTTCCGCCGGTTTCTCAAGGAAAAATGAAACCTATTCGTCGTTCCATTCTGTACATAAGCCCTGTAGGGTTCGAGCACGCCATATGATGCACTGAACAATGACACCACTCGGAACTGGAGGTGAGGACTGTACCAAATAAATTGAGATCATTTAGAATCCCCTTATTTTCAGACGTTTTGTTCCCGGAAATGGGTTGTTTTGTTCAGGTTCTATTAGTGCTACTCCGCAATGTTTTTGTGTTGTTGCTCGATTTCTATCTTTCCGGCTTGGCGTGAGCGAGAATTTGCAATCATCGCAAGCGAAAATGATCCAAATAGGAATGCGCGTGAAATTTTAATTTGTCTCGCATATTTTTTCTCGAATCCTCAATATAGTTATATTATAATCAAAAGGTATCTTATTGATTCAGTCATTATTTAAGCCCAGGAGGAAAATTCAAACTTACAAAACTATACATATTCATACTGTGTTAGAGGTGAAATATTTCGAACTTGTATTCCAATGGCGATTTCTAGTGAATCTAGATTTGTAGTGAATCTCGAACGATGACTGAAAGTGGTGTTTTATCCAGGCACAATCAGACAACTCTCCGGAAATAGATACATTCATGATGAAAGCATATCTTGCATCAAGTCTCGATTTTACGTACGTAGAGATCAAATGAGTGAAAGCTGCGAGGTAAACTTTATGTTATATAATGATGTATTTGAGTTCATAACCTAGAATGGTATTCATAAATGCCCACAGCAGAGATGTTTATTATGAATCTATATACCGATATGTTTGTGAACTAGGTTGGAGATTAGTTTGATATTTTAGCTGATGCAGAAATTACTCTTGACTAGTTCACACGATTTGGAAATACATTCACATTTTTATCTTCTTACACCATTGTTTTTGTACTTTCGCATCGCTTGAAATACCTACACAATGAATAAAATCAATCAGGTGTATTTATACATTGTTTATGCACTAAGATACCATACGATACTCAAGTAAAAAGTGTTTGCTTTTTTTATGATCTGTATAGCAATCCAAACTGAAACGTATAGAGTAAAGAAGCATAGGAAACGTCACTTGACATTCTCTGAAGCTTGTACTAAATGGTCACGATTGAACTAGTACAGGTAATAGGGAGCCAGCTACTCGTGTCCATAATGCATAATTAGGCAGGAGTTATTTTATTTCATAGATAGTTGCAGTCTGACTTACTTAACCTAAAAACACAAAATACTTACAAAAATGGCGAACGGAAGTGCCGCCATTTTGTGAAAAACCGTTTGGGCCTGTATCTCCGTAACCGTGCCCTTTAGGCCCACAATTATGAGAACCTTTTTTATAGATAATTGAATTTTCTATCTTTTTTATGCAATAATTTTTTTCGTACCACTCACCGTTCACGACTCATATTATTATTACTTTTTGTTTATTCACTTTTTTTCTCTGTAAATAATCGTTTAAACAATGAATTGTTTATAATAAAACTTTTGAATCGATTAATTGTCTACAACTTTTATTCAGAACTTTTTTCTCTAAAGTAAATATTTTTGAAGTTACAACGCGTTAATTTCAATCGTCTTGTTTCTGGGAGATCAACTAGAGTGCATTTCATGCAAATGCAGAACTGCTGTGGCAGAGCCTGTGGGTGCCGAAAAGCAGAATTGGACTATACGGTAATCTGTGACGATTGCACAGAGGAAACGTGTACCAATCAGCTGAAAGTAATTGTCAACAACACAGAATTGTGCGACATCGATGAAGATATTGGTGATGATTCTAACGACAAATTAATAGAGGCGTTACAATCTTTATATGCCACTGACGAAGATAACGAAGAGGAAGAGGAGAATGTAACCAACATCGAAAATTCACCACCCTCGAAACGCCAAAGAGTCAGAGAAGACATATGATTCATTTTGGTGTACATATGTAAAAATAAATTTCACATATTTATATTCTTCAATAAATATTCCATTTTTTTATTTGCCTGTTTAATTATGGCAGTAGTTTTGAATACAATTAAATATTACTATATTTAATTGTATAAAAGAAAATACAAAGAAAAAATTTCAATGGGTATTCGCTATTTCTTGCAGGTAAGAACGTATTTATTAAATCAAGAAAATTCTGAAATTCATATTTTTTTTATTATGTATGGGATTCGCTACATCATTACGCTATGCATACTTCGTTCTTAATAACCTTGTACTCGGTAGTAGAACATTGAACGCGTTGTAACTTCAAAAATATCAACTTTTGAGAAAAAAGTTTCGAATAAAAGTTGTAGAAAATTAATCGATTTGGAAGTTTTATTTTGAACAATTTATTGTTTGAACAATTATTTAAAGAGATATCGGTGAAAAAGTGAATAAACAAAAAGTAATAATAATATAAGTCGTGAACGGTAAGTGCTACGAAAAAAATTATTATATAAAAAAGATGGGAAATTCAATTATCTATAAAAAAGGTCCTGATAATTGTGGGCCTAAAATGCACGGTTACCGAGATACAGGCCCAAACGGTTTTTCACAAAATGGCGGCACTTCCGTTCGCCATTTTTGTAAGTATTTTGTGTTTTCAGGTTGAGTACGTCAGACTGCAACTATCCATGCAATAAAATAACTCCTGCCTAATTTTGCAAAACAAAATCCTCTATTACCTGTATCAAAAGACTCGAATTCAATCAGTGTTTTGAATTCAACTTCAAAAAATAGTTCAATTACTGCTTGAACGTCATTATTTTGTGATGGATCAAAATTTGTTCCGTACTTTTCTGGGTTTGTAACCTTTCACAATATGAAATAATAAGTATTAATATTGGAATCTATACAAGTGTAGGAGGACAGACTTTTGATCTACCCCGAAAAGTTACTGCGTCTATTGAAAAACAGTTCTTTCTGGATAGAACGAGTCCAATTAATCAGCAACTTCTCGTTCAGCTCAACTATTGCCTATATATATGAAAATACTCATCGTTAACGTTTCGGAAACTAAATCCGTTTCCGTTCTCAAAACTTATACGCAAATTCCTGTCCAAATTCAATTTTCTCTTGTTGGCAATATTCGTAATTGACATATGTCAAATCGTTTCAAATCTGACATTAAATTTCGTCCTTCAGAAAGGGCAGCCATCCGCGATCCATATCAAGCGAACTCAGAGATACATTCTTCACCAGACAGCATGATGAAAGCAGATTCCTTTAACTTTCGTTTCCTGCCATTGCTCTCTTTCGTCATAATTTGAGTGTCGTTTCATTCTACTGTGTGATATTCATCGGCAGTAAGAATGTGTTCTGATAATTTAGAACCACCTGTCTGTCTGTTCCTGATGTACATCTTGTGTGCACTCTTTCGCATTTATTCACAATGGTCGAGACGTTTCACCGATATATTTTTGACCGCACGAACAAGGAATTTGATAAATACAATTTTTTGTGTTTTCCGTTGTGTTATTTGGTTTAGTATGTGTCAGTAATGACCGTGAATTATTTGTTGTTTCGAATGTTGTTCTAACATTATACATATTGCCGACTTGTTTTATCTTCTCAGACAAACGAGGGACATGAGGTATAATGTTTGATACAGGTTGTGAATTTTGTGTAGGTTGTATGTCTGCATTGTGGACTGTGTTCGGATTTTCAATGTTTGTCGAAGTTTTTTCTATGAATTCTTCCAATACTGATTTTATGAATTTTATCTTCCCATTGATTTTTCTTGTGTACATATAATCATATAATCATTTTTCTATCATAAAGGCATTCAACTATACCAGTGGCGGATCCAGGATCAGGTCAAGGGGGGGGTCTATAACTCAAAATTCATATATATATATATATATATATATATATATATATATATATATATATATATATATATATATATATATATATAT